>CALSCE010009645.1:3858635-3872763 GCA_943593645.1 Bovichtus variegatus | reverse complement strand
TGTGTGTGTGTGTGTGTGTGTGTGTGTGTGTGTGTGTGTGTGTGTGTATGTGTGTGTGGCGGTCGACCCCCTTCTGCCCAGGGAGTGTGTTGCAGCTCTGACCCGGCCAAAGCAATTGTTACTGATACTCCTCTGTGGATTCAATCTGCTCTGCCCTCATACGGCTGTAATTTATATTTTGTTGACTGCCGGTTTCTCCGTCCATGTGTAATCTGATTCTATGGGTTCTCATTTTTTCTAATTCCATCTTCTACTGTTACACCTAATGTACCCTGAAACCTCTTTATTGCTCTTTATTGCTCCTGCTTTGCTAACTTACTTAATTTATTTATTTAGAGTTGGTTTGACCACCACAAAAACAAATGACGTAATGGTGTTGCATTGACAGGAATGTGATGGAGGGTTGTATGAGGTTTCTGTCTCGCCCTTGTTTTGAAAGATGAATGCCAGGCTGTGTTCACATTCTGTATTGAAAACCATACTATCTTGAATTTTACACTTTCAGCACTTTGACAAAAGTGAGCAAAAAAAGTTTGATAATCATGAAATGAATATCCATGTTCATGATAGCCTTCCGAACTGAGCTACACAGTGTATCGTAGGCCTTTCCATTTCAAACTATAGTGTGAGAAAGAAGAGGAACTAAGTCTGGACACAAAAACAACCAGCTTCCTACTGGGAATGGGGTTGAGGGGTGGGTAGTGTTGAGTATGGGTTTAGTTTGGGGGTGTATGAGTGAGAGGTGGGTTCAAGCCATGGGCCTGTGGAATAATAAATGAGTTTCCAGGCCAGGCCAGGCCAAGAGGGTCGCGGGGTGTATTGGACAGTACCGACCGCTCCCCGTTTCTCTCTCCCACACCCCAGTCCTCTCCTTGGCCCTTCTCGCCGCCCACCGGTCGGTATGGAAACAGGGCCTTATTTAGCGGCCGGACTCGTCCGTGTCCGTGGCTGGCGATTTGTCCTTGTCTAATTACGGCTGCTGGCTGCTGCCCGCGTGCACATGACTAATGGAGGGGCCGGGGACGGGGAGGGGCGAGGTTGGGTGCAGGGGGGAGGCAGCGGGGGAGGAGGAAGCAGTGGACGAGCAGACCGGCCGCTGGTGATTTGTGGACCAGGCACTCTGTCATTGCCCTGGACCCATTTGTCTTCAAGAGGAGTCGGGAAGAAGAGGGGTGGAGATGGAGGGGATGGTGGTGGTGGGGGCTCCAGGGCAGAAAATGGTTTACAATGACTTCCATTTTCCAGCACTTTCATCCTTGGCCACAACAGCGTGCATGGTTTGCCAGCAATGGGATGAAATGGGCGGCTGACGTGATGTAGGATATGACAGAAACCTTGACAGTTCGCCGCTGCTATTTCTTTTTAGGGGGTTGGCTTGATGGCCACCCTCCCTCTCCCCTGAGAGCAAGCCTTATCTGTTTTCTCCCTGTCATTTGGCTAGAGCAGAGG
The DNA here is from genome assembly GCA_943593645.1 of Bovichtus variegatus. Lineage (NCBI taxonomy): Eukaryota > Metazoa > Chordata > Actinopteri > Perciformes > Bovichtidae > Bovichtus > Bovichtus variegatus. Next base: position 3,871,314 of record CALSCE010009645.1, on the reverse strand, counting down.
CTCTGTAGATTCAATGCTCTGCTGTCTGGACTCTAACTTGGAGACCAATTATATCTCACATATCTCCGACTACGCACATACATCACCCACAGCTTAGACTTTGGCTGTTGTGTTTTCTTTTTTATGTCCCCATTCAATGCTCAACATGTGTAATTCATCCAGAGATGGTAGTTATTATAGACAGTCAATAGAATAATGTTGTACTAGTGTCCTTTTTTGATATTCAATGATTAGATGGTGTAGCAAAGTAAAATCTTGGTTCCATTCTGTACCAGTTCCTTATTCTCTACTAGCCTTTTTTCTGCATTTTGCTCCTGTTATATGTAGCCACCTGCGTCCCTTTTCCACCTAGGTTCCTTATTAGACCCGCGCTTAGGTTTCTTCAGCCGCACAGACAGAAGAGAGCAACACTAGGGCAGGAACTACTAACTCTGTATTGATTTTACACAGTTTTTATCTGCCCCCCTTTGCTCTTTCTCCAGGTCTTTTTAAGTAAATAAACACCAGATTTGTCATGTTTGTCCAGGGAGAGGAGGGGGTCGATGGAGGGGATAGGGGGTGGTAGAGAGAGGCCAGGCCTAGGCCCTCGCGCTGGGTCAGCCATGATTCATTCTGCCATCTCATGGATGGAGGGATTCGAGTAGGATTGTTGAAGGGTGCCTGTGGAGCCTCTCTCTGACCTCCCTCGCTCCTGTCTCCCCTAACGCTCCTGGGCAGCCCCGGTCCTAAATCACCGGCTGTCAGCGTGTTGGCAGAACAATGGTGCACGGTTTTCTGCTCCATCTCAGGCTCCAGCCGACTGGACACGGTTTCCTCCATCGTTAGTGTAAGCTCGTACCCTCTCTGGTCCTTCCTGGCCTCTGAGCCCCACAGGGCCCAAAGGAGGCTTGGGGCGAGGCTTAACCTGATGGTCTGATGAGTTCCTGGGCTTAGGACTGTTGGTATGGGGGCAGGGAGTCTGGAATGTTTCCTCATGGATATTATATATTGTCTCTTTGCCTGTTATATATTCAGATTTATTCTGGTCATGAGATGTGACTCAGGTTGTGGCACTAGTAGGCTGTTTGTATAAAGAGTGAATGTTATACATAACTTGAGGGGTGATGAAGAATCTCGGCAAGGGTCACATTTCTTAAAAGAAGTTGAAACATTAATTCATCAGTCGAGTCACATAAAATATATTGTCAACAATTATGATCGTTTATCAATTAAGTATAGGGGGCAAAATAACTGTTGCTGTTTACAGATTCTTAAAAATGATTAGTATTTTCTGCTTTTCTCTATTTTATATAATTAGAAATTGAGTATCATTGAGTGTTGGTTGGACAAAACAAGTCATTTGAAGATGTCACTTTCGGCTCTAGGAAGTTGTAATATATTTTCTGACATTTTTGAGTAGGGGTAGACCAATTAATGCCATTTTGATATAATCAGCATTGGCCAATGGCTGCACTCACAAAGCTGATTATTTATTAATTATAGTATTTCATTGAGCCAACACAAAGGAAGGTCACTACGCTAACATTGTTTATAAAAAAATGTTTTTATGTAAGTTCACACATTTTTGTTGTCTCGGAAACAAGGAGATGCTACTATCTGCCCTGCAGTAAAACTCTATTTAATTTTCATTCACAAGATTGTTGTGTTTTTAACAGTCTAGTTTTTTGATTACCTTTTGGACATTTATTTAGTTTATACATTTTTTATTTAATTTTATTTAAATAAGTGCACTGCATACAGATTGCACAAATAGAGACAATGCATACTATAGAAGTGTTAAATAAATGTTCATTAAAGTTCAGCAATTTTTTGTATCATATGTTGTTATTATTATTATTATTATTATTAATAATAATAAAAAACAACAACAACATATTGGCATTATATATCCCCATCGGCTGCACTGCTCCCTAAAAAGTTGGATTGATTAATTGTAGAAATAATTGGCAGATTAATGAAAATAAAATCTTTAATTGCAGGCCTAATTGAAACATATTTCACTGGATGACTGTCTCAGTCAATGGTATCTCTCTTTTACCCTTTTTGTCCTGATTGTTTTCTCCGACTTCCCGATATACCCTCCTCCCTTTACTGTTTAAAGTCAAGAGTCCGAGGTCAATCTATCAAATCTCCTAACTGAGGGTCGATCAATATGTCAGCAGCCCAACACTCCCTCAGCAGTTATGATGATGTCCGTGGTCCTGCGCCTGCCTCGGCTGCTGTTACTGCCGCTACAGCGCGCTGAGCAGGGGATCGAACCCAGCCTGTCAGGGGGCCTGACGGAAAGCATGAATCACTATTACTGGAGCTGCTGTTTGCTCCCCGGTGCTCGGCAGACATGTTCAAACTCTGATGCACCTTAAATAGTAAACCAGCCTGGAACACACACGCACACGCACGCGCACACTCTAACAAACACACCTAGGTTATTTATGACAAAAAAACTTCTTCATATACTGGAATGTAAAGGTGAATTAACCACACACAAACACAGACACACATTCATCCACACACACACACACACACACAAATACACACCCAAATGTGGACACTTTATCACTCAATTAAGTGTCAGTTGGTATTTGACCCATTAGCTCCTGGAACCTGATCCAGCCTGCCCACCACCTCTGGACTTGTTAGCCCGGTGTGAGCTCAGTTCAGTGGGCCTGGAAGGGCTCCGGTTTCCCCTCTAATCTCATTGGAACGCTTTAGCCACGGCTAGCGGATGCCTGCATGTCCGACAAACAGCCCACACACTAATAGCACCATGCTTTGTGTTTATGGTTTGTGTATGTGTGTGTTCATGCACAAAACAATACTTTTATGGATCTGTTCCTGAATAGTGAGCTCAGGCATAGGGAATATGATGTTGAAGTATGGTTTGTGTGCGTGTGTGCGCAAGCAGTGTGTTTGTGTGTAGAAATAATACTCTAGTTTACAGGATGCAATTTCCCCTTAATATGCCCATCCTAATGTAATTTGGCGTCTATGGAGTGTCTGTGCGCTGGGCCGGGCTGGTGTGTGTTTCTGCTGACTGCTCCTGTTTTGTGTTTATATGGATGAGTGGCTCTCTGGAAGAGCATTATGCATCCTTTTCAGCATTTAAAGATTATGTGCACGGTGGCGGCAGAAGCATTAGACAAACAAGGAAATATGTCTTTGATTAAAATATCTTTTATCTCTTTATTGATTAAAAGGCTTAGTTTGGTAATAGAATGCCCCTGCCCCTCCCCTCCTGCCTTTCTTTGCTTTCTTGTGCTTTCTATTTTTTTCAGTTCCCCCTCTACAGCTAAGGATAAAATAAAGTGAATGTTTTATTGTAAGTACAGTTTTTCAACTGTACAGCGAAACTGAAAAATATTGTATAACCAGTGTGTGTAAGCAGCTGTAGTAATGTGAAATTACAAATAATTACACACAGTGACACAATTAGTTTTTTAGCATTTAACATTTTTTATTTGTGAAGTTATATGACAGCATCTTGCATCACATTCACACTGTTCTGCTCTCTGTTTTTTCTGGTTTGCTGTTGAGCAGTCACTGTAGGATAAATAAGAGATGGTTGTTAAAGGAAGGTAGATGGGGTCTCCAAATGTTCCCACATGGTCCAGTTATTCAAACTGGTGACCATCAAGTTGTCAACGTGTCAAATGGCAAGGTCAATCCCCTCCTTTCTGAATGAATTGTTTTGTATATTGCTTCACACAATTGTCTGTCCTTTATTTCTAAGATTTGTCACACAAAGAATAAAGAGTAGTGCTCACTGCTACATAATAAGTCTCCTCAGTAATTAGCCCTGCGATTACTGCTGAAATTACTTCACTTGATTAATCGATCAGTCGAGCGACAGAAAAAGAATAATTTGCACATTTGAGACTAAGTTTATAGCTAATCATTTATCTTGTAAATGCTGTATACTAAACCTCTGCTGATCTATTTTCTTGCTATGCTCTGATTTTCTGACATTTGTATGAGAAAAAAAAAACATATTTTTGCCACAATTTTGCGCTGTGGTAACATGATGCTCATTTGTGATTTTTTTTTGGGACTATTTTTCAAAAACAGCTTTGACCCATTTTTAATATTCTGGAAATCAGACTTCATGACTGCTTCACTACATATTCCTAGTTGCAGTTTTAAGAACAATAATACATTAATTATTTAGAAATGATTTGAGTTGCTTTCCTTTTTCCACTAGCATGTGCACCTTGTAAGTGGACAAAGTTGGCTCAGAATACTCATTAAACCTTGACTTCCCTGAAGGGTCACATGTGACAGCGGGCTGACAGATACACTTAAACAAACACAGGGAACGTCTCACCTACAATGGCTTGATATTCTCTGGTGGCTTCTAGACATCAGGGTCAAGCCCTGTCTGTACCTCATTAGTCAGGTCACGAGACAGGCTGGGTGAGAGGCCACATCATGTCCTTTAAGTCAGAACATGTTTATCTGTGTCCCCGTGAACTCCTTACAGTCAAGGTTTTTTTTGCCTCTCCACTGATGACAAAGAGCGACAGAGGAAAAAAGAGCAAGTGTGATTCTCTCTCTCTGTGTGTGTATGTGTGTGTGTGTGTGTGTGTGTGTGTGTGTATGTGTGTGTGTGTGTGTGTGTTTGATGGGGAGACACTGAGCTGAGGCTGAATGAGAACAGATGGAGATGTGCTCTTTAATTAACCCTGCAGAATCACAGGGCTGAAAACAGGCCTCGGTCCGTGAATAACATCCAGCACATCCAGGGTGTGTGTAAGGTGCAATGTTAGTGTATATGACTTGTGTGTGTATGGAGTCTACTCTGGAGTAGCCGGAGCATCGACCCGTTCCCCCATCCCCCTTCCCTAGAGCGGGGCGTTTTATTTCTCATTAGCGGCCAGCAAACTGCTGGGGGATGAAATTTGCTAACAGGAATTAAAAGTGCATTAACACATCTGAGAGATTCATTTCTGCTAATAGTTTTATTAGTGCTCTGACCTTTCAGTTCATTAGAGGACTGTGGGAGAAGGGAGGGGAGGAGAGCAGGAGAAAAGCGTAGATGAGAGGGTCTTAGGGCTGGCTAAAAAAAAAGAACACAGAAAAAAGAACATAAAAGCGGCAAATGACTATACCTTGTAAAGCTTTTTTGATTTGGTGACGGTGATTGTCCATTTAAAGACTTGCACGCACTTGTCTACATCTTCCTCCTTCAAAAGGTGTACCCTCTCCCTTCATGAGACGATAATGATGCAAAAGTGCCGACCACCTGATCTTCCAGTAACTACTTTAAGACGGTGCCTACTCAGTTTCAGTGGCCTGATGCTCCACACCTCCCTGCACTCAATTACCAGAATTTATAACACAATAGTTTTTCAGGTCTGTTAGCGCTTGAGTGTATCACTTATCCAGCCGGTTAATTGTTTATGAACTGTGCCCTCCCCCTCTCTCAAATGAAGTGAGAGGAACCAAGAGCAGTGACTGTGACAAGAATGGCATTTGGTGGAGGGGAATGGGTCAGAATAGTCAACAGTGTTTTGAATATAAAGTCGACCAATCAAGTCCAGTAGTCGCTAACAGTGTCCCTCCTAGATGCCATAGATAGACAGTGAGATAGTGTTTGAATTGACCTTACCTAGGGGGGCAGCACAAAGGGAATTAATGTTGTTTTCTTTCTGTTTTATTGGAAAGCAAGTGAGACAAGTTACAGTGCAATTTGCTTTCCCCTGTTCCCTATAATTAGCACCTTACAGAAATGAAATAACATTGACGAGAAGGTCAATAATCCTGATCTATAGTGAAATTAATCCTGCTATCGACACAACAAGCAAACAATACAATTAAGAGCTGAGGGAGGAGAGAGTGGAAACAACGAGTAGAAGGAAAGGAGCAGGTCTAAGGAATAGGATGTCTTTTATCTCCTGGGTTCACTGTGCAGAAATCCTATGAAGGTTTCTAATTAATTCATCCATTGTTAATGAAGGCACAGCGAGAAACCAGGGATTAAACATGAGGAGAAGAAGCAACACAATTAGAGATACTGGCCAAATGATTGCTTTTTTAACTTGCTGTTGTTTCTCCCTTGTACTTAGTTGATTTGCGGGGGTACATTTATTGGCCATTTTAAAATGAGCTTAACCTCTTTCTGTGTGCCACGACAATGAAAGACATCTCTCAGGGTGGTTAACTTAAAGTTTAGTTTAAAGTCATTTGTATCATGAAAAATCAGTTTGTATCACTCGTGAGTTTTATTCAAAGATACGTTAAAGTTGCAAACGATACTGTATGTTCTTACAGCATATTAAATGGTAAACCATACATCAACACATTTTTTGAAAAACTGCAGAGTTATGGTGAGAGAAGTGCAATCAGAGCTTCCTAGGAATCCTGTCAGCTCCTCATGCCGGCTCAGACGCCATTAACAGGCAGTCTGTCCCCCCAGTCTGTCCTTGATCTACTGCGTGGATTGTGTCTTCAATAGAGGACATCTGGTTGGTATTCTAGGTATTTAAAACCACCTTAAATGGCTCATCTCAAAGCAAGTTGTAAAGAACAACGGAAAAGTGAACTCTTACTACGCCCAACCATACCGCAGAGAAGTCTCATGTTTTACCAAATTTATTAGATCAGATTCAACTTTGTTGTCATTGTACAAGTACTGAGACAACAAAATGTAGTTTAGCATTCAACCGGAAGTGCATACAGCAGTAAAGTGCAAAATAATGTACTTTGTAATATACAGAATAAACTAATATATGTATAAAAACAAATATAGAATGCAAAATAAATGTAGAATAAGCAGTAAGGGGTATTTATTGATAAACCCCGATATATACAGCATTAACAGTATGACGAGAACACTTAGATATACCCACACTATCAATGTTTCTTTTCGTACTCTATATAAGTACAATAATGGCAATCGTGTGAGAATATTTACAGTTGGAAGTATGATATAAATACAAAGATTTATTCCCATAACGGGAGTTGAACCTTTGGATGAAAACCAGGAAACCTAACGGCTATAATCATCTAATTGGCCAGGCTCTTTACCTATGTATGCTGTTTATTGATATTTTTTCATCAACACTGCAAACAGAGGGGAATACAAGATATCCATAGAACATGACATACATATTTAAACATTTCCCCCGTTTCTGGTCCTAGAATGACTTGGCTCTCAGTAGCATTACTCACACATCTACAAAATAACTATAACAGGATGCTCTGTCCTGTCAGCCCATAGCAGATAATCCAATGCCAGTGACAGAAGGGGGGCATGATGCCGTTTCCAGCTGAGTAGGTTTAAGTGGCGTTTGGACTGGCCTGGGGATCCAGAGGGGAGCAGAGGCCGAGCGTGGTGGGCTGCCGGAAGGATGGTGTATCTGAGCGTCGGAGGGTGAAGAAGGATTGCCTTTCAAGAATTACGAGCCATTAAATCAGAGCCTGGAAATCTCAAGGTTCCCCAAGACTGCTGCACAAGGAATCTGGGCTGGAGAAATATTGTTTATGGTTTAAAAAGCCTGGCGATGGATTTATAAAAGAAACATTCATCATTGCAGGAAAACGGAACAAAACATTCCGGAAATAAATACTCACTCTATAGGTATACTTGTCACCCAGACAGCACAATAACAAGTGAATTGGGAGGGAGATCCTTCATTTGCTGGCAGCTGGCCCCTAAACATGCTGTGTGTGTGTGTGTGTGTGTGTGTGTGTGTGTGTGTGTGAAAATGTCTTATTGTGTAATGAAGCAGATTAGTGTTTTTTGATCTAAATGTCCCAGTGTGTTTAATTAGCATATGAAATAATATTTTAATAAATTGATGGTTTACACCACACTTTCTTATCCTGAATGGTTGGAAACATTAATTTTTCCATTATTTCCCGTTTGATGTGCCAATATAAGTGAGTCCTCCAGTAAACATAATTAACGGTATTGATTATCTCTGGCTGACCCGTCCCTGAAATAGAAAAATATGGCTTTAGTGAAGTAGCATTTTACAGGAAGGTGATGGGTTTTGGTCAGTGATGCGACCTTGAGACAGTGTAAAAAATCTATGCTGTGGTCTTAGTGCTGTCTGGCACAAGAAGTGCACTGAGCTGTGTAAATACACTGCTATTATCCCCAATTGCCCAGCAGTAATTTAATATTACTGTTGATGCTGGTGTTGGTTTTTGTAACAGTCTGTATAATCTTCTTGCATTGTACATCATACAGTATTTTTGATTATCGACTTTGCCCAATCCTCATTATTGTAGAACCTTACACAACAACGACAACAACTTATTGTCATTGTCTATGAAATCTCCGAAAATAGTGAAGAAGACTAAGACAGCCATGGTAGCTGCATTCCATCTTATAGATGTCGAGACATTTCATTCAAAACTACAAACACCAACCTCGTGATGGTGCTACAGTTGAAGTCCTTAGGGTTCACCCTCTGGGGAACATGAATGGTTGAATAAAATTCAGTGTTTAACCATTAAGAAGGTGAAAATGATTCACAGGTGAAAACTCTTGACCTGCTTGTTTTCACCAAAGTGAGTAGGATTCTTCATAATTATTATTATTTTTTTAAAGGTTTTGCTTAAAAATGACTTCAACAGCCTTAAGTCTTCAAGTTTTTGTTGTCGTTTGATTTTGTGTCCGTCCCATTAATGGATCGATCGACGAGTCATTTCAGCTCTATTACACGTTGAGCTGTTTGACCCTGTCATACTGCACGTGCTCATTTGCATTGAGTAGTTCGTGGCTCCTTAAAAATTGTGGGTGCACCTTTTACGCATGATGAACGTCTCCCAGTACTGCAATAAAAAGTGCTCATTATTTTAAATCTTTCTCGTTTAGATGCACCATTTGCATATTTGAAGAGCAATGCTTAACTTTCATTCACTGTCTTTGCATGTGATGTGTCACAAGATGGCAACTGCTAGTGATAATACTTGAAATAAAGGTGTTCCCTTTTAGATCTGCTTGTTTTACACGCAGTTTCCTTTTCATCTGTACCATGTCGGTGTGTTCACAGACCCCCTGAGGAAGAGCACGGGCTGTGGCCAGGCATTCGTTAAAGTATTGATTGATAAAGCTTTAAGATTATGCATATTGACTGATATTGATGAGTGAGGATTTGATCAATGCCACGCTCTTATACACACTTGTACTCATGGGGATTTGTGACTGGGGGAAAGTGTCCGTAGAATGAAAATGAGAGTACGGGAACAAATAGAGCTAAAGAACAGATGACAATGATGGAGTGGTGTGACAGGAAAAAGGAGCATGGGAGAATTCACCATTTGAACTACACATGTAAGTGTGATGAGAGGGCAGCATATGTGGGTGTAAAGATAAGTGTGCGAGGGTTCATGCAAACGCAAAGCAGTATGTAAGTATGGATGTGTCTCAATGTCCAGGAAGGCAAGGTGCTGACTGTCGGCGGGCAGACGTGCGTCTATATGTGAGCCCGAGTGTGTGTGTGTTTGATGGATGGGCTGGTAGGGCAAGGCCGCGGATAAGAGTGCAAACAAACTGGGTAATAAATGAGCGCGACAAAGGAGCAGTGATGGGGCCCACTCCCAAGCCCCTGATGCATGCCGACCAGCACCGGCAGCCATTTGTATTAGAGAAATGAGGAAGCTGTCACTGGGATGAAGAGACAATGTTCATCCTAAAGAGGAGAAAGGTCTCTCTTTTGTTACTCCCTCCGTCTCTCCTCCGGGCTCTCTCGGCCTCACACACACACAAAAAGACACTTGCACTGTGGATTTCAGCTCAGCGGGGGGCTAATCAGGGCGAGGTAGGGTGCTAATGTAGGTCATAATGAGTGGAGCTCTCGGTGACACATCGCACACCACTAGCTCTGTTAGGGGAAGGCACAGTGGTGGGGCTGCAGCTTGTACCACATACACACATGCAGATACAAACACAGGTGTAACTCCCAGCCTGGTGTCACCTGGGGACAGCAACTACTCAACAAAATGGACTCGGAGGAAAGTAAGAGGGGAGGTGAGGGAGAAAGTTTTGCCGGAGTTGCTCAGTACATTTACTTGTGTAGAGAAATACCATACAAATGTACAATCAACAGTTACTACTTGCTTTTCAGATTTTACATAAAAAAAAACACAAGATAAAATAGTCAAACTAAACACAATATTGAAATACTGCTCATGCAATATAAAGTCACTGGTTTAACTCTTTAGTAGAACGTTATGTAGCTCACGTATGGTCCATAAATATTTCTGGTCCTTAAAGCCGAGTTAAATGCCCTAAAACTCATTCACTTCTATGTAATTGAATATTTAAATGCAGGACTTTTTTTTTATAATGGAGTATTCTTCCATGGTGGTATGGTTACGAAAGTAAAGGATTCGTTGGCGGTGTGAGAGGAAGAGAAAGAGAAGAAGTGGATGCAGGAAAACCAGCGCTGCATGAGAGGACACTCCAGGACAAACTCTGCGTGCATGTATTTGTTTTTGCTATTGGTTTGTTATTTGCGTTTGTGCTAAATCTGTGTACACAATCCTTCACCGCTGTGACGGTGTTCTCTGTGCCACCCATACACTATAAGTACAGCCTGGTAAGGCAATGGGGGCAGGCTACATGTGCTTGCTTTATTTATTTATTGGTTTGTGTGCATGTGTGTGTATCACAGCATAAGTACAGCTGGGGGAAGAGGAATTTGGGCTTGCACCTGCGCGGGGATAATTAATGTGGACGGAGTGGTACCCAAATAAATCAGTGCCTCTCGCAGCCTCAACAGGACTTTTCTGTTTAGGGTCAAAATCTTCCCACTCTGCACTGGATTAATCATGCCTGCAGGCAGAGACGAGGTACAGGCGGCAGGGACGCAAGCTGTATCCGTGTGTGTACGTGTATTTGTTAGTTTGTCTTGTGTGTGTGTGTGTGTGTGTCCTCGCCTTCTCGTGCTCCCTCGCAGGGAAGCTGCAAGGCTATTTTTTTCCTCCTCCACACCTCCATCCTCAGCATTGTAATCTCTTAGAGGACAAACAAAACAACAGAAAGTCATAATTTTCACAGTTGTATAATTAGCCCCGCCCTCTGCGCTACAGTGATGAATAGGTGAACCTTTTGTTTGCATTTGTCATGCTGCCGTGGCATTGTCACAGATGTGAGAACGTGTGATGCAGAGGTGCGGGGGTCAATGCATGCAGGGATGGGTGTGAAGGCAGGTTTGTGATGAGATGCTTCTGTGTGTGTTTTTGGGGCCTCTAGCAGTTTCCTATCCTTCTCATTTTTCTTCGTACATATATTTGTCCCAAGGCCTCTGGTGGAGCTGTCCGTCGGTCTACGGAGTGCTTATCTCCACCTCTCGCTGCAATCTCTGACAGCTGGTCTGCTGTTCTAGTCCAGTACAGATGTACGTCCTACTCTGTCCACTCCTATCTCCCAGACTGATAGCCTCTGATTGATCTCATCACCTCCCTCATCTATTATTCATGCTACCTTTCGTGTCCTGATGGAGGAAGAAGGGCAAAAAGTGGAAAGGAGACACTACCTGTTTGCTTGGACCTCTGTTTGTGTTGTAGGCAGAGAAACAAGCCTACTCACAATTAGGAAGTCATTTCTTTCCCCCAGCACCAAACATGTGTTCATAGATCTCCCCAACCTGAGTGATCTGTATAATGGAATGGAATAGCTTTGGAATTGCCGCCCCATGGGGGTACACAGAGATGGGCACAGGGACAGAGAGACATGTACTTACGGCTGTTTGGGGAGGAAATTAATGGTGCATTTTTTGTTTTTATAATGTGATTTAATGATGCAATTCGTCTAATAAAAAGAACATTTTTAAACATTTACACGTTCATTTACACATTCCCTCCTTCACAGAGGCAAACCCAGTGGGCCAATACAAACATCTCACTCCTCTCACCCACTCAGAGCGCTGCAGGCCCTTTTATTGCATTGTGATGGATGATTTCAGTTTGGCATTTTTCACCACCGCGCAACACCCAAATACACCCCCTCCCCATTTGAGTGCATAAGGAGGCCATCCTATATTCACAAAGCCGACATCTAATGCATATTGAGTGTGTTTTGTAAAGGATCATTTGATTGTCTTGTAAATGAAGCTTTGCCTCTCAGCTGCTAATTTAGCCACATTCCATCTCATTAGAGAGGAGAAGGAGAACAAACGACAAAGGCATTCTCTGAGAAATGAACCCTTCTTTGATTTCAAACGGCCATCAATGCTGCTCAAATGTCAACAGTTTGAACAATCTGAGATTATTGGGAGGTATAGAAAAACTCTGACTTCCCTCAGAGTGTCTGGCTCTTTATCTACCTATCTCTTACTCTTTTCCTCCCACCCGTCATGTTTCCCCCACCTTCCTACCCTGTCCCTCTATCTCTTTAGAGGATGTGCAAGTGTATCTGGTTTCCTGAAGCGTTTAGCACCTTAGCCACAAAACCCGGACAGGAAGCCCACTCTATTTGCAATGTATCAATTGCTCTGAACAACACCCCTCTTCAATCTGCAGCTGGCTCAGCACACACTTCTCACATACCTTCACATGCAAGCACTCAATCAAATACGCAAATGTCCAAAAGGACGTTTAATACTGTGAATACACTGTAACCAAGCATGCAGTCTTCAACGTCTCGAACTAAATAGACAATTGTGTGCACGCACGCACGCACGCACACACACACACACACACACACACACACACACACACACACACACAC
>CALSCE010009645.1:3846244-3858625 GCA_943593645.1 Bovichtus variegatus | reverse complement strand
ACACACACACACACACACACACACACACACACACACACACACACACATGCATTCGGAGAATCTGACCTTGGCTCCAGTTAGTCCCGGGGTTCATTGTCCGGCCAAGCTGGCAAGTCAAATGGGTCCAGCAGCCAAGACAGCGGCCCCAGCCGCTGCAAGGCTGCTGTCATCTGTTACACAAAAAGGCACACACAGGGACAAAAGCAGACACAGTGTAAAGAACAAGAGAAATAAAGTGTTAGAATATAACAATACAGGGTGGTAATGGAGATAGGAGTGTGTAGGCTTTGTGTTTGTCTTTATTTGTTATGTGTGGGAGTGTAAATGCAGGTGTACGAGCAGCATTTCTTGCATGTTAGCACAAATGTATGCATCTGTGTGCGTGCAAGTGTGTATACGACTTCACGCACATATATACACGTGTGTGTCTGCGTCTGTGTCTGTGTCTGTGTGTGTGTGTCTGTGTGTGTGTGTCTGTGTGTGTGTCTGTGTGTGTGTGTGTGTGTGTGTGTGTGTATGTCTGTGTGTGTGTGTCTGTGTGTGAGAGAGCAGAAATAAGCGCCTGAGGTGATGCCTTTTGAAAGGCACTTTAGAAATTAAAGCAGTGCCACTGTTCTGTAATGGGGCTTAAATGATCCAGAAAACACAAGATATATTGAGCATTTAATGAAACACACAGCACACTCCTTAATTCAGCTCTCAGCTTCACCAAAGTGTCTGCCAAACCTGCTTTATGCCTAACACGCGCATACACAGAGACATGCACACATTTTTCACACATTAAAAAAATATATATATTTATTAACTTTTCACGTTTTTATTTAATGGCAACATTGTTTTGTTTTATGTTCATTTATCTTTCAATAAATACATTAAATAAGTATATCCATAGCTACATTTTAATATGCATGATCACAACAATGATTATAATAAGAGGTTATCATTCGAAATTATTCTGTACTGGTGCCAATATGATACCGGAACCAATACCAAAACAATACTTTTTTTTGATAACTTACTATCAGAAATATAGACATATTTTTCAGCAAAAGATACCACACTTGTTTTCTAAACATTTCATTTACATTCAGTCACAAAAAAAAGCTTTGCCAAAATAAAAATAAATGTTATTATTGAAATTAGGGACCAAGAATAAGATTACAAATCTGACCAAGCATTAATGTTCAGCCTTTGGTACGAGACAGTTTTTACGGACACATTTGGGTCCAAAAAGTATTAATTTTTGCACTGAATGCTCTGCTCGGCGGTGGTGTTGTGTGGTCAGTTAGGGTGCACGCCAGATAACCAGAAAACTACCTTCCCTCTACGTTTCACTGTAGAGAGCAGAGAAGCAGTCACTCTCTTCCTCATCGTCCTTTGTGGTTTGGCCATACATTAATAATGTAAAGGTAATGATCTCTAGACTAAAGGCCCTGTCCTGTCTTGTCTCCCCCACCTCCCTCTCCCTCTCTCTCTCTCTCCGTCCCTCCCCCCTTCTGTCTGTAGAGCGGGTCGTGCAGAAAAGAGGATGACTGTTGGCCAAAGAGGGTGAGTCAAAGAAAGAGAGGAATTCCTGGCTGTGCTGTAGAAACAACACAAGCACCGATTTGCCTCATTGCTTACTTGAGGAAAAGGGGAAGGAAGCAAAGAATCATTCTGAGAAAACATCTCTTCTCTGCCTTTCCCCTCTCCCTTTCCTTTGCTTCTGAAGTTTGGTCTTACAGTATGATGGATGAGGAACTTGCACTGTGGCCTCCGATGTCCTCTCCTCTTCCTCTCTCCTTATCCTCCTCCTCTTCCTCCTCCAGACACACATACTCACACACACACACACACACACACACACTCAGACACACAGTGTTAGCGAGTGATGGATGGGGAGCTGGCAGTGTGGCAGTAATAGCAGACACCCAGAACTACACTCCCACTTATTCATTCGTCTCCGTATTCACATCTTTATTTATACGTCTGTCCCCATGCTAACATCTAAATATAGATATACATAATGAAAAAAAATAGCTTTTGTTAGAAAAAGTGGGAAACTCAAAGCTTTTTTTACTAAAAGTGTATGTGGGCCTTGTCGTGTTTAGTTTTTCAGAGATGCGGTATATTGGGCGCACCTGGCAGAGTGTAACCATGTAACACAGCGGCACGGTTTCGAGTCTGACCCGTAGCTCTGACCCTGCATGTCATCCCCTCTCTTTCCCCTGCCTTAGCTGTCTCTCTCCAAGCTTCCACTATCACTAATGAAGCAATCTTTAAAAAAAGAAGAAAAAGACAGAAGAGATGCGGTGTATAATATTTTGAAGTTCATACTTTACTGGATGATTATATGATTAAAATATAACCCGATTTCTTTTAAACATCGAAAATTGAAAATCAGTGTTTGGATCTCTGCTCTCCGAGTTCAGGTTTTGAAAAATGTCAGACATACGGGAATGATGGACAACAGGCCGCTCACACAACATTACACATTGTTAATCATGTTCACATTGTCTGAGAGGGGGCGAGAAGGGGAGCAACAGCACAAAGACGAGATGGAGAAAGGGAGGAGGACGACGAAAAAAGAGAAGGAGAGGGGGTAGTGGAGGCAAAATAGGAGGGTTCGAAAGCCACAAATAACTACCATCAATCATTAAGCAGTCAACATTTTCACGTTACGATGGCCTGTTATTGGCAGCAGCCTGGGATCTGTGTGTGTACAGAGTGTATTTTGTGTGTGTGTATCTGTGTGTTTGCTCTGTCTTGCCCAGCCCGGACTGCTCTCCCTTTCTCACTGTCTTTGCCTCTCCTTAAACTGACGGCACAAACAACAACAGTTGAGAAATCACCCTCGTCAGCAGGAAGCTGGCAGGTGTGTTAACTCCCCCAGTACCAAATTAGGATGTGCAAGATTGCAGAAACACCTTGGCTCTCATATCTCCCTTTTTAATCACAAACATTTACATGAGCCTGGATGGAAACACACATTAGGCTTTAGCCAAGGGTTTGCTTTGGACACTGGGAAAGGCTTCGGATCACACGCAACCCTCCAAAACCTGACTGGGATCTTTGCCTGCTAGCCTAAGAGAAAAACCCCAGGTCAGCCTCGTCTGGGGATCCGTAACCCACTGATTTATAGAAATGTTATTGTCCAAAATACAAGTAAATGTGTCGAAGTGCATATTCCAAGTGCAAGTGCAGTCATCCAATTGTGATCTCCCAGGTTTGAACCAAAGAAATGGTGTGATGGCCCACGGGGGAAGTTGCATACAAAGCACGAACTTCTCTTGCAGTTTATAATAATCTTCTCAGTTGGAACAAACATGTTTAAGTTGCTTTAGAAGGTCATGTCGCTGTGCTCCATAGAGAAAACTTGAAGTGATCCAGTTTTTCTCTTTTGAAGGAAGTTGTGTTCTTGTGGTCTTATTAACATAGGGATAAAACCTTCATTATGTATGAAGTGAGAGAGTGTCGGCGTGTCTTTGCCAAAAACACTTTTTTCTATGTTGATCATTGTGGCCCTGTGGATTATGGAAAAACAACACTAGGGGGTGCTCTAGGTTTGTCCAGCCAACTGTTGAGGTTTCATGCTGCTCACAGCTCTCTCTGTGTGTGTGTGTGTGTGTGTGTGTGTGTGTGTGTGTGTGTCTCCCATTACAATCACACCACATCCTGCCACAAGACCTCTTTATCATTAACTCTGTGTCTCCTGTTATGTCACTGAATGGGCAGAGGTTAAGTTTCTTAGTTACAAAGTATTGCGTGATAATAGAGTTAATAGATGAGGGTTTTCCACGAGTTGGGTCCGTTGCTTCATATTTAGTTAAAGCCATCGAATATGAACAAACATGCTGAGTGGACATAAGTGAATGCTCTAATTGGATGTTCGAGAGATATCATTTTGGTGTTGCTTAGGCAGTTTCAGAATTAGCAAGATGCACTAATTCTGTCTTTATTGATGCACGTTCCGCCCGTTCTGATTTTGTCCCTTGTACACACACGCACGCACTCACACACTAATTCAGGAGGATTGAGATGCGTCTTCTCAGTTTCCACACAGTAAAAGCAGCGCGTAAAAGAAATCCTGGTTCCAGACCTATTAACTCTCTGTGTCGGCCGTGTTGGTTTCATTACTAAGATTAGGTTACAGACAGTCATTCAATCATGCAGCCTTTAGCAGGAATGGACTGTGATTTAGCTGTCCTCATAGACGCACAACATTCATGTGGAAGTTCATGTGCACATTCCTCCGTTGTGGCACGCCGTCCAGATGCTATGTTTCTTGTTGTGGAATTTTCCATCTTTGCGGCATCTGATGCTTTCGGTTTTATTTATATTGACACAGTACAAACCCTCTCATTGACCTCCAGCTCTGTTGTTGTGGGATTCACTTGCCCGTGGCTGAAAAATCATATTATGACGATCGTAAATTAGAGACATATTTTTCAAAGAAACAGCTACAAAACGGCAACATATTGAGATCGCCGTCTGCTGTGCTGTAGGTCTTAGTGAACTGCAGTTGCATGTTTGTCAGTGTGTTTATGGGCAGACTGTGTGGCTGGAAGAAACAGCGGCATTGGCACTGTGGGGGGAAAGTGACAGGGGCATGGAATGGTGAGGCGTTTCCACTTCATCACCACTCAGAATATTTGTGTCACACTCTCAGGTTTGTGGTACTTTATGAAAGTAAAAAGTTCACAATATATATTTAGCTTGTTTTTTTCTTTTACAATGGAATATTTGCCCTAAATTATTAAATACAAATTCCCTCTAACATTTTATTCCACTATAAATCATTTTATAGAATTTTAGCTCTGTGAGGAAACCCAGAACCAGGATTCTAAACTATATAAAATAAGACATTTTATCTTCTTTAGATTTTTCATTTAAATGAGTTAATTAAATAGCTTTTCTACAAATCCTTAACAAAAAAAAAAAAAAAGAATTAGAGAAACGAGAAAATATGGTCATGCTGGACTTTAAAAAAAAAATAAAAAATACAATACTTTACAATACTTACAAATATTTATACAGTGTCCTGTGTTTTTCTCATTTTCCTCAGACTTGGGCCTGCCTCACATTGTCAATTGAGGAAATTGTTTAATCATTGAACAAGTCATCCCCAGCCCTCAAGATGTGTAGCTGTGAGAGCGCGCTCGGAGACACGGCGCTGATGTTCAGGCTCCAGATGAGGGAGACAAGTAATCCTAAACATGGATGTGTAGTAGAAATGCATGCATCTGTTCGTTGTCAACCTGTAGGGATGTTGACTGATGATGCACCTCACTCCTCTCCTCTCCTCCTCTCCTCCTCTCCTCTTCTCCTCCTCCTCCTCCTCCTCATCCACAGTCACTTTTAGACTCCGACAGACACCCCCCCCCCCCCCACAGAACATGGGGGGAAATCACGGCAACACACAGCCAGATTATTCACCGCGCACCATTATTGAATATGTGACTAACACACTGAGAATCGCTCTGGGAAATCAGATTAAAAAATGAATTATTTATAAGGACATGGAATGCCGGTCCAATAGGGCGGAGAGAGTGGAAGAATACACCTACAATATACCCCAAACAACATTACAAGTTTGATCATGACACTTCCCACTGTAGTTATTCATTTTTATAATGCTCACAAATGTTTTGATATTGAAATATGACTCATGGTAAAATTACATGGTAAAAGTGTTTTATTATTTTTGTTTAAATGATATTACCTACATTTTTCTCTGCTTCCCCCCCCCCGACCACACAGTCCAAAAGACAGTTTGATATATTTTCATGGAAGCTATAAAGCCTGATATCAAATCAGTTAAACCACTTTTGTTGCTATTTCTGTGTAAACTCTCTCTGGTGCATGAGTCGCACTTGAATGAAATACAATATATGAAATGTAGATTAAAAAGGATACATGGGTTAAAAAAAACAAACAAACATTAAAACCCTTATTATAAATTGGTTAACATATGAGGTATGAATTGGAAACAAGTATCAGTTCTTCTAATTCAAGATTTTACTTCATACAATAAATCTAATTCATTTTCTGAAGGAAATAAATATATGACCTACGGCTTGTGGATTTCTTTTGAAACAATTAAATAAAAACATTTAAAAAGACGCAAGTGATGTTGAATAAGGATGGATGAGAACCTTGCTCTTTGCTCTCCATTATAGTAATAGAAAAGCAGTTCAAAAAAAGAAAAACATTACGAGCAATATTTATTATCTCTCAATATCAACACTGCGTTGGCATTTATTGTGCGAGTTCTCAAATACCTAGGCCAGGAAGTGCACCGTCAGTCTTTGTGTCTGTAGTTTTACGTGCACACACTGCCTCCTTCAAATTGCTCGTCTCCTTTTCTTTCTCCTTAATATTTTACAGGGATTCTTCTCATTTTTAATTGATGTAAAAGTCCGGCCTTTTCGGGTTTTCCCTCTAAAGCTTGCGTTTTCTTATGCAAGTGTCTGCTGTTTTTTTTCTGCTTATTTAGTTAAGTGTCACTCACCTGGATCACCATCTTTTGTTAGAGATGTAGCGTGCGGATAAACAGTTGCACCCTCACTGAAGCTCTGCCACCCTATTCCTTTGCGTCTTTTCCTGACCGTTTTGTGGCTTTCTGGGCAGATGTAGTTTCCCTCTTACTGCTTGGTCTTTCTGTCTCAGTCTCTCTGTCGCTCTCGCTTTCTATTCTTTGACAAGCAGCCAATGTGCTGACACGGGGAAGCGTTTAGGCGTACGGAGATGTGCCAGAGTAGTCCCTGCCTAAGTGATCGTTCTTTTTTCTGATCCTTTTTCTCTAACCCTACGGTCAAATGTTTTTCCAATCATTTGCCTGTCGTTGCCATCATTTGCCTCTTTCTCTGTCGTTTTAGATCTTCCCCCTCCTTTTTACTCTGTTGCATGATTTTTCGTTCACCTCAAATTCATACATTACATACTCACACCCCTGGCCTCCAGTGACAGGTGTGGTTTGAGTCATGCCAGCTATCACAGGTGAATGAGCTTATGCCCCTCTCACCTTTCTCATGGGCCAAACCACACATTTGGCAGTCCCCAGGGGAGTTCCTGGGAGTTTCCACTATGAGCACACAGAGGTGAGATGTAGAAATAATTCACATCTGGAAATAACCTTCTTCTTCTCCTCCAGTTCTTCACTGCTTTAACTTTTCAACTTTGTCAAAGGGCTATTTTAGGTGCTACTATCATGTTCAGCATTTTCACGTTTACAAGTCTCTGAAACAGATCCGTGATCAGCTGGACACCAGTGTCTGGAAGTAGTGGAAACCTAGCAACTATTCTTCTAATTATGATTTTTTTTAAATCAGTTTCAGTTCCCTTATTCATCTTTACAAACGTGTTTGTAGTACAGTCAATAATTTTCCTAATTCTAACTTTATTGATTCTTTTCTATCGAGCCGTACTCTTTTGTATCACTGATGTGATATTACTTTGAACCGGTGGACAAGCCGGATGCAGTTGGTTTTATAAGAAACAGACTTGAGAGCATGTTTGCCTTGTGGACTTTTTCCCCACAGGGGGCATCAGCAGCACGCTGCAGCCCTCACAGATATCACGTCTGCATCAGAGCTCAGGGCTCATATTCAGCCGTGCTCCCCATAACCATAGGTGTGTGATGGGAGTGGGAGTAAGAGGGGAAAGATGGGAAGGATGAAGGAGTAGTCGCATCAGCAGAAAGTTGTTTTTCTGTGGCCTGGAGATTCTATTTAAAGTGGGGTAGGAGGGGGGTATGGAGGGGAAATGGGGAGGCAGACTTGGAGTGGTCCACAGCCTGGAGAAACGGAGGCAGGATGGAGGAGGGAGTATGGGTGGTGGGAGGGTAGGATGTGCCCTCTGTTTTTGGTTTTGAATGAGGTTGGAATGCGTGTTTGCATGCATTTAAAGAGGATCCATGAGGGTGCCTTACTGCGTGGGCACCAAATGTGTTTGAATATGCCCATGCTTGTGTGTGTGTGTGTGTGTGTGTGTGTGTGTGTGTGTGTGTGTGTGTGCGTGTGTGTGTGGCTGAGGTATTAATCTTCTTTGTCAGTGGAGCCCAGATGCAGGGCCCTTCCAGCAGCACAAGCCTGGACTCAGCAGTCTGCATTGGGCTCTGGAAAGGAGGCATGGGGTGTAACTGGGGCTTTTGGGGGGGGGGGGGTGGATGCCGCTGGTTGTGCTAGTAGAGCGGGGCGCTCTGACGGAGAGGGCAAGGGGGACAACACGCAGCAGATTAGCTAATGATATTAACCAGAGAAGACCCTCAGGTAAAACCCAGTGGTCACAATTAGTGCAGTTTCTCTGAGGTTGCCCTGTGGCCCCTACACACACACACACACACACACACACACACACACACGCATCGATGTATACCCACTTCTGCTTGTGTTTGACACACATAAACACCATCAAACACCTGCATTAAGCACTGATGTAAATCTTGCTCCACATTAAATTCTAACCCCGATCCCCTCTCTCACCGTTTGCCGCCTCCCCAATCTACCCTTTACCCCGCTCTTTCTTCTCCCCATTAACACCACTCATGAGCCCCCTTCGCTGTTGGCCCACTGTGAGAACAGACGAACTAACATGTTTGCTCTGCGGGAAACGCACAATCACTCAACGGGAGTGAAACTGGGACTGCAAGAGATCCGACAGACTCTATTCAAGAGTATGCTGATACGCACAAGTGCTCAAATAAACACCCACACACACAGAAGCTGAAAACTTCAAAGCAGGGGGTAGCAGAGATTGACATAACAAGCTGATAAACCTCTTTCTCCGGTTAAGTTGCCAGGACAGCACTGAGAGGAAAGGTGTTGGTATCTCTTGGTGATGAAAGATATTAATGTTTAAACAAAACAGAGTTGATTTCAAGCATATTTAGTAATGATGATGCTGGGCAGAGCACACACTGATGTTTAGACTTGTAATCAATCACAAATCCATCTGAAAAGCAACTGACTCGACTGATTTGGGATCCCGTGTACTTCCACATGAATTCCTTTATTACCGTTTGCATTCATGGATAGTGTCGGTGTAGATTCCTAGTTAAATATAGCTAACTAGCAAACCTTAACTTTAGCTTACCGGTCAATTACAAAAAGTGTCTTTGAAACTCCTTCATCTGACTCCAACGAGCAAAAGCCGAAACAATGTTAAACAAAACATTCAGTTCGGACCCGACAACTTAAAAACAAATAATTAATTTGAAATCATAATCTTTTTTTTTTTTGAAAAGCAATACTTTTATTCTACACCTTTTTAAAAGGCTCTTTGGGTGTGTTATTCTAAAAAAAAAAGTATTCGTCTAGATAAAAATGTTATCAATATAACCTTTAACAAAATGTAAGGTATAGGGAATCCAGTATGTTTGAGTGCCTTTTCAAGAGTTTTAAGAATGATTTGATGATTACCGGGAGATATATCGTGAATCGCAATTATTTTCACCAGGCTCATGGTGACATACGTAAATCCATGATTCATCTTAATCCATTTGGTAGTTGTTCATTTCTACAAAATTGAAATATCTTGTCTTAGCATATAGCCTACAAAACCTTTTGCCTGGATGCATGTAGCTCAGCGTTAATGTATGTTGTGCCGATGAACTGATTTTTATTAGGTAACGTATTTGTTTTTCTTTTCTTTTTTTTTTACTTACACTTAATAGACCAGATAATAATCAACAACGTATTTGATATTCAAAACAACAGTTTTATACACCCTTTATGCACCGTAGCTGCCAACATTGTTTTTCACGATTGTGTATGTTGTCAGTGAGCAGCACACAGAGTGTAAATACCTGCTCACATCCCAGCAGCACTTTTGATTCCTCTGAACGCTTGCTTTACGACTATAGCTGCTTGTCGTCTTTCTTTTCATCCGAGCAGATCCTCTCTGGCAGTTTATGGTATCTGAAATAAATCTCCCACAAAGTTGACAAACATACTGTTATTGAGCAGTGTGAAGTGTTACTTTATCTCCCTCTGCACCTCCTCTGTGGAGTTGTGATCACCACTTAGAATTACGTACACAACCTGGCTTTCCCGTGACAAGGTGATGAATTACAAGAGCTTTCAAAAACATCTCTTTTGCACCGACTCTTTCCTGTCTCTCTGGCTCCAAGAAGTCTCCCTTTGTCGTCCTCTGCCTATAATCCTTTCACTTTGTGTCCGTCTCTTTTTTTCATCGGTCCCTTCTGTCTTTTCACCTACGATGGGCTACAATTATTTCACTGGAATAATAAAGAAGGTTAAATGACCAATCTTTACAGTGTATGTGTGTATGAGATAGAGAGAAACACTTTGCATAGTCTCTCTTGGCTTATCAGCTCCGGCTGGTCTTTTTTTATGGCCTTCCTTATTATAATGCTACTTATCTTATCCAAAAGGCCATCAGGCTGGACGATTAATTTAGGTACTGTATCCCTGGAAACGATGGCTTCCCTCCTCTCGCTGCTGTCCCTCTCTCACTCCCTCCATCTGCAGGAGATTAAACTGAGACCAGCTCTACTTTTCTCTCTCCTTCTGTCCATCATAGTGAAAAATTACCTTTTTAGTCTTCTTCCTTAATCGCACTGGCCGCAGAGCAATCAGACTGGAAATAATGGCTTGGCGTCTGGCTGTGCAGGCTCTCCACTACAATGCCTCGAGACTGGATTGAGGTGAGAATGTGGAAGCCTCCCATTAATGATTCCTTGTAAGTGTCATCTTTCTAAAATACAGATAGTGTAAAACTATCAGGGTGTCAAATCTTTGTGGGAATACATTTATAAATGTTCGGCTGCTTCACAGGACGCCCTCTCAAGTCAATTTTCTCTTGCTTTTGCACTCCGGTTCCCCGTCCTGCCTTCCTCATTCGTCATTTATTCTTTTCTCTGTGAGCTTTTGTAGAAAGTTTATCCCAGTCAAACACAAAATATAATTCTTAGAGTGACTCTGAAAGCAAAACTAAGAGCAGCAATTATTTTCCAGCGTGTTTCGATTCCAGCGAAAATGTATCAAACTACATACAAACTTCTCCTCTCTCCTTTGCCTCGGCTCCTCTCTCCCTCTTCACAAACCACCACTCTTTTCTTCCCCATCGCTCAATCTTCTCTACTTTTTCCACTCCTCACTCTGTTCTCTTGCAGTTTGATTCGGTGTGAATTAATTGCTCCTCATATGGGAGACGGCACACGATTAGTCTCAATCCTGATAATGGTGTGTGGCTTGGCCACGGGGAATACACTGCCAATTTGCTCACAGCGCATCTGCCAAATGATTGGTGTTTACACGCCACATCCCCTGAGGAGTGTTTGTCACAACGCCACTTCTTACATCTCAATTACACACAGGATCCCAAGGCAGACGTCACCAAAGACGCGCACAAACACTCATGTATAGGCACTGAAAAAAAAAACTCTTTAACATATGACATGCTACATAGCACAGATTGGGCATTCGGAGTACAGAGTAATGAAACTGGCTTTTAACATACACTTTTTTTAACATTCCTACTTTTTTACATGATCACATATTGCCCCCTTTCCCAAACAGTTTACCCTTGCACCCCCACCTGCCTTCTCCCCTCAACCCCTCCCACCTTCCTTCATCTCTCCTCCCTAACACAGTGCTCCTTCTCTGCTGTCCCATTAATCACCCCTCTCTAATTAACAGGCCCACTGTTCCCAATCTTCCCACTGCTCCCACTCCACACCTGGCCCAGCCCTGCTGCCCAGCAGGAATGCAGCGCACGCCAACACACACACACACGCATATATGCACACAGCACAAACTGGAGCCCAGCTGGCAACACTGACCAACACAGAATCACGCCTGGATGAGCAAAAGTATAAGAACGAAATAATACGAGTGTAGTATTTAAAAAAGTTTTGTTTTTAAGGTTGTGTTAAATTGTGTGGGAGGATGTATTGGGTAACAATGTTGGTTTTGCTTGGCGAGACTGGTTTACTGTCCTCTGGTCATCCTCCTCTTCCATTCATTCATCACCTCATCAATCCTATCTTCCTTGTAATAACTCATGCGTTCAACCCCTTTCCTCACCCACTGCCTACTCCCCCCTTCACAGTTTTCATTTTCACAACCATCCTCACCCATCCCTCTCTTTGACTCACATCCCATCTCATCCTTCTTTCCCACCTTCTCCCTGTCCTCCCCCTGTTAGCCAGGGTGGCCCGGCAATGCAGTAATGCCATCTGCCAGCGCAGCATGCCCACAGCCTAGTGTCCACACACACTCGCCCACAGACACACACAAACACACGCACAGCTTGGCAAGGACACCTTCCAGCGCAGGATACACCGATATCCACGCTTCCGCCACCAGATCACCATAGTCCCAAACATTGGGTAACACACACACACACACACACACACACACACACACACACACACACACA
>CALSCE010009645.1:3826444-3843024 GCA_943593645.1 Bovichtus variegatus | reverse complement strand
TGTGTGTGTGTGTGTGTGTGTGTGTGTGTGTGTGTGTGTGTGTGTGTTCATTTCCCAGCACAGTGGTTATTTTCTGGTGCTCTAATTACACCAAGGCATACAAGGTACCTCTTCTTTTGTCTATGTTTTACTTTTTTATTTTTCTGTATTTCTCTTTTTTCTATGAATTGTATATTTAAAAGAATGGAAATCATCTGGGATAGGTGATTGTTTGGGAATGATTGTGGTCTTCACTGCCTCTTTATGTACTGGAAATTGACCTAGTGAACAATACATGGTAGAGCTAAAATGACCTGGTAATTGCAGCTGTAATTAAATAACGGAAAATCCAAGTAGACAGATCCTTGAAAACAAGAGTCACAGAGTTACAGTTTCAGAATAAAATGTTCTCTTTAGCTGTGGTCTTCAGTAGCTTGCTTATAAAGAGAAATGACTTTTCTTTATCAGCATTTCTAGCATCTAGTTTTCAATTTGGAGCTTGAGCTGAACATATGAATTTGTTACCTGTGTGCAGAACATATTGATGGATGCAAGGTGTTATCTGTGAGTCACTTTCCTGTCAGAAAATCTAAGATCAATCAATCAAATTTGATTTGCATAGGCCAATATCACAAATGACACATTTGTCTCAGGGTGCTTTACAGACTGTACAGCATACGACACCCTCTGTCTCTAGACCCTCGCAGCGCACAAGGAAAAACTCCCCAAAAGAAACCCCAAAATAAACAGGGGGAAAAAAATGGAAGAAACCTCAGGGAAAGCGACTGAGGAGGGATTCCTCCCCCAGGACGGACAGATGACCCTTACAAATGAGCCTTTTACACAAGTTTTGCTCCTCGATGTGGTAGAATTCATCGATATTAAGAAAGGGATTGTGAAAGCGAGCCTTCAGGGTGATTCAAGACCCTCCTGCTTACCCTGTCGGGGTTCATTTTGCAATAATAACCGGCTCGCTGTACATTGTCCCGCTTATTACACAGCTACTTATGAAGAAATCAATAATTTGACAGAAAATATTTATTTTAAAATGATTTTTATTGATTTAAAAATGTTTTATTGCTTCCGCCAAGAAATGTAGTCGACTTCGGTTAGATTCGACGGCGTAGCAACGGTTGGAACTGCGTCCATAGCAACGTAACGCTCTAGCCTTTTTAAGATTAGCAATTCATATTATGTCAAACTTTTCGACATATCCCAGCCCTGATTGCAATGTAACTTTGTTTAAATTTTATTTTACCTTTTGGAATTTTGAACAGACGCATTAAACAACCACAGCACTGATAAAGGTTTTCTGACCCATAGCTGTCAAAGTCCAATCAAGCAGTCTTTAAACACTGACACAGCCCACACCTGCTCTGTTAAGTGCAATGATGTCTGTCTTCTTCAATTTGCCAATTTCCCTGTGTCCAGCTCTTTGTCTCTTAACCTCTCTTGCCTTCTCTGCGCCGTTTTCTTGTTCTTGTTCTTGTTCTTTCCTTTACTGGAGACGGTTCAGCCATCATGAATCCAAAGTTTTGCTCTCCCAAATGTATCAAAATTAATATTAAAACATTTTCCATGGCGGTTTTCTGATGGAGTAATGGAAAATAAACGTTTAGTTTTTCTTTTGCCACAGCTGACGTTGTTAAATTACCTTTTTCTTCTTCTTCTTTTTGCGGATTGACATGATTGGACGTGGTCCTCCAGAGTCTATGATCAGAGCGTCCTAAGCAGCGGTCTCTTATACAGAAATGAATATTGAACAAAGCCGTGTAATAAGTGCAGTGAGAACATATAGAAATGTAAATGCATTTTTAAATGTAGACGGCCAAGCTCTCCCTTTTGTAGAGTCCAGTTACACTTATTCTGTTTGCCATGATAATTATTGTACAAGAGGTTGTTGTTGAATTTAAGAAGGATTTTAGAAGAATCTATAGTGCTGACCATAAGATTATTGTTGCTTCTTTACACTTCATTCTCCATTTGTACATTTTTGCAATGTGTTGATGAATACCTTTGCAAAGAAGAACAGAATACAAGTTGTTTTTGTCTCAGTTTAATCTCAAAAAGATAAAACCATTGCAGAACAAAGTTGGTGCTGTCTAGATGACACTTTTATAGTTTCATCTTTAAATAGTTTGCTGCGAAAATGTCCCATAAAGGACAGGTCACACCATAACTGGATCAGCATTGTGTCTAAAACGTGAATCTCACAACAATTTGTCTTTAAATTAACAGGAAAAATAGCTAATTGTCTAAGAAATCTTTATAAATAAATTCAGGTTGTTTCCATCGTAAAACCTGTAACAATTATAGGAACAGTTGAAGTGAAAGTTTTCATCTTTTATAGATGTCTCGATTCAACTACCTATTCACACCTCTAATTCCGTAATCCTTGCTGTGTACTAATCCGTGAGACATTTAGTTTGATGATAAAAGGAAAGGTTGTGTTTGTGGGTATTTGTGCCACTCAGTGTATATGTTTATAGTTCAAGTTGCCAGAGCACCATGCATTACTTGTTATGTTAAACCAATTTGTGTGCATTCTTCTAGAAGAGCGAGGTTCAGGGAACTGTGCGTGACATTGCGTGAGTCACCTTTTGTCCATAGTTCACTGGAGTTCACTCACCGTGACTCTGAATCATACAGTTGTATATGCAAAACAGGTTTTTCTGCAGACTCTGTCAGACGTCAGTCATTATTCTCAGACTTTGATAATATTACCCTTATTGTGATCACACCACACCTCTGTTATGTCTTTCTGGCAGTGTATTAACCAACCCTTATGGGTCCCCAGACACTGGTGTTTATATTAAATATGGTAAACTGATATATCTTCAGAGGATGCAGGTGTTCTGATGTAGACTGGGTGAACACCCTTGTATATACATAGCTATATATTGCAGGCCTACATATTGGGATGGCGATGTATGTTTGCATGTGCCATTTTCTTTTAATAACAAAGCCTAAAATGATGTGAGATATATTTTTTCATCTCGTACTGTATTCTCATTTTATTGTGAAACATATGAGCCGACAGCACAAGGGCACTTTCCTAGTATCTATGTCTCTGCGTGTCTGTTGGTCAATTTTCTTATTTCTGGAGGCATCATGTGTGTGTGTGTGTACAGGTGTGTGCGTGTACAGGTGTGTGCGTGTACAGGTGTGTATGTGTGTGTGGCTCGGAAATGCTCAGAATAAGGGAGACGTGAGATAAGAGTCTGTTAGAAGCATGTTCGCTTTGCCTTCAATTAGTGTGCTCCAGGAGAGACAAGGGGAACAATTGGATATAGATTGGCACTCCACTGGACAAGAGAGACGACACAAGATGGACAGTGTGTGAGGTTAATGACAGTCTACTCACAGGCAGGTAATCTCTCTCCCTCTCTCGCTTCCCATCTCTGGGTATAATCAGTTTCCTCTTCTCCCAGTAGTCATGATAATTATTATAACAATTAGCTTCCTTCTCCCTTCGCAACAGTGAACTATCCCACTGCTGCCTGGACGACACTATAACACATATAATGGATTCATATATATATATATATATATATATATATATATATCCAATACTTGGGGCCGTCACTTGAATGTGAAAAAAAACAGGTGTGTAAAACACAACTTTCATCATATTATATTCATCCTTCGGACAACAACGCAAGTCTGCCACAATACGATTTCGATATGGGTCGATATCATACGCCCATTTAACAAAGTTACATTCATATGAACTCCCAAAAATGTAAGGAAATATGATTTATTACAGGGCTCTTCCAGGCATTTAAATGAAAACCAATCTATTCTTAAAAAAATGATTTCTCTCTCTCTCTCTCTCTCTCTCTCTCTCTCTCCCAGGTTAAAGCAATAGTTTGACATTTTGGGAAGATTAGGTTAGGAGATTGATACAACTCTCATATCAGTGTGTACACACTGATCAGGCATCACCACTTGAGATTGCAGGAGGTCACTGACCCTGCAGCAGAAACACACACATTAGGGATGCCAGGGTGAGGAACATTTCCCACCACTTAATAAAGTCATGACAACAGCGGTGTTACCAATTACACCGGACATTTTCCAATAAAAAGATATGTGTCGATGACGCTCAGAGGGCTTACTGTGATCTTTAACATAGGATGGCTGTGTGGCCGGCCTCACTTTTGCTGCGGGGGCGCAGGTACAGTACTCATTTCAATCATTTTACAACATGAACAGATAAAGTACGCAGACTTTTTTTTTCACCGTCCAATTAAAGTTAAACAATTGAAAGAAATCAGTTGAAAGAAAGACCTGCAAGGTACAGTTCACATAATTCACATAAATATGTGGGAATAAACAGAAATCTCTTGGTCCTGTGTGTTTGTGTTTGCGTGTGCACATGTGTGTCCAGCCCCTGAAGTGTGTAACCAGGCCTGTTAGGTTGAAGCCCAGTGCCGTCAATCACGCAGGGTGGTGGGGGAAGATGGGGTGGTGGTATGCAGATACTACTAGCTGTCAACAGACCACAGGAAAATGGATGCCTGAGAAAGCCATAACTATGATAAATTTACTCCTTCAATTCTCCGAGTAGCCCCCCCCCCCCCCCCCCTCTCCGTCTCTCTCTCTCTCTCGCTAACACATTCTGATAGACATGCATGCAGTTCACACACGATGCCCCCCTCCTTTCTTCAAACCCCCATACACTATCTCTCCTAGACCCCCTCTCTTCCACCAGCAGCCTGCAAGCGTGTGACTAATGTATGCGGTAAAGCTGCTCGCTACCATGCCGCTCACCAGCCCACCACCACCCCGATCGGCCCATCCATCTCTGCGTCTGCGCCGGAGACCGCATTCAAATAAATTTGTCACTGTACGTTTATGAAATATTGATGGAGGGAGATGGGGAGTGAACGGGTTGGTCCGGGACAGATCAAAAGGTTTGGCCGGTGAAGAAAGGAAGAGCCAAGTGTGAATAGGAGGGGTGTCATTTTTGAGCAGAGGCCAGGTGAGGCTTAAATAAAGACATGAAGTCTCAGGACTGCTGGGAGACATAGGAGGGAGTTCAGCTATATCAGCGGGGTTCAAAACTGCCAGGAAACATGAAGATGCAAGCCAAACCATGTGTCAATGGAAAAGTGAAGCATATACTTAGAAATGGAGGAATTCAAACAGTTTATTGATGCTATGCTATATCGCAATCCTCCAGAGCCCATGATGACGTCTTCAAATATCAATATAAATATGTTTTGTTTGACAAATAATGTAAAAACCAAAAATACAAAATTTTATTTCTATAAAACAGAGAAAAGCAGCAAATTCTTACATTTGAGAGGCTAGATGCAAATGTTTAGTATTTTTGCTTGATAAATGACTTAATTGATGAATTGATTATCACAGTTGGTGTTCAATAATATTCTGTTAATCTGTAAACATGTTTAATTCAGCACTGCTCAAAACCTTGAAAAAATGTAGTTTTTTAAAATACCATTGTCACTCTGGATAATCCACAGATCTCACCGTGACAATTTTGGTTAAAACTACTTTCTATCGAAGAAATGCCCCTATGAAAACAGCTGCCAGTGTATTTCGTGTATTATCCTGAGCCACGGGGCACCGTTTCTGGAAAGAGATGTTGCTGTTTGTCTATGCCAACCTGCAGTATCAATGAGAATGGACTGTACTATTTGAGCAACACAAACCTTGACTATGTCCCAATTAAAAGTGTAATAATCGCGGTGGTCAGGGCCGAGACATTTTATTCCACAGAGGCAGCAGACTCGAGAGCACAAGCTGAATTTGACTCATACAAGCACAGAACAACCGGAGTCATGTCCATTGTGTGTAGTTGTGTGTGTGTGTGTGTGTGTTGGCAAGTTTGTGGGTGTTTGTGTGGTACATACCAGAACACAAAGGTCACAAACATCTCATATGGGCAGAGGAATGATAGGAATTCTTGGATGGTGAACTTGTGCACTTTCATTATGACAATCTTTGCACAACTTCTTCTCAGATACAACTTACCCAAACAATAACAGAGCAGCAGAGTACAACCTGTATCACGCAGAAACCCAAAATATTGCCTCCAATCTGTGTGTCAAAGGAAGAGACAGTTTACTGCGTGCAGAGTTATTGACTATTGTGATTATGTGTGATTATTGTGTAGTGCCGGTATGATAAGCTGTTCATTGTGTGGTGTTTGGTCATGATGGAAAGAGAAAGAGGAGAATGAGGAGGCTGTCAACAATATTGACTCATCTCGAGAGATGCATTCCTTCTTTCTCCGGCCTCTCTGGTAAACACATGACCCTTGTTTTCTCTTCCTCTCTTCCACCAAAACCTACAGTATCTATCGCACCCCCCCCCTTTCTCCGCCCGCTTTGCTGTTTTCCATCCATCTGTCTTTCGCTCTGTCCCTGGGCCTATCAACAAGATGAGTCACAGGCTTGCCCGTGTCAGAGGCTAAATGTTTAGTTCTCTGCTTTTAGCCCTCCAAGCACAAATACACAACGCAAAGCGATCCAAACCGGCAAAACACGATGAGGGTGGAACTTTCCACCCTCATCGTGAGCAGTCCCATGCTGTATTTGGTTGAGAGATAAACACGGTGTCAACAACACAGTGGAGACATTTTGTGCTTATTGTGGACGTGATGATCCTCAAGGCCACACGAAGAGATACGAGCATTGAAGTGAAGTTGAGCAGGAAGTAGGGATGGAATTATCTGTCGACCATGTTCTGGACAATTTCAAAGATTAGTTTGCATATTTGATTCTTAAAATGATATATTAAATTGTTATTTATTGTTTAAAGAAGCTTTTATGTAAAAACACATCAATATATGTTATGTAAAAGACGTAACGGCTATAATTCATATTTATATAATAGCAATGTATCAAAAGACAATCATCAAATGTGAAAGAAGTCGTTCGTAGTGAGGAACCTACAGATAATTATGTCTCAAATCGCCATCTCCCGTCGGCTTAAGGAACCTTCATAGCAGTTCATTATTTATCCGTCCGGCCTGCAACCTGCAGATATTTCCCTCAGCAGTTGGTAGAGACCAACAACAGAGCTTAAAGGAAAGTGAATATTGGAAAAAACACGACTAACTGATAATGTTGCCCCATAACTACTGGATGTGTAAATAAAAAAAACTGTTCGCCATCAACTTTAAAGGTGATATGTCGGTGTTGTGTTCTTAACTTGTTCTCAAAGTGGCCAATATTGCAGGTTTAAGATGAATAACGAGGCACATATGGACCTTTTTCAAAATCAGACCTTTGCCATTATTACTCATTGTGAGAGATATTTGAACAGCTCAAAGTAGATGTGAGGTTTAGTGCTGAATTGGGTGAGTGAAGCCGGAATGAAAAGACTCGCTGGAGAGCTGGTTCAGTTTTTCTTCGAGCACTCGCTATTATTGGTTTGGTCAGATGGTTGAGTGTTTGCGTCTTTGTGCCTCTGATCCATCTCCAGCCCACACACCTGTTTGTGCTTTGCTCTTTTCAAGTGATGTCATTCTGGGCGTGCACGCTGTTGAATTGATCGGTCTCAAAGGGTGACAGATCAGGGTGACTGGCTGGCTAATGTATTTTCAGTGCATATTTCATCCATATGTGATCCTATGTGTGTCTTGTGGATGTGCTGTGCATTTTATTCCGTGTTATATATATATTTTTTTAAAACTGTGGATCCTCATGTGTGTGTTTATCGAAAAGGCTTCACCCCTGAGGTGGCGGTATGAGTGTGTGCGTTTGTTTTTGGTCCACCTGAGAGACAGGTGTAGCGATACTGTGGACACTCGTAGGTCATGGCTCTCTATTACCTAGACAAGGACTCTCTGTCACAACCTCAGTCTCACTCTTTCTGTCCACTTCTTTATTTATCTCTTCGTCCCTTCTTATTTATCCATCTCTCCCTCCTCCCTCAGCTGATGCACACGTGCACATCACATAGTACTCCCTAAATCACTCTTTGACAGAAAGAGGGAAAGAAAGGGGAGATAGAGAGAGAGATAAAGGGGGTAGAGAGATAGATAGGGGAAAAAGAGAGGGATGAGGGTTTGAGCATACATGGAATGAACCTATCAATCCAGGGTGCCTATTATCCTGTGTGAAATGCCTCTCGCTAGCAGACGCCTAGTTAGTGTGCCTGTTCAAAATTAATAAAACGCCAGCCGGGTCTGGGCTGAGACTGCGACAGGCCTGGTTATTGATTAAGTCATGTCACAGGAATGGAAGGCTCTGCCATTAAAAGTACAAATTATGCAGCACGTTTAGCCATGCCTCTTATTCATGTAGGGGACAGGCAAGAGTCACTAGAAGAATGGAAGCCTGCTCCATTTTCTTACACTGTCCAATGTCTCTCTTTCTCTCTCTCTCTCTCTCTCTCTCTCTCTCTCTCCCTCTCTCTCTCTCTCTCTCTCTGTATTGTGTGGGCCTTTTGTTGTATTTAGGATCCTAATAATGTGAGCCTGTGTGAAAGGAGAAGGTTAGCCTGCCAGTGTCTGAAAATGGCCTGAAACAAGACAGTCAGTGCAAGACAAAGAAGAGGGAGACAAAGAGTGATCGCTTTGTCGTGTACAGCAGGACAAAGAAAACTCATAGTGTAGTGTAGAAAACCCAGCGAGAGATAGACGATACAGAGAGCCTGGAAGTACTTTTTAGGAGTCAGAGCTTCCCAGTGAAAAGAAGCCATTTAATCATGTAACAAATTAAATGATATTATTTTGACACGCAGCCAGATGGCACAGCTCCTCTCGTCTTCAGCGTGAAGAGTGATGGAGCAAGGGGGTGAAACAGGGAGAAGTTGATGGAGACGGAGGCACGGAGAGAGGTAAAATTAATTTGTCTGGAGTATGTATGTTGTGAGCTTCCTGTGTAAGGTGCTTGGAGTCAGCGCTGTGATTTGCAGGGAGAGTAACAAGACAGCAACAATGTGAAAGGCTTCAATCAGCAGGCCTGTTTCTCTCTTTCTTTCTCGGGGAAACATAGGCTGATTTCCCCTTTTAAGTGTTTGTGTGTTGAGGAGGTGGAGGGTTTGAGTGCGGGGGGCAGAGAGAGATAGATAGGAGGGGGGGGGGGGGTGTCAATAATTTATAGCAAGTGCCTTGTGTCAGAAAGGGCAGAAAGAGCTCTACCCTGGGATCCTCAGGCCACCGCAATGCTTGGAGGACAGGCTCTCGTTAACACACGCACACACGCACACGCACACACACACACACATAGACAACCAAAGGCGTATGTAAATGAGCATTTGCACATGCAGTCACATTCATGGATACTTACCCGTGTGCACAGCGATTCAGACACCCAGTCACAAACATGCACACCACAAAAAAACAGCCTCACTTCAGTCAACTGGCAGGTCATTAATTTCATGATGCAAAACCAGAGCACTATAGATGAAGATGGAGAGGGGGAAAAAAAGCGTGGTTTGTAACCGTGTGTGTCCTGATCCATCCAAGAAGCATCCACCAAGCCCCTTAAGAAACCCATGTTTATGCATTTTAAAGTCTTTTTGTTGTTGTGGTTGTTATTGTTGTTGTTTCCAAAACCGTTGCGACGACCTTTCAGATCTCAGATGGAAGAGGGAGAGAGATTTCTGAGTGGCAGCTTCTTTGTTGTATGATTTATTACCGCTCAAAAGTCAGAACTGATGCCTCGGTCTACTGTGACTCTCAGGTGGACAAATGCTGTCATTTTTCTGTCGGAGAGGTTTGTCATCTGAACTGTGACACGTGTGTATGTCTAGGCACCTGAAAACAGCCGTTAACAAGATCCAAATCACTGCTGAGTCAGTCAATGGCAACATGATACTCCCTCATATTTTTTTTTTTTTTTTTAGCGCCTTGTGAGTAAATTGAGGTACAATGAGGGAGGGGAGGAGGCAGGGAGGAGGGATAACAGAGGAATGTTTATCTGTTAATTGGGGCTGTTACAGAACAGATGCTGGGGAATAAAAGGAAAATCTCCTTCTCCTGTCTGTCTCTTTGTTTATTTCTACTTTCCTCTCTCCCTTTTCTAAAGTGCCTTTTGGCAATCAGTGCCTGTTTTCCCTTTTCCTCTTGGCTAAAGAGCCAGCCGTGGCTAATGGCACAGTGTACGGCAGGCAGACTGCCCCCTTGGCACTGCCCGCTGGAGGAGCAGAGGGCTTTAAGATGGCACAGAGCAGTAAAAATTGTTAGCTGAATAAAGAGGCACTGCAGGGAGGGATAGACCGGCTTTATGGCCCTTTGCGCACATCCGGGTGTTTAACTTATTGAGGCTTAAGTGGCAAACTATGAAATGCTTTGTGATTGAAATCCTAGAAAGTGTCCATTATTTTTTTGCATGATGTTTTCTTCACGTGCGCTAGTTTATCTGTGCATGTATGTTCCGTACATTTCTCCTTGTGACTTTGGGCTGAATGGTCTTACAGCCCCCCAGACGTGAAGAGGAGGAGGAGGAGGAGTGTTGGAACGAGGTAGCGACAGAGGGGTAGAGAAGAGGGAGAGGGGGCGGAGGGTGGGGGTGTGAGAGCTGAATCAGCGGGAAGCTTCGCTAATCGCCGCGGCTCATCTGTTAATGGAGTTAATGAAGAATGGGAGCAAACCAAATGCGCTGAGATGAGAGAAGTTCCACCACACTGCATAGGCCGCTGCTCTCTGTGTGTCTCCTCAGCACAGCCACATAGACACAAACACAGTCGTGCACACACACCAGCTTTCTTTTCTGTCACATACACCCTTGCTATCCACATATTCAGCACCTATTGACACAAAACACTTTCTTTTTGCACCCCCTCGCACCTATATGCACATGCTGCTACTTTCGCCCTCGCCCTTCCCCCCCCCCCCCCCCCCCCCCCCCCTCACATACGTACATATACACACCTTCCTCGCCTGTCCTCTTTCCATATGTTTCTTTATTTCGCCTCATAAAGTGTACAGCCCCCTCTTTAGCCCCTTCGCACTCCCCTGGGGAGGAGATACGCTGCGACACCACTGTGTTTGCACGAGAGGTGAAGAGATATTCAGTGATGCCATGCAGACCTGTCACCCAGCTGATGAGGCTGATGGGTTGACAGGTCCCTGCGGGGAGACACACACACACACACACACACACACACACACACACACACACACAGAGCAACCGCTCACTTGTTACAGGCTCAGTAGCACTTATTAGCAATCTATCAAACACTTGTTATTGACACAGCAGTTATCGCTCAATCAAGATACAATTTTGGAGCCCACTCCCATCATTCAGACATTCAGTGCATAATTCAGATATTGGCAGAGAGCCCTTAGGTCTGATTGTTTACCATGTGATCTGAGGAAAGTTATTAATTGGCTAATTGGACTTGGAAAAGTATAATGTATGCACTCAAAACACTGTGGAACAGTATGTTTGAAATTAATTTTCTCTCAGATTAAAATAAAATAAAAATCCCTGCCACTTAAAATCGCCCTGCTTGATACGCCATTATCCCTTCACCTAATCTGGCTAATGTCTGTGTATGCAGATAAATTAGCCAAAGTATAGATTTTACTGACATGCACCCAGTGAAATCTCATTTTCATGAAGAAATGTCATACTCTTTTTTTTTGTCAAGGATCCCCTGAACTTTGGTTATTTCATAATTGTGACCAAAAAATGTTGTGAGAGGGACATTTTACTGGTATTTTGTCGGTACTCATCGGCTGAAATATATAGCGATACATATAAATCTGTATAAACTCATACGGGGCCGATAATATTACCCGGACAGATTTTTGGTTGGGCTCCAGAGGCAACTCTGCAGAAAGAACACGACAAGCCGTGTTAAAGTGAGAGTGCGACGCTACAAATCGACATACGCATTCGTCAGTTAACACGCGCTGACAATGTGTGTAGATCTATCCATTCATGTCCATCCAGCAAATAAAGTGTTCAGTTATTATTTTGTGTGCATGAGGAAAATACAAACATGGTCATCTTAATGAGGTTGTAGTGAAATATTATAAAAAGCTTGCACACATTACACACACACACACACACACACACACACACACACACACAGACACACACAGTCTGCTGCTTAATCAGCTGTGTAAAGTACCATATCTATCTTTCAATTTCCCCCCATTAGGGCAGACGCTGGCTTGATTAGGCCCTTAATTTCCTGAGATTGAGACATTAAAGCACGGAAGTGATGTATTCACACATGCTCACAGTGTCACACCTAGCCAGAGAAAAAATAATCTGCCTCAGCAGTGCCATGTTTGTAGCAAAACAGCCGTAACACACTCTCTATGGATGATGAAGTGGTTGTTTTTTTATTGGTTATTATTGTTACATCATCTTTCTATTCCGAATCACCTTCGCACCTCTGCAGTAAACCGGGTCTTACAATGCAGATGTGCTTCCCACAATTCCTGCTTATGTAAAGGTCATTAAGTAAAAGGTGGTTCGAGCGCCGGGCACCAGAGGAAGCGAGGGATGGGCCTTCCTGTAATCTCACGCACTCTACAAACACACATAGGTGAAATTGGGCCTGTGTTGGAGGTGGAAGTTCATCCCTGTTATCCATCGAACCAGTGTAGAACCTCTTCCTCTCCTGTCTCTTTTTATTGCCTGAGCTTGGCAAATATGGCAGCTTCTAAAACCAGTTTCCTTTTTCTGTATCACCTTAGAAGATTCATAAAATCAGAGAGATTTTTAGGAGATGTCAGAGTATGGGCCATTTTGGGATTTTAGAAAAAAGAGCCCCATCTTTGTGGTGCAGCGAAGTTTGGACAGGAGCAGCATGGCGCAGGAGGGGCAGGTGTATCGAACAGAAGAGCAAAGATGTCTTGAGTTCTGGGCCATTTCCTCCAAGGACAATAACCCCCATCTTGTTTAACAACTCACCCGGCAGGGACTATTACACTCATTTTAATTGGCTCCCACTTTAATTGTCCAGGTGGAAGGAGGGGGTCTTTTTCCTTCTCCTTATGCTGTTAAAGCTAGCCCTGCCAAAACGAGTTTAAGGAAAAGCTGTTTGGGGTGGGTGAGTGTTCAAAAAAACTGTTAAAATTATCTTGGTGATGACACAAACTTGAACGTATTTACATTTTCTTCCCTCTATTCCTTCCCTTGCTAGAATATAATAATACAAATATGTACAGACGTAGATCTCTGTCTCAGGTGGAATAGGGAAGCAGCAGGGGAAGCTGAGCTGTCCTGTTTGATGTTAAACCACCACACATTACGGTCTGAGACAATTACCCTCCCGCTATTAGTACATTGCTATACCAATGGCCTACACACTGTCCCGAACAGCTGGTGGAGACAGAGAAATTGAGATGGAGATGGGACAGTGGGTTGGTTAATGACAGGGAAAGTGAGGGTTTTAGGTTGTTCGTGGGGGTGAAACAGGAGGGAAAAAAACAGGTATGTCCTCTATAAAATGAGAGATGCGGTGAAAAAGTAAAAAAAAAAAAAGAAAAAAAAAAAGGGAGTTGAAGGGAATGGGGAGTATGGTGCTGCAGTTAAGTGTGCCCGTGATCAGCTCCACTCATGTAGCCCTGCTAGTGATTTCGCTAAATGAACAGCGATTGTACCAATTAATAGTATTGAGTGTTATTCATTACAGCTGTCAAGGAGCAACCTCCTGCCTTCATTAGGCCTTGTCTACCCTCTGCATTTATCTCTCTCTCTCTCCACACCTCTTTCTTTCTTTAGCTTTTTGGGTTTAAAGTCCTTTCTTGTTTAATGCAGATAAGGATTTTTTTCCCCTAATGTGGTCCTCATACTATTTGCTTACACGTCTCACCTTTACCTTTTTTCCTCTTAGCCTCTCATTTGCCATCTTTTTTCTCTGCATATATTACTTTTTCTTTCTCCTGTACTTACAGAGTTTGCCATTCTGGGTCTGTGTGGGAGTATGCATGCATGTATGTGTGTGTGTGTGCGCACACCACTGAATTTAGTGTCTGAAAAGGGCAGGAAAGCATGTCCTGTCCCTCACCTGCAGGCCTCTTAGCTGTATGAATTTAGGACAGGGTGAGGACATCAGAGTTCAGGAGGTTTCAAAGGGCCTCATATCCGAGTGCAGGGATTCCCCCAGCCTTCTCTGACAATAGGACAGGAAGGAAGGAGTGTGCAGGCTGCAGGAGTGGGCCAGGCGGTAACAAGAGACAGGACAGAGTTAGGGGGACAATTTCCCATCTTGAAAGAATGGTGCAGAGGCATGACACAGGCAGTAGTTTCACATTGAAATTGTGCAGTAAAAAATTATGACGAGGATGATGGGGAGTGATGGAAGTTAGCTGGAAGTATTTGACTCCTGGCATCGGCTCCCTACTTTTTTAAAATTTTTTATTTCATTTAGTTTTTTTCCTCTATTCCACCATTTGCCCAACCTTAAAAACAGTTGTTTCAAGTCTAAATAACCACTTTACCCTAAACTAAACTGAACCTTGTTTATGTGACGGACAAATCTTTTGTTTTACGGAAAAGAGTAAATGTAACAACTTGCATAGCCAGAGAAGATAATATGTGTTTTTGTGTTCATGAACATTTCCCCAAAGAAATATGGTGTAATTTATTTAATATGGAGTCTTCCTGCTTCTCTTGGACTAAAATTAGAGCGCAGAGATCAAGTTTCCAAGAGCTTTGTTGTTGTTTCCCCAAATTGAAATCTCAGTAGTCAGCTCCTGGATTGACCTTGAGTTTTCTTCCAAGATCATGGGTGGGACCTTTAGCTTGATTTCATTAAGCCCTTTCTTTTGGGAGGCAGTTGGATGCAAGTTCTGATATCCATCCCAACTTACTGTAACATGACTCATAGTGCAAAGTAAGCGCGTCAACAACCCAGTCTGGCCTTGAGGAGGCAGAGCTGCTTGTGCTGCTAAACTGAGGGGAGACAACAGGGACTCTGCTTTGCTGCTTACAAAACAAGAATAAAACTACAATTTAACATAATGTTTGAAATAACGTCTGACTTAAAACAGCACAGCCCAAAAACAAAGGTTAACAACAGGAAGTTCAAGAAATGGCTTGTACTTTGTGACCACTGATTCTACCTTCTGTGCTTGAAAAGGGAAAGAAAGAAAGGAAGAAAGAGGACAGAGATAAAGAGTTCTTATCTAAATTGTCTTGGCCCTGACCCCTTACGTCTTTTGAGTGTAGATACTAAATCACTACTGTATCCTGACCTCTTGCCTCTTTTATCTGACCCTCAGACCTGCCTGGCAGCCGGTATCAGCTGGAAAGCGGTCCTGAAAATTCTGCAGAATGTGGCACATTAGATTAGACGGCAGGAATTCTTACTCTAAGCAACGACACAAGTACAACACAATACATATAAACAGAAAAAGTGCACAGTTGTGTATCATTGCCTGTAATGGCAGCTGGATAATGAAGTGGTGCAAGGGATGAGGAAATAATGCACGCACTCTGTGTCTTATCGTCAAGAGCTTCCCTGCAGCTGGATCCTGTCGACACTGCTTTGCAGAAGTATTCCCCCATCATGACCTTTGGCACATTTTGTTGTGCTATCAATTTATTTCATAATGCATTTATTTAGGAGTTTCGTGCAAAACAAGATTAAACCAAAGAAAAAAGGAAAAGAAAAACATTCAATTACAATAAACAATATTTAGGCAATTTGCCTAATTGCCACAGTATCATAACTTTGCATAAGAATTGTAAAGGGCGTTACTCAGATGGGATATTTGATCATTTGTTTCCTTCTAAAAAAAAATTAAATAAATAAAAAGTCTTGACAGTGTGCCCCATCTGGATTATTATGGGACTTAATTTGGATTTTTAGGGTATTAGCATTAGTTGAGAAATTAAAATTAATTAAGCAACTATTTTGTTTTCAAGAAAAAATTCTAAACGTGATGGTTACTGCTCGTCGAGTGAAGCTCGCGAATTGAATACATAATCCTAAACTTTGGGAAAGTATAGCAGGTACATTTCACAAAATGATTAATCAATGAAAAGAGAAAATAATCATTTCTACATTTCTAATTTCACTCTGAAATAATTGTTTTTATTGCATCAATGTATTTTGAAATAACAAAAGACTATGAGAGTACTTTTTTTAGGTACCGCTGTGTACTTGGTTGTGTACGTAGTCTGCTTGTTTGAATATACGAGAATGATATTTAATCCTCACCTTGTTTTGTATTGACTCTATGTCAGTTGGAAATGGAAATGTACAGTTTCTAAAACAGTGCTTCCAGTCTGGATCTGGCCAATAGATGGACACTGACCATGCACACATCTGGATGCTGCCTGGACGACACATAAACTACTGACCAACCTGGACCTGTCTGCCCTGCAAGACAGAGATTTACACTACGTTAGTATAACCCTGCCATGCCTAACACTCTGAGGCCTTGACGAGAAAGTAGGAGAGCGAGAGCGACACACACACACACACGCACGCACACACACACACACACAGACATGGAGGCAGACGCCATGACTTACAACCCAGTTCCTTTCCTTCTCTCCACTGTAGGAAGGCTGTTATTATGAAGACCTTCAATCCTTTTCTTCTTTGTCCCCTCTCTCACAGACTCACTGCAGCCCTGTAACTCACACTGATGTCAAAACAAACACACAGATAAACAGCCAAAAGCAAACACACACACACACACACACACA
>CALSCE010009645.1:3740573-3821444 GCA_943593645.1 Bovichtus variegatus | reverse complement strand
CCACATTGCCACCCAATATTTCTCATGAGCTCTCGGCCACCAGCCCTTCATGAATTTTTATTAAACAAAACTCTAA
This sequence comes from Bovichtus variegatus, assembly GCA_943593645.1. Taxonomy (NCBI): domain Eukaryota; kingdom Metazoa; phylum Chordata; class Actinopteri; order Perciformes; family Bovichtidae; genus Bovichtus; species Bovichtus variegatus. Next base: position 3,821,368 of record CALSCE010009645.1, on the reverse strand, counting down.
GCAGATTGATTTCACACCGGCTGCTTTATTGCATTTTTATTTAATTCTTTCTCTCTCTCAGATGCTCACTTGCTCCTCCTTGCCCTTACCTCAATTTCACCACTCCATCCTTTCACCCCTTATTTCCTTCCTGATGCTTATCCTACTTCCTCCCTGTATTTCCTGCCTGTTTTATCCACTATCTCTCTTTTTTACACTGTCCTGCCCTCTTTCCCATTCTCTCTCGTCCGCCTTTCATTCTCTCCATTTCCTCAAGCCTCATTTTTCTGCCAGTCCTGATTTATGTTCCTGGATTTGTGGCCCTGAGGAGGGCTGTTGTTGGTAGGCTGATGAGCTTTATTTTGGCTTTGTGTGTGTGCCTGTGTGTGTGTGTGTGTGTGTGTGTGTGTGTGTGTGTCTACTTGCACACACTTTACATTTGTTAAAATGCACTTACTGTATGTGTCATGTATTTTAGCCATTGGTTGTCGCTCTCAATTCATTAAGTTATCGCTCCCAGCCTCTTGTTCTTTAGTCAGCTCCCCCTCCTTGTGTGGTGATGTGTTGTATACCATCAATTTGGTTAGAGAATATTATTAGTTTAAGCAGATGTCATTTGCTCGTTTATAGTATTGCGAGTGTTGTTTGACAGTACCTTATGCTTGGTCAACATTGGTGTTGCCCCTACATTTGCCTTGCCCAACGAGTAATAATAATAATATTCAGGAAAATATTCAACATTTAAGAGATAGTTTGACATTTTTGGGAAATCTGATAAGATCATTGCCTCTCATTTCTGTAGTTTAACTTAGCATAATAACAGAGGAAATCAGTAGCCTGGCTCTGTCCACATGTGATAAAATTAACGCGCTATAACTTCTGTAAGTGTAAATAGGCAAGTTCCAGTTTTTCCTGGAGGAAGTCATTGAGCCCGGCCAAGAAATGGTCCAGCACATAACGACTGTAAAACTGCAGGGGTTAGGGTGCAAATCATGAACCAGAGACCTTTTGTTGAATGTCATTCCCTTACTCTGTTTTTCTCATTCTCTCTACTTGTTGTCCAATAAAGGGCTAGCTGTTTCCACTCTGTATGCTAAGCTAAACCAACTTGGTGCTGGCTGTTGCTTCATATTTAACTGACAAATATGCAAGTGGTATTGGTCTTCTCATCTCACTCCCGCCAAGAAAGCGGATAAGCGTACTTCATCAAATATCAAACTATTCCTTTAAGTGACCCCCTCATGCCCTGCATGGGGGCTTCTGCATGTGTTATGTTTCTTCACTAATTCATTCAGTTTTTCCCTTTGATTTGTCACCCATCTGTAGCTCAGTGTAGTGCAGACAAAGACTTGCGATGTGTGTTCCTGCACATTTCATATTTTGAAGGTAATGAAGGACGAAGATTCATCCAGATTTGTGAGTTATACGTTATGAACCTGTCTTTGTCCGCCACAGAAGCAGTTTAGATAACTGATGCTCAGCTGTGATATGGACAGCTTGCCTGTGCTTATACTATCTGGTGCTGTGTTGTGTGTGTGTACAGTGGTAAGCAGTGGTTGTTCCCAATACAGCCAGAAGTGATGAGGCAGAGTGAGGCTCCTGCTGGGTGTAATGAGGCTCCCTGCAGCTCCACACTGCCTCACCAAGTCTCCCTTTGTCTTGCTGCCCAGCAGGCTTGTGTTTGCACAGCACCACCCTCGCCACTAAACCACACGTGCACAAACATACATACACACATGTACAATCTCGCCTTACCTCCCTTTTGAAATGTTTATTGTATTTCCCCTTCTTTTTCCAGCCTTTGTCTCATACGCTCTCTTGGCGTCTTCCTTCTTCTTTTTTTTGTTCTCCGATCCCCTTCTCTTCTCTCCTCATCGCTCCTACCCTCTGTCCTCAGCCCCTCCTCCTGCTCGTCTCTCCTCTCTCAGCAGGAGACCTGTGTAATTGGGCTGTTGTCAACAGCACATTAGCCTGGATTAGCAGCATAGCGACTTCTGGCTGGCGCTGTTGACCCTTCCAAACATGGGCCAAATAAGGTCATAAACAGCAAAAACTGCAGACAGCAGCAGCCCAGCCAAACCCTGCAGCTGTGTTTGTGTGTGTGTGTGTGTGTGTGTGTGTGTGTGTGTGTATCTGTGTGTGTATCAGTGTGAATGACAGTGTTCTCGTCTAATAATAGGTAGATAGAAAAACATACCGTTTCTTTTCTGAGGAATGAAATCATTACCTGTCAATAGTCTGAAAACTGTGTGTGTGTGTTTGGTGTTTGAGTGACGAAGAGTGTGATAGTTAAGATCTCAGACATTCACACATCACACACATCAGCCTGGCTACGGTGCAAAGGTTGATGTATGTACATGTGTCGACCATGTGTTACGTGCAAAGACCCTGTGGAGTGACAGGTTATCTCTCCGCACTGACTCCCCCCACCCACGCGGTCTACACCTTCACATGAGTGTTTGGTCTGTCCCGTCACAGCGTTCAGGTGGGGGAGGTGTTGCCGTTGAGCGTCCTATAACTGAAGTGTTGAATGTCTAATAGATCAGACGAGACAGCCCCGAGGTGACTGTCTGTCAGCCGGTGGTTCTCTCAATCGCTCCCACTTCGAGGCCTTATCTCTGTTGTGTCTGCGTGATGTAGCAATCTGTTTCTCCTACTCAGTAGAGCTGTTTCTCCTTAAACTCACGGCCTTGAACTATAGAGCTGGTATGGACTAACTGGCCATGACATACGTGCAGGGAACTCCATGTTTTGGTAACGGACTCCAAGTTAACGTCTGTTGGCTGTGTGGATGGAAAAATACACCTTCTGTTCTTTTGGTATAAGGAAATATCCGTGGTCAAGGACATCTCTTCTAATTTTGTCTGTGTCCGTTCCTGTCTTGGTCTTCCTTTCTCTCCGTCTCGCTCTCTGAGTCTATGTAGGCCTCACATAGCTCCAGATGTGCCATCCCATCCTTGTCCACCCACCTTTGTTTCTAAAACAGACTCACTTTTATTGCTGCCCCGAGGCGGCTAGAGCTAGGCTAAGGAAACAAGAGGATCCTTGTGTTAGGCTAGGTATGGAAATGAGCCCTCTGTCACAATACTCAACAATATCTCCTGCACTCCCCCTTATTCTCCTGAAAATAAAGAGAGGGGAGAGGGGAGGAGACGCTGGACGGCATTGTTCTTCCTGCCCAGTTTTGTGAGAAATTAATTATGAATGAGTAAGTGAGTTAAGAAAAGGGGTTTTGGATTCTATTGGTGTTAACATAATTACAATTCTCTTTTCTTTTTTTTCCTCTTTTTTTTAAATGAAGGGACGGGGGCCATTTCTCCCGCCTCTCAAATGGGTTTTTATCGTCTTCAATTTGGAAAAGAAAAGCTGATAAAAGCCTTTATAATGCTTTAATTTGGCATCGATTTGCATGAATCTCCCTCAGTAATTATCAACTTACCCCTCCCCTCTTGGATGACAGAAACAGTAGATTCTGATAAGAGAGAAAGAGAGAGTGTGTGTGTGTGTGTGTGTGCGTGTGTGCGTGTGAATGACTACATGTGTAAGGGTGGGGGGTATCTTCTACTCTCCATCTCCCATTTTTCTATTTCCATATCTCATCCCTCTGTCTTTCATTGGGAGAGGCGTGGAGCGAGTGATGGCAGTGGCAGGGGAGAGGGAACAGAAAAATCCTAAATCAAAGCACTCAATTATAGGGCTGCAGTAATTATGGGAGCCCTTGAATTGAAGTGCTCTCGGAGGAGAGATGGATAGATATATGGATGATGCATGAGGGGCGGGACAGATAGGTAAATAAATGAATATGCCACACAGAAATACAATGTAGCCTCTGGGCCTGGGATGACATAAATACACGTATTAATCGATAGGTCGCAAACCATCCCAATGCAATTAAAAGGGTATTGAGTGGAGCGGGCCACACTTGGGCTTGGGAGTTGGCTTTGGCAGGCTGTAGTGGGTCAGGGCCCTGACCTGTAGGAGGGTTAATGCCCCCCTGGCCCTCACTAGCCTCTGGCCTGTGTATGGTGAAAAGCTGAGGGTCAGTCCATAAAGGGACTCCAGTCTCTGTGGGGCCCTTTACTGGTCAATAAGACTGAATGAGTTCTATCAACTGCCACTGTGAAACAACTCCACTGTTGATAATACTCCCAACACTGCCTGGAGAGCAATACACTGAATATACATTATTTTTCTGTGAGTGTTTATCTTTGCCGGTATGGGTAGTTTTATGAAAAGGATAAATGTGGCTCTCATGTCCCTCATCTCTCTTTCCATTTACACTTAAATTAAGCTTGTGTTTGCCTCTTATTTTGTTTGAAACATGCCTTTCACAAGAGTTATATGTCTCTCCACATAACGATAAGTGCATGCACTTGGGTGTTTGGCCATGAGCATGTACGCATGCGTGTTCAGGTGTCTAAATGCTTACGTGTGTGTGCCAGCTTGCGATTGACTGGCTCCAAATCCATCCTCATATTAGCACATGCAGGAAGTTTGTCATGGGCCCTCTGCTGTGCCAGAGCTCATTTGGTTCGATATGAAATTTATCACAGATGTTCCTCTTCCCTAACCAGGCCTGGCTGCCAGAGACTTCAAACAAAAGACTTGTCCCCGCAGACAGATAAAAACCAAAAAGCAGAAACTAACAGTTCTCTGTTTGCAAAGATAACACACAAAGACATGTAGATTAGAATCAGAGTACTATAAATGTAGTAAATGCATTGAAAGTTAAGAACAAAATACTGTTATTGTTAATGAAGTGTGTATTAAGAGATGTTTCAACAGTTTTAGATTGTCAGTCTGGGCTTTTGGACATCCATGGATGCTTGTCCATTGCGTAATGTGTAGCTATACGTTGTGTGAGTGTTAAAGTCGGTGCTAAATGGATAAATGGATGGGACTGCGCTGTACCTTCAGCACAGCGTTGGGGCCTATGTTTGTGATAAATGTGCTCCTGTCTCGGCTGACAGTGTCAGAGGGAGTGATGCGTTGGAACGAGCGCCACAGCAGCTTGCTGATTTACTGGCATCCATTTCCACTGGTGTAAAGTCAATCTCTGTGGAAGGTCAGCGGCCCCCGTGTGCACATTAGCGTCTTTTAATCCCCATCCGTCAGGGCAGGCCAGCACCACGCAGGACGGTGCTGGAATACACAGAGAAGACTTTCTGGAGTGGAGACGTGGAACACAGTTCCTCCTTGTGTGATTCCTTTTACCCTCCTTACATCTTCAGTTCCAACTACATTTATAACGGTCAACGATGACAGACACACAAGCTTCATTACATTGTCAAAGCAGCACCAGAGCGCTGGTGATCACGTGAAACCATCGACTCGCTCATTTTAGTAACTTGTGCATTCATTACTCCGTCAACTATTTACACAGTAAATTGTCTTACAACTTCTTAAAAAAAAAAAAAAAAAAAAAAAAAAAAGGTTTTAGGGGGATTTTTGTGCCTTTATTATAGACAGGAGAGGAAGACAGGAAATGAGGGGGAGACAAAGATGCTACAAAGGTCCCCGGCTGAACTTGAACTTGGATGTTGCGGTTCATGGTCTGCTTCTTAACCCATAAGCCACAGGGGCGAGCCCACAAATTGAACATTAAAGCTAACATCTGTAACTTTATGCACAGTAACTTTTTTCATGTTCTGCAGCTGCAAGAAATGACTCAAATTATATACCAACTACAGCAAAGTTGGCGGATTCTTGTTGAAGTCTGACGTTCTTACTTGAAAGAGCCACTGCAACATTTGTGAAATGTTATACTGCTGGGCTTTATCTTAAGTTTGGTGTGTGAACATATGAACTTGGTGGGAAATGCATTGATTTCATTTCACTTGCACAGTTTTAAAATGGACTTATGTGGCATTGTCTAGCAGTGAAGGTGTGACCTCGGGATGCCACGGTGATGAAAGCGGTGCAGCACGTTTCCATCCAGAGCGGCTGCTGCTCCTCTGTCCTCCGCACGGCTTCATACTAAAAGTTAACAGATTGCCTCATTAACTTTATCACGTTTTATATTAACATTGGGTTTTAAATCTGAAATACTTTCACAGCAAATACTTTGGCGCACTCTCCTTACTCTAGTCCAGTGATGAGTGAAATCCGACTACTGCTCCTCTGCTGCTACACAGAGCAGACACTTTCACTTTCAGTTTATGACACTTTTGTCCGTCGTCTGACTACTATTGACAACACATTTTACAAGTTACAGTTTATTTATTTGGTGCACGTGGCCGCTGATGCAATGCCTGTATAAGTTTTTCGGCCACATGGAGGCAGCAGAACAAACTGTGAACACAAAATTGAAATATAATCATCTTATAAAGCTTTGTGGCAAAAGTTAGCAAACTGTTCCATAGTTACACATTCAGCAGTCATTTAGCAACATTGTCATTCGTTTTGGGCCGTGTTTGGTGATGAAAGTCTATTATTCGCTCTCCTTTTAGATCTGTTTTTGGTCTCTACTACCTCCTGAGTGAAATTCCGGCTCTTTAGCTGCTAAATACTCCACGATGTTCACCAGCTAGATACTATTTTGTCTGCCTGCAGTTTTGGCGATGGGCATGAAGCTCACAGCGGTTTTGAAAGAGCTTTTTCACTGAAAACAGATGCCTTCTGTGGCTGAAAACAAGGTTGATAAAAGCCCTGAGACTGAACCAAAAATAGTCTGTAGAGCTGAGGTGACAATTTTGTGTAGGTTCGCCACTTCGCGTGACCCCTTTCACATTACACATAATCATTTTTTTTTTCCAATATAAGAAGCTTTACAAATGACTTGCAGTGTTTGCTTTCCTCTTGAGCTCAGCTTTCAGTGGCTGTTGCCTGTGATCATTGTCATAGTCTCGGCTAGTCTTCACATTACAGAAGCACAGCAGTAGGGTGGATAAATTTAAAACTGCTGTGGGTTGTTGGGAGGGCTAAAATGTGGTGCTCATCTACAGTCTTGAATCAGTTCACACCACCTGATATTCCGGGATGTCTCTTTTGTTGTGCTTTATTCTCTACCAATATCTAAGTCTGTTTCCCAGACGCTGGGTATCTGTCTTCTACCTCTTCATATGTTTCCCCCTCTCTCTGCCAGCCTGTCTAGAGGACATGATGCCTACTAAATACAGACTGATTGATTGTCTGACCAATAGATTGATTGGTGTCTAAGAAGCCTCTTTTTCATTGCAAACTGTAATGATTAGCTTTTCTCTCACTCTCATTCCATCTTTATGACCTCCTACCTTTACAGAAGCATCTGTCTCTTTCTCCTTGTCTTTTTTTTTTTTTTTATCTCTTTCTCATCCACACAAACGCACACTTTCTCCCTCCTCTTGTTACTGATTGTCTTCTATAAGCAGAGGATCTCTGTCTGCCTGGCTCCTGAAGGACGAGAGGAGTAGACAGGTAATTTTTTAATCTCCACTCCATCTCTCTGCCTTTTTACTCCATTCTCTGCTAAAACATTTCATATTCTAATCGGCTCCTATGCGCATCACATCCCCTGCAGCACCTCTTAATACCTTTCTATAGATCCATCAAACTCACCAACAATCTGCTAAGTGTGTTTTATTTTTTTTCCCCGCTTTTAAAATATTTTTATTTATTAATTTTTTTTTTTACTTTTTCTGGAACATCGTCTTCCTCATTCTGCTCTTCGCCTTCCCCCTTCTTACCTTCCTACCCCACCAGCCTTTTTTTTTTTTTTTTTTTTTTTTTTTACTCCTTCCCTCCCACCCTTACCTCCTTTTCTTTCCTTCATTCTTTGCCTGGAGGTTAGCGCTAAACGTGCATCATTCAGCGAAAAACAAAAGGAGTGAATTGATTGGGTTATCAGCTGCTGCTCTGCTGGACCCTTTGATCAGAACTGAAAAGCAGCGCTACATGTCAGAATTCTGCTTCAGCAGCTCTTTCTGAGTTTTACAATTACTACACGCCACGGTCACATCCGAAGTTTCCCCTCCCTCTCTCCCCACAGTCTTAGGGTTAGGGCCTGCGGCGATGAGCGTTATCACGGCTCATTCTGCTTTCTCCTTGCTGAGCATAGAGCGGGAAGATTGTGTTAGGGAGATACGCTGCTGTGGTAAGCTGGCCGCGGTAGCGATGGTGCTACTGTATATAGCGCTGGAGTGTGCTCATTTGACCAGGGTGTCACATGTAAGCACCTTTCACACATGCACTACAACCCTGAAATTACCTAAACATTAACCTGGAAGAGCTGTATGTGAAAACTCAAATGTCCGATACATTCGAACCGCACATCGAGCGGACCTGCCAGCTACCTAATACTAAGTCCGTGTGAAGTCCAAATGAGCCCACGTGTGAATAGAGCCGCTCATAGTTCAGGAGATTCACTGCGAGCGAGTGGATGTGTCGATGACTTTTCCATGCTGCTGCCGCCAAACCTAAAGGGAGGAAACATCCGAGGGTGAAGAAGAATCGGTCATCTATACACAAATGCCACTCACAAACAACGAGATGTGGGTCTGCCGGTAAGGGCCAATCGTCAGACAAATTCAAGGAACGGCAAGAGACTCGGTTGTTTATTACCAATTGTTATGTACCGGCTATGTGGCGGTGTAATCCGCATCTCGCCGTGCCTCTTGTACGCTCTAACCAAACGGACTACTTTCAGTAAGTGAGAACGCGTGTAACACGGACAATCTCCTGTTGTATGCTACATGTGTGAAAGGGAAATACAGACAATGTGCTGACCTGATTCTCCAGACATTATCTTGAGTTGATTCAAGAAAAACGGCCTAACTGTCGCCCACACAGTGCTCACGCGGTGACCTGTACTTGATTGTCTAATGACGGAGATTCCCACTCTGCTCTGAAATATGGACAACAGTATAAACAAGTTCATCTCCGGATGAGTTAACCTTGAACCACGATAGAGGAACTGGAAGAAACTTGCCAGTTCATTAATAACAAAGCCACGCAAGGCCAGGTCAACAGGTCAACGCGGAGCAGCGCTGTTTGCTACGTTCTCCTTTTCTCAGGCTCTGACATAACCTGCAAGGTCAACAACAACAATAGAGAGGGTGAACGGTTTTATTTTGACCTGATGAGAGACAGGAGTTCACGCGTCAGATTGATGTGCACTGTATTACAGTAAGTGTACATTTGAGGAAACCACTTAGGTAGAACAATGAAACAGAGCCTCGCAAAAAAAATTTGAGGAAGTTCACTGAGAAAATAAGCGGTCAGGATTCAGATGAAACACACACACACACACATACATGCACACATAAAGAGAGGCACGCACACACTAAAACAATAGGCTAGTTCATTTCTTTTCTCAACAGAGAGCCTAAGGGTCCGGGCTCCTAAACAAGTCACCTCGCTCCCTCAGTAATTGGCTGGCTGGTACTTAAGGCCAACAGCTTTTAATAAGCAATAGAGGCAGGAGCCAAACTGACAATAACTGCTGCCCTACATCAATTATTGGATACATATCCATCACTTGCTGACTTATATGTGACCCCAGGCACCTGCCAGCTGAGGTATTGACTGGCCAGCTCTCCCCAGTGCAAGTGACAAGTTCCATTTGCAATCACATTTATTAAACGGCTGTTAGAATGAGTGAAGGTCTGGGCCAGCCCACGTTGCTCCACCAGCTTCAGCTCTTATTAATCTGAAAGAATGGATAAATGTCTGAAGTGGATAGATATGAAGTGTGTGGTGAAATGATTGTATGTGCTTTCTTACTTTCTGTCCCACCTACATCTGGAGTGCTGCATCGTCACCAATAGTTCATCCGCTGGTTCCCGCACGAAGTGAACGGCAGTTGCTTTTCTTAACGTCATCCTCTCTCTGTGTGAATTGTCTTTGTGCCTCTGCAGTATCTTAGATCTTTAAGTTGAAATATGAATGATACTCGCATGGACCAGCTTGTGTCTTTACAGCCACTGCCTGCATGTTTTAATAAATGCACACATCCCCTCATAACTGTTTCAAATATCGCTATCTTTACCTCGGCAGCATTAGTATAAGTAACGTTGCATTATAAGTTTTGGGCTGTAACAAAGGTTCACTTTATTAGCATATAAGCTTGTGTGTAAGCGCGGCGGTTAGCGTGTGCATTCGTGTATGACTGTATAACTGATGGCTTGTTAACATGAGCAATACCATTATCTTTAATGGCATTTGTAAAGCCTTGTTGTTTGTGCAAGTCTAGCAGGTCTTCTTGGGGAAGTGCCTTGACAGAAAAACAAGGGCTAGGTTCACTGGCCAAGTATCCATCCAAAAATTAAAAGTGAAGTGGAAGGCCCGATTAAATTAAAAGGGCACTAGAAACGTGGCTGAACACAGTTCCATTACTTATCAAAAGAATTACTAGGCAATAGTGAGTTTGCAGTTCATTGAACATCAAGTTTAAATGCAGCTTTCTTAAACACAAAACCACAACTCCTTACTCTTTTCTTCCGCCCCCATAATCTGTTTTTAGTCAAGCATAACGTTTGTACCAGTTATTATTTGTAGTTGAATAAAATAAGTGTGTCTCCTTCGATGGATTAGATGACTCCAGGAATAATCACAATCAAGGTGTGAAAGACTTAGTACTGTAAAATCTTGTCGCCTGAGTGAAAGTGGAAGAAAGAGGACCGAGCAGGAAAATGATGAAGGTTTGGCTGAAAAGCAGCGTCCTGTCTTCTTTTCTCTCCACTCCTCCTTCCCACAGCCCTTCTACTCCTTTCATTCCCTGCCCCATTGAATTATGCCTCCCCTAATTGGCTTCAGTGGCGCTTAAAGCAAACAGTTTAAATAAGTAAAAGGCACTTGGATGAGGAAGCAGGGCCTTGCAATTATTGGAACTACATCAGTCAGGGTGCTGCTCTGCGCTAGGGTTGTTCTCTCTCTCTCTCTCTTTCTCTCCTCCCCCTCCCTCCCTCCCTCCCTCTTACTTATTCTGTCCTGTATGTAGATTTTTTTTGTGGGGAGTTAGCAGGATAAAAGAAGCTACGCTGAAGTCATATGTGCGCCAGTGTGTGTATGTGTGTGTGTGTGTATGTGCGTGTGTGTGTGCAGACTTATCCAAGGTAGCGCTGAGCTGGCCTGACGGGGGAGTGATAGGCAGCCCACAGGTACAAGATCCATTATCTAATGACCGTGCCGTTTAATCACGCGTCTCACTGACATGTTTATAAGGCTGAACTTTGCGGCGCTATTAGAGATGGAGACGAGAGAGGGCCGCCGCCCCAGCCTCTGGGCCCCCAGGGCAGGCCTGGCCCTTTACCTCCTCTCCCACACCTATTATATGCTAATTACAGCCATTCCTAAACCACGCTTACAAGGAGTTAATTTAGTGGGCCATTACACCAGTCTATATTTCAGGGTGCTGTGTGTAGGGCCCTTGTGGGGCTTTGGGAGAGGTGTGGAAGTGAGGATGAGAAGCTGGAGGAAATGGGTGAAGGGTGCTTTATGTCTCGCAAGGGAGAAGAGAACAGAGGAGGGAAGCGTCTACTGGCTGTACTATTTGTCTGACTGGAATGAAGGAGCTGCAAAGGCACTTTGGGTCAAACGCTCAGCCATAGAGGGAGGATTATGGACTAAAGTAAGGCAAAGCTGTTGCTGACACAGCTGTGGTATATCTGCAGAATTATGATATATCTACTGTGTACTGGGTATTCACTGTTAATGAATGTACAGGGTCATTATTCAATATTATCATTTATCATGTTATCGTTCATGCTATCAAATTTAATGTGCTCATTTGTTCAGACTTGTTTATTCTGCGAAAATGTTTGTATGACACAATACACAGCCTTGAAATATAATTGATTCAATTGAACCTCAATTATTTTATATGTCATTTTACACGTGTTTGGAAAAATGGCCCCACCTCTAGTCAGTAGCACATTCCAAGAGATCACTCACATTTTTTATTCATGTATTCTGAATACTTTCAGGTACTTTTAGACTACTTTGCAACATCTAAGGCGACATGATTTGAGGATTTGCTGCTGGCTGATTCTCGGAGAGGTAAAACAGGCATGGGGGGATATACAGTATATGGGAGCTAGGGAGGTATAGAGCGATGGGGACATGAAATCAAAAGGCGAAGGTGGTTGGTAAATCTTAGGGGACAGGGGGCCCTGTGGAGTGGCAGAGAGGAGCAAAGGGAGTGCAGGAAAAAACAGAGGGAACGATGTGGAGACAGCAGAAGGAGGTAGTCAGATACATGCAATAGCAAAGACGGAGTGGTGATAGAAAAGCAGCTTCCTGCTCAGGGGGGTAATTAAAAGGGTCTCTTCTTATCTCAGTTAGTGACACTCTGGCACAGAAACCCCTGTACAAAGGACACGTACATGTGTACATCCCACACACTGAAAGCTTGTGTCGGTATCTGTACATATGTCTGTGTGCATGAGAAGATAGCGGTGTGTGTGTGTGTGTGTGTTGTCTGTTTATTTGAGGCTCTGCTGTGGCTCTACCTCCAGGAGTCAGGAGGCTATAACTCCATCACCTCCCCGCCTATCGACTCCCTCTAAGGGGGATCGATACTGGAATGATGGCCCTCCTATGTCTTCCCCATCCATCCGCTGGGCCATTGAGTGTATGTTAATGTTATGAATTATCGAGAGAACAGTTACTATTGATTGGCTGGGGATTATTGGTGGGCTGCATAGCAGGCTGGGGAGGGTGAGGCGAGGCTGGGGAATGGCGCGCTACAAGGGAAGGACAGGTCAAAATCTTGCAGAAAGGTTTAAGTATCTACTAAGACTTCTGACCCCTAAAGGGTCCAGGTCAGAGGTGGCCTGGAGGGCAAGGCTGACTGTTTGATGTTTTCAACCCCCTTCCTCCCACACCCACACCCACACCCACCCAACATAGAACACTGACCCTGTTCAGAGCACTCTGCCTTTTTTTTTTTCCTTTTTTTTTTTTTGCTCAGACACATTTTCTCAATCCCCTCTTGCTCCCTCTGCCCAACAGTTTCCTGAACGTATCGTGGCTCGCTGTGTGATTGTTTACAATAGCATGCATTAGTCAGATATGAGACACAGATACCTGAGACAGATTATTTATATAAAGGGAAGGGTCCTTAAATTCTGGAAACAGACAGGTTGTCCTTTATTATTCAGAAATAGTTTTCTCTCTTTTGTCTCTCTGCTTTCTCGTTTTCCTATGAACGATGCTTGACTTGGAGAGAGAGAGAGAGAGTTGAATAAGGGGGAGATTAAAGCCTGTACACCTGATACTGTCAAAACACAGACCTCCGCCCCTCTGGGAGGCATATAAACACTCAGACATACATTCATATACACACACACACACACACACACACACACGCTTGCATACACTCACAATCTTCAGTTTGTATGGTTTGGAATTGCCCTGAGTTCTCACAGAGCCCAGGGGAGAAGAAAAAAAGACTTTCCCAGGCAAATGCTGAGCTTATTCAGCTCAGGGAAATTCTGCAGACTGAGAGAAGTAGTGCCACTGTGGTCTGGGAAGAGAGGAAACACTGTTATTCCATAGGTGGCCATCACATGAGTTCAGTCCACTCGAAAGGTAAAGTGTGTTAAGCTAACAGGTATTTTCTCTGTGGCTTTGCAGTTGGTTCATTCACTGATAAGATTACCATATCACTGCAATGATGCATGTATGCAGGAAACACTATAACTGCCACATGGTGATATACTGTGGTAAGCTTTATTTACCCCTTTCAAGAGAGCACATGTACAAGAGGAAACATTGTGCTTGCCAACAGCTCTTTATTGTCCAACAAAATTCTTTGCGTCTTTGAACGAGCTGCTGAGCAAATCACAAAAGCAAGATTCTACCAGCTGCTGAACCTTAGGTTTAGATTCAAATTTAAGTAAGAAAACAAAAATAGCCAGCAAACGTATACAGCAAACTCTCAATAAACAACATAATTAAGTATTTCATGTCTGAAAAGTAGTGGGAAGAAGTGAAAAGTCCTACCTTGATTTAAACCTGCATTTTTAACACGTAAATATGTATTCCTTCCACACTGTAGGTGCATATGCATAGTTTTTGAATCGTGGTGGCGGTGCACAGGCAGTGGTTAACGCTAGTGTATTTCTGCTGTGTTCCTGTCTGCCTGTATATTCTGGGCAACATTTTCGAATATCCCCTTTACGCAGCTCTGCATGTCGTAGCAGGTGGATTTTTTCCTGGAGACGGGAACTGCTCAATCAACTCCTCCATGGTTAGACCCGGAGGTCAAAGTTAACTTTAAATGCTAAACATGTGTTTACGGGAGTCAACCAGAGGTGGGTATTTTTATTTTTAGAGACAGAGAATGGGAATTTGCCGTGTTATTTTGGGAAGAAACATTTTTCTTCTGTTATTTGGGAGGAGTTGTACATAACAGACTCTACACCGAGTGTCCAAGGCATGGATTGAATTGATGATGAAGCTAATGAAGGCTGATAGAAAGTCTTGATGATGCGCTCATTGTTGGCTTCTGTGCTGGATAATGTTTCAAACCCACATTCCCAAAGGTTTCATTGAGAGTCAACGATCTGCACACTGAAGCATGTTTCATCACAACGAGACGAGTAACACTGTCCATCTAGTGACTGATAAACAAGCAACAGCCTGAGGTTATAAAACTGGCATTCACCTTCAAGTGTTTTAAGATCAGCAGTGGGAAGGCCATCAGGCAGTTGGATAGTAAACAACATATGTTGTATATTTTAGCTTACATTTTTCCAAAACTAATTTCATTTTCAGACATTTTCCTACCGTTTATTATAAACCAGCAGCAGAATTGTTTTGGGACACGTCATAAACTGTAAAACTGAGATGCAGTAATATAAAAGGGAAATGAAAACCAAAATAAAAATGCGTTGTGCATGATGGCAGAGAATGGGGTTGTTCAAAGTATCTCTAAGGCGTTTATGTCTAAAGCATTCCCTTCTTTAAAGTGTTCACCACTCTGAGCCTATAGACATTTACTGGCAATTGATCCTGAGTCTAAGTGTTAGTCATAAATTAACACCCCTCTGCTCTGCACCTACGCCTGACTGTATTCTCATCTAGCCCATCCAATCACGAGGCGTCACAACACACACACACACACACACACACAACACCAGTGCCTGACCTGAGCTATGACTCCTTCAGCTTCAGTTATACTATGATCTTTTTTTCACTCAGCAGGGAAAGTGTCTGTAATAAGGTAGTTCAAAGAGAGACCTATGAGTGTGTGCAATTGGAAACAGGTGTGATCTTGGTTATGGAGAAGATGATGAGAAGCTATGAGTAACTGCTAGAATCTGTCGAAAAAAAGGCTTGAAAAACTTGAAAATGAAAGAGAATGCACAAATGCCTAAAAATAATGTGTGGTGAGTGGACCAGGACATGAGGGACTGCACTGAGATTAATAAATAAAACAGCATTGATCGTGCCTAATAGCAAAGGCCTAGTCCCAGCCATGTGGTGAGCCAGGGGCAGTGTGTAAAGGCCCTGCCCAGGCTCGGTTAACTGTCTCCTGGGTCAGAGTAGAGGAGGAGTGTGGCCCTCCTACTCCACCTGTTCCTGGAAAGAGATCACTGCACAGCGCAGCGAGTACTCACAATGAATATTTAAAGAGACCTCCTGATTACTGTGTCAGTGTGCGATAATAAGAAAAGCATTAGTAAATCAGTGCCTGTTATTAGCCTATATTTGATCGGTATGATAGTGTTTACTTACTACATGTTTGGCTGGAGGACAAGGCTGAAATCAATATCGTAGTATTAATGCTTAATACATATTTTGTCGATATCGATACGTACCTGTCCTGTTTATCATTTTGCAGAAAATGTGGTGTGTGCTAAATCGCACACAACTAATCAAACTGATGTCCAATGCAATGAAATGTTTTCCACTGCTATACATACATGAGACAAAACTCTTCACATATAAGGAGTTTAATGAAATTCAAACATGTTCACATGACACAAGTCCATTGAAAGTTAATAAGTGTTAGTTAATGAATTAGTCGATCGACAGAAAATAAAAATGTAGGTCACTTAGTAGTAAAAATGCCAAACATTTGCTGGTACTCGCTTCTTAAACGTGAGAACTTTCTCTTTTTTGCACCATTGTAAACTGAATATCTTTTGGTTTCGGACAAAAGGAGAATTTTATAGACATCTCCTGGAAATTGTAATGGGTGTTTTCCTCTTATTGAACGCTTAAAAATTGTCAGATTAATTGATTATGAAATATTGCAGTCCTATAAATACCTGTTGTGTTGAAAAAAATAAAACTGAACAGAATGTCTAATGTAATTTTTAAACCCATTACTAGTGAAAACAAAACACTACATCAGGACTTAGAGCCTAAGAAAAATGCAACCAAACAAAAGAAAAGGGAAGAGGTCAAATTTAGTTAGTTCATTACATTTCCAATAAAATGTAACTAACCAGTGAATAACACCAAACCGGTCTTTTAATAAGTTCATAAATAGTGAGCCAGAGGAGACGGGGTTCAACAGGGGGCTCCTAAATAAAAGTTGCTGCGTGGAAGGGCATATATCAAGATCTGGCTATAAAGCCTGCCCTTTAGGGTGGAGAGTAGTGGGAGTAGTTGACTCCTGTCTGCTGATAGGGAACCCTATATCACTCAGTCCTCGGGCCTGCCAGTCTCACACACACGCTCCCACCCCGCACACCATCGTAAATGTCACCTGTTAATCTGGCCTCAAGTGCTGCTCAGTGCACTCACCCATCAACTGCCTGAGCTTTCCAGAGTGATGCATCAAGAGGTTCAACTGTATGAGAGAAAATGTGTTAATGAAAGACACATACTGTAAATACACACATGATCGTACTGTACATTAAAATACTGGAGATACATAGTGTCTAAACCTTTAGGCGCAGAAACACACACTCTCAATTTAGCCACTGTCACACTTTTACAGTTAAGGTCATAGGTCAACCAACCAGGCGGCCATTGAACTCCCAGTTAGAACTGCATCTTGCTGTTTAGCTCTGTCTGGTGGATGTGGGGGAAGAGAGAACATGTGAAGGTTTTTTTACTCAAAAGTATGCAATTTTACATAATTTTAGATGATTAGTATTACGATGGATAACGCCCAAAGAACTTAAAGACAAAACTCGCTATAGTTAAATATTATTTTATTATTTACACATGCTTTAATTCTTCTGGCAATGTTTGCTCTTTGTAATTTTATTCTGTAAATCAAAAGAGCACATTCAGAAAACTTTTTGGCAATGTTTCAGTAATTATTTACTTTTATTCACAAATATAAAAAGTTATTACGAACAGTTTTTCTTGTATTCGCGAGCTATTTGGCACTCAGATAGTGTGATGAACATCGTTTTATCAGTGCTTATTATGGCGCATTAGTAAACAACTAACCAACAACCATTCTAAGGGAATAGTTGGTAGATGATTTGCTCTCATCATTCTCTCCGCATTGTTTTATGTTCATACAGCTTAGGCGCGGTGCAAAAACGCATTGTCGCTGCGCCTAAGCTGTATAATGGCATGGAAAACCCTGGTGGGTATTATGTACTGTGTTTTACGATGATCAGCAAGGTCAAAGGAGCACATTAATGAATTATAATAATAATCCAAATCCTATATATTCACTTCACGTGCATCACATATCATCGTGCCGGAAAAGGGGCAAAAATAGTCATGTCCACCCGGGTGTCATGTTTTCATCACTGCCGGTCAAAGCTGGAGCCAAAACAATACCTGTGACTACTCCAGAGTCATTTGTCCCAGGAATGAATGTCGATTGTAAGTTTTCCCACTAAAGACTGAACCCAGGTGTCAATGGGTGTTGTGGGGTTTTTGTTCAGTGGGAAAAGTGCTTGACAGTGAGGTCCCAAGTCCACCAACATATACTGTTGTTTCATCGTTAATTAAAAAGTCATTTACACTTTTAATCAAATGATACATATGTGTTTTTGTTTGTGTGTGGGTGAGTGGATGGGTGGTTTGATTGAGTGTCTGCGTGTGGGGGACCTACTGAAATGCCCATGCCAATATCACTGTATATACACGTGTGCTTGTGTGGTGAAGTGGCTCCAGGAGTGCTGTGAAGCAGCCCTTGTCTCATTAGCATGTCAATTGACTCCATCTGCTTTGCACATGAAAGGGCCAGGATGTGTAGGAGGACAGGAGAAAGAAAGAACGAGGGATGTGGGGTGTGGTGCTGGGGGGGCGGGGGGGGTATGCGGTTGTGTATTTATCTCCACCTTGTAGGAATTTGTATCGTACACTGAGTGCACTTATTAAGGATCACAGCGTGGTGTGCTCCCCCCCCCCCCCCCCATTCTCTCTCACAAACACAAAGACAGGTACACACTCATATCAATATCCATGCATGCAGCCGAACACACCATATACCCTTGGTTATTATATCGTTTGCTGGGAGATATCCAGATGTTTACCACTTTTGGTGGCAAAGTACAACAATAACAGTGTCATGTAAAAGATATCACCAACATATGTGAGTTCACGCTCAACCTTATGTTCTCTATGCCTCATAACTGCAAAATGCACCAGTGACAACACTTCTCTCTCCGTAAACGTGCGTCTTCACAGCAACGACGAGTCCCGTTGAGGGTTTATGAGTACAAACTATATCCAGCTGTTGTGAAGTAAACACAGAAAAACAAACAAACATATGCAGAAACGTACGGAGACTGTTGCCACTGCTGCCGAGAGGAGGAGAGAGGTTGATACAAGGGAAGAGGGAGAGGGTGAGAGACGCAGAAAGAGGCCTGAGGGGAGGGCAAACAGCAGGTCTGTTTTTGCCTGACGAGCAGATCACACACACCATAACTGCTCTCACATTTATCTGCACCTGTTACAGCACACAGTATGCAGCACGGATGCTCTCAGCCTCCTTTATTTAACCAGTCTTTATTCACAGTTAGTGCGTTTACAAGCACTTAAGTAGCCGTGTTATTGTTTGTTTTCTGCAGTAATCGGATTTCTTAGGGCGCTTGCACACCAACAACCAGACACCTGGCTGTGCGGTGGAGCGTCTGTGACTGACCACTTCACACACTACACTGTGTCCGGTACTTCTGGCACGACTCAGCCCTTATATACTGAATGTGTTTGTAAAATTCTGAAACCTTTGGACGTCATTGTGCAAAGGTTTATGCACGAACAGAACTGGTTCGTAAGCGGGTTGTGATAGTTGTTCTGAGAGACGCGATACCATTAAACATCTTTTTCATTTTCAGACAGTTTTCATAGTGTCGGAGACGGTTGTTCACACACAGTGCCACAAATAGGTGTGTAGCAAAGAAAACCGAGAGCTAGAGAGAGAAGTTCAAACCCTGTTTACTTCCTCACCTCCGCACAGCTGGTTAGTCACAGCGTGAAGTGGGTGTGTATATCAGATTGTTGGTTCCGGAAAGTTACAGAAATGGACAAACCGGACACTGCCTGTTTTAATTCAATTCAAATGGTGCTCAGAGGGAATTATTTTTCACCAGACATTATGACCGGAGAGATTTAAATGTGTCGGACTTCAACGGATTTTACTGGTCAAAAAAATGGTAATTACCAGATAACGGAAACCCTGATTCCAAATAGGCCACTTCATCTGATGAACATGAAAGGTATTGCAGCGTAATTTACACTGATGTCAACACAATCCTGCACTAACTCAAATTCCTAAGTGAGTTGGCTGAACAGAGTGAATTCTGTTCAGCTTCCCAGTTCCTCCAGGATTAATCTATTCAGTCCAGTCCACCAGGAAGTGTCTCATGTCCCAGGGAGATTCTGTCATCGAGGAACCGTGGCACACTGGCCTTAATGCATTGGGGACACTTGGCAGATACAGGATGAGCCTTCTTATCCTGTCCACGTGGATTCCCAGCAGTCTACAGAGAGCTGCTGTATCCAGCCTTCAGTGGGACTGGGGCAGGCTAGAGGGTAAAAGAGGCAATTAGAGAGAGTTAGAGGCAGAGAGGGAGGGAGGAGGAAGAAAGGGGAAGAAGGGTGGGACAACCGGGATGTGAGATGCAGGGATTTACTCCCTAACCACGAACAAGGGGATGCGTAAAGAGAGAGCATGTGACAGGTTGCACTGGAGGAAGACATGGACAAAGACGCACCAACATCAAAGACTTTTTTTTCCATCTTTCTCCCTCCCTTACTCCTTCCCTTCATACTGTATCTGCTCTAGAGTGTGCCTCATTCTCCATGCAGGCTGTGTGGCAGCAAGACGCAAAAACTCTCTTTAAACTCCGTGTCATCTTAGGATCTCTCTCTCGCCCCCACTTTTCTCTCTTTCTTCCTCTCTCCTTTTTTTTTTGTCTGTGAATCTGTCTCTTTTTATCTCTCATTTCATCAATTTGGCCGGATTATTCATACAAATAGTTGCATTATTCATACTGGACACTACTGTATTTCTTTTAAAAGCGGCCACGGATTAATACTTTAAATGCAAAGTGGAGCTCTCCTGTTCAGCCTGAAGTACTTTTTAAACAGGGCTAAAACTAATGATTGTTTTCATTATCCAATCTGTTGGGGTTTTCTTTTGATTGAGTAATTGGTTGTTTAGCTTCTTAAATGTCAGATTGTTTTTATATAAAATAAGCTAGAACCAGCTTCTCAAATGTTTTGCCATGTTTGCTTGATAAACGACTTAAACAATTAATTGATAACCAGCATTAAATTTCTGTCAACTAATCAGTGAATCGACTAATTGTTTCAGCGCCACATCTCCCCATGAGCTCTAAGTGATCTGTTTTAGCTGAACGCTGCAGGCAGAACTGGTGTTTCCCCTCCTGTTCTGCTCAGTGTTGCCGATGAAAAGTGCTCTTGAGTTAATTGTGTCCCATTTCGTTTTGATCCGGTTCATATTGTTTATGGACAGGTACCATGTCCTTTATGGATTTTATTTATTTTATAAAGTATAAAGAATTATTATAAATTTTTTAAAATAATTATTTCTTTCAATTCAATTTTTTATTTTTTTATCATTATGATATTTTACGTTTCTGTTGTTGTACCTTGTCTGTGCATGTGAAAAAAAGAAGTGCTCTTGTCCACTACAAAACAGTTTTGTGCTCTGTGTTCTTCTGTGTGTGAGTACAATATAAAACTATGAATATTTTTTTTATATTAGATCAGAACTGTCCATGAAAGAAGTGAACCACCAATCCTCCTCTTTTTGTCATGTTTGCATATCCCTGCAAACTCTGTTTATATGTCTACGTATGCAGTTGTGTTTGGTTGCTGTGATGCTCAGTTGCCAGTTGCCGGGGGAATCTGGCAGGTGGAGGAGTAAATTTGATGTTGGGTTGAGGGTTTTTGACCAGGGGCAAAATTATGCCAACTCAAAAGAGGCTGCAGCTGTGTGCAGACACTTGAGGTGTGGGAGTATGTGCTGAAAGATGTATGAGCCAGACAAACAGCTGATTCCTAAAACCCATAAAAACTGCACAAATGTAAACATAGTGTGTAGTACCTGAGATCAAGCAGATAATCCTTTAGCCAGCGTGTACTTGTTTGAGTGTACGTCTTTGTTTGTGTGTGTCAGTGCGGGGGTTCATTATTTGGACAGGAGAGCATGTGTGGGTGTAGTTTAAAGAGACCAGCAGGGTGAGACTCATCAAGCCCAAATTAGAAACATATGAATGCATCTTTGCTTCTTAGTGCTAATGTGGCGGCTCACTCCTCATCTGAAAGTACATTTGAAACACCAGTTTGATGAAAAAGGATGTACCACTAGAGTGTGATTCAGTGGGAATAGTCATATGTACTGTTGGGACCACTCATCTTTTACTCATGGTGTGTTTACATTGTCAGCCTCAGAGTCATCCATGTCAAATTTGAAACAGAAAATTAGATTAGACACAAGGGAGTGTGTCGATTCAGTTCAGTCTGTTAGACTCACTGCTTGCTTGTCTGTCCGTCTGGTTTCAGTCCTAAGTGTAACCATACATGCTAGTGTCTTAATCCCGGTGCAGAAAACTGCTTCCTGGACTGGGCTGTGGCTCTGCCTGGAAAGCCACTGTGTCTTCCCCTAAGTGGGAGCTTTGATGGACTCATGCATGATGGTCTGAGTTGGCGGGAGGCAGCTGGCGAGCTGTGTGTTGTTTTTCCTGGTCTGGTATGGTATGGTTGTGCTTGGTTTGGTCTGTACCAGTCTGTTGAGTGACCACATCAGTGGTGCTTACAGTTCTCACTGAGGAAATGAACAGATATAACTGACTCAGCAGCACTTAGTTCTGGTTATGATCTTCACAATACACACGCATACAAACTATTCTATCTTGATTACATAGCGTACTGTACTTACTCATACGCAGATGCACACTCAACACATGCAGGCACAGTGTGTGTGTGTATACTGCTACAGAATACACATGCTGAGTCTTTGATGTTGCTCATACTCCAAAAAGGACACAGTTCTCCATGCCAGTCAAGTTAATTCTCAGGCACCATGTTGGAGTCATCAGTCCTACTACTCAGCAGTAGATCTTACTCATGCAGGTGTGGGATCTGCTGACCCAGCTGTCCGCCCTGTCCCAGCGGAGCTGCAGGCTATGACCTAATGGTCATCTGATCCCCCTCTCCGCCATAGTTCTCCTCCTCCTTTCTCACTTTTCTCTCTGTTTCTTGATCTCTGAGCACTGGTGTCTGGTTTAATGTAACCAGAATAGTCATGATGATGTCATCAGCGTGAGTCAACAGGTAGGTGATGCAGCGTCCAGCTGAGTCGGCGTTCTCCGTTCATGGCAGGCTGGAAAGCAGCTCCATGTGACCGCGGCTAAAGCCATCACATCTGCGTTTCACTGAGCAGTGTCCCGGCCCGTGTCAGCACATCTTGATTTGACTTTCACAGTGTAAAACGGATATAGCTATTTTTAAATCCTTTTATTAAACTTGTGGCGTTTCACTTATTTTAAGTTAGAGATGGAGCTGCATTCGCAGTGTGTTTGCTTTTCTCACTTTGGGGTCTTTCCAGGTCCACATTCCAGTAAACGAGTGTAAGAGCTGTGGTAGTTATGTTGTAATTCTCAGTGTCATAAACACTGCAGATTGTGTGTGTGTGTGTGTGTGTGTGTGTGTGTGTGAGTGAGAGAGAAAAATAAACAGTTTTAAGAAAGGTGGAGCAACAGGGAGTCGCGTGCATGTCCTGTAAGTGTGCGTATTGACGGGGGTCTTTTGACTTACCACTGAATGTGGACAAAAACATGTTACACCACTCAAAAGTTCCCCTCAGCTGTGGCCCTTTCCATAAACAAACTTTATTTTTCAGTGCCCAGACAAAACATCCACCACATTTCGGAGAAAATTCCACATAGCCCCTGGCCATGTCGAAAACATGGGGCCAATAATATAATGTCATTATGTTGTTTTTTTGGTGTATTTCAAAACATGAGGATATTTTCATAATAGTATTTCAAATACTTTACTAATGGAAAAATGTGTTTGATAGATCATAATTTGACATAATCAAGTATAATTTATTGAAGAAAAAAAAAACATATAATACGAAACATATAATGTCATCTGATTTGATGTGGAAAGAAATCCTCATGGTTATGAGCCTCAGATGACACAGTGACACAAAAAGCTGATTCCGAGGGAAAGATGATTCAGATGTAACATCTGGTTCAGCTCATTGAATCTGAAGTACATTTACTACATAATTTCAGCAGACACATTTATCATAATATTTTCAAACTTGCTGAACCTGACTCTGACATCTTTGTGACATCAAGCTATTGAGATGAATCTTAGGTTGACAACAAGTGCGGAGTAATGTTTTTCGCATGTGGGGTTAAACCAGAAGAGCAAGTGTGAGAAACCTGATCCTCTCTGGGGTCGCAGTTTATTTGTTCAGTTTGCACTCGTTTACTGTCTGAGGAAGAACTTCACTCTCTCCCTCACTCATTCACATCTTTGCTTTCTAGTCTAACTGAGCACTTTAGTCTTTCTTCTTCTTCTCTCCTTCTGTCATCTCTCCTCCCACTCTTCCTCCCCCCCCTCTCCTCTCCACACTATTAGTACCTCCAGAAGTGTTTCTCATTATGCTCATGATCTGACCATATGGCTGCGCACTATTTGTGTGTCTGTGTGAAAAGATCCAAGAGTGCATTGGGGGCATTAGACACAGACATACACACTCTCCTACACACTTCAATCACTGAATCACACACTCTCCGTACTTCATTCCGGGAGATCACAGACCTTGTGTTCGTTTTGTTGTGGTTTTTGTATTTGCCTGGTGCATGTCCATGACACGCACAAACACACATATGATGTGTGTGTGTGTGCGTGTGTTTACAGCTGTGCTAAGTGCCGCCCATCCCTCTGGTCAGAAAACCTACACACACACACACACACACACACACAGGAACTGCTGTTTCTAGGTGAATACATGTGAGACCTTTTAGTTTTGTGTCAATGCCATGTTGGAATATTGTGGAAAGCCACCCAAAATGTATAACAGAGAAATGTATAATGGGAATCTACAAAGTGGGATAGGCTGCTGGCTCTGGAAGTATATTTGACCACTGTAAATTCCCACTATAAAAAAAATGACGTCCTCAACGTTTATTCACATGGAAACACAGAATTGTCATGGATAATTTAGGATTAGTATGTTTTTTTTATTATGGCCATCAGTTTGAATTTTTCTTCAACTTTCTTTCCATCATGCCATGGCAAATGGCTCTGAACACTACAGTAATTACAGTCTCATCTTGCTATTGCTGTTGAATCAGAGCTATAGCAAATTCAGATTTAAACTGCTAATTGTGTCATCAAGTTTCTTTCTGTATAACTATCCATATTAGATTATTTCTGGAAAATACAATAATGATCTATTGGCTAATATTATTATATTTTTTTACATGAACGCGTAACAAAAACAAGCCTTTTTGGCTTTGCATGGAGATGCATGGTTTGTTACATAGCTAATAACTAAAGGTCCAGACAAAGTAAATATGAAACTTCAGCTCTTATTTTCTCACTCTGTTGTCATCTCAATGTAGATCAGTGCCTTCCTATCTTTCTCTCTTTCTAGCTCTCTCTCACAATACCTCTTGCCATTATCTGGCACTGTATTTTTTTTCTGTCCAGTAGACACACAGAGTCACATACACACATGAAGCACATATAAGCACATTCACACAGCACAATAACCTCAGGCTGCTGGTTATTAGAAAATCACCCAAACCTGTCGTTCCCTCAGTCATGGAAGAAAGAGGGAAGATTTCCCAGCTATATTAAAGGAGAGGTAGTAGCCTCTGTCCCAGCTTCCCTTCATCTCTCCCCAGTTTATTCTAATCACACCGCGGCTGTCTCCTCTCCTGCCTTTATTTTGCTCTATTTTTCCATCTCTTTGTTTTGTTTTTCGCCTGACAGTGACTGGGTCTCTTCTGCCCCAGGGGAACAGAGTTATGAGCCCGATGTCCTTTCATTGTGAATTGTATAATGTGTTGAGTGTGTGTGTGTGTGTGTCTGTGTGTCTGTGTGTGTGTGTGTGTGAGACAGTGTGAAAGGAGTAAGGGGGGAAAATGCTTGAGAGAAAGTGTGTGCGCGTCACTGACAGTTAGTCTCCCGCTGAAAGCCTATATGCCAGCGTGGGTGCGTATTGTTTACAGATCATGTCCTTCATTGTGGTGCTTTGGTTGGATCCTTCCAGGATGCTGCTATCATGCTGACCTCCTCTCTGTCCTGTCACACACTACTGGAAGTGCTGTAATGATATGTGCAGCACAGTCCTCCTCTACACGGCCACCCACTCCCCAAATGCCCTTCTAACACTATGTACAATGCCATGTGCTAAACGCCATATCAATGTGGTCAAATTGCTCTCTTCTATAGCGGTTACTCTGTGTTCTAATAAGTTCTGGGTATGTTTGTCAGTCAGTGTTGTGCTAGCTTTCTTTGATAAGAGCGATGTGTCAGTGCTGCCTGGGGGCTGAATGTTCTCGTATGTTTCTCTAAACAAAGCCTCCCCGTGTTACGTTCGGTCAGGGCAGTTGAAGGGAGGCTGACTCCGTATCTTCCCCGGATTCAGGCCCCCTCTCCCGGGCTGGGAAACGCAACCCGCCCCCTTCACCTGCTCCTGAGCGGGAAGCTCGTGGTCTGCGGGTTTTGTTTGGACTCTGTGAGCTATATTCAGACAACCTAATCTCGCTTACTTTCTGGGAGTCGTGAGGACAAGAATTAGCATTACCAGGATGAGTGGACAGAGAGTTATAATGGGAAACGGTCAGTCATCGTTCTGACATGTGTTTACATTGTGGCCAGCTTCATTTTAGTCACAACTCTCTAAAGAAATAGGTACTTTCCCATGTAGCTGTTTCTGGCATCAGGTAATATATCACAGGGTGGTGTATGTGTGGTAGGTCTTTGAAAGGTCTTGCGTTTTGAATAATCAAAGTCAATACTGGTCTTAAAGGTGGTAAAAAAAAAACCTTGCTTTTGAGTCTTACGTCATTGTTGTCTTAAAACTGCTGCTTTTTTTCCCCTTCGTGTGTTTCTCTTTAGAAACCTCTCCTGGGATCCTGTGTTTGTTCATTTTGTATTCTAACTTACAATGCTTGTTCAGGCGTGAAGTTTATTTCAAATTTAACTTAGTCTGAAAGACATCTGAGCGTTAGATTTAGTGGAAAAAACTCCCAAACACATCTGTTCATATAGACTGTTGATTGAATCACATGGTCAAATCGACAGTGTACAGACCTACTGCCACCACTTGCTCTACTTTACCACCCATAAACGTGATTTGATCTTCAGCTGTGTGAGTGAATATGGGATCACCCAAGAGTTGTAAAGGAGGGAAGCTGGGAGAAGGTCAGATGTGTAATCTGGGTTTTATAGTATTGTTTATGATGAGAGTTTATCACGAAGGGTCCATGTGTTTGATGTACACCGGTTTGGATCTGTGATCACACCTGTAGTGCTGAATCACACCAGCCTCTATAGGACTTTTATTAGACAACCAGTTCAGAAAGTAACCCAATACTTTTGATCTAGTAAATAGTTTGTGTAGGTGTGCTCGTCTTGGTCTTGGTGCATATGTTATTAACTACTTTATTACTCCTTCTATGTTGTGCTTTTATTTTAACTTGCTTTGATAGTCATGATTAAAGGCTATAATCGCTTAATCCCATGGCTATAATACTTCACATTATAGTGCTCTGAGCCCCACACAGGGTGCAGAAGCCTGACCCTGGCTGACTAGCACTCTCCTTAGCTGGGCAGGGCAGTTCTGGAAAGTCCCTGGCTGAGGATGAGGCTGGGGGGGCTGGAGTCCTGGAATCGTGTATGTTTTCCTGGATCAGGAAGGAGGATGTGGTAGACAGAAGACACCCCTCAGCTCACCCTTTTAAAATCACCCCCTACCACCCACACCCACACACTACCTCACCCCACAGTCAGTCTTAGGAGGTAAAGAGGGCAGGAAAATTACTCTTCCAGTAAAAGGTACCCAGTCAGGACAACAGATGAGGGAAAACAGGATAGAAATGAAGGGAGAATGGTAGTGGGGGAGGGGTGCTGTTATGGGTAGGGGCGAGGGGAAGACTGGATTCATGCAAGAGTCGAGATTTTTATCTTCTAAGATTTTGAATCGATTCACTACTTCCAAAAATTGATTCATAAAAACATTCTAAACATTAAAAACATTTTTTCCAACAAAGGGAGCTAGATATTGCCACTGATGGACAGTAATGTTACACACCAAGTCAAAGTTGTGTTAAGCATTATTGTGTGATTTGTTGAAAAATCACATAAAATAAATAAAAAATAAAGTTGTACAGTGTTAGTTGGTGTACAATTTATTTTTGAAATTGGCAAGTTTCTGCAAAATAAAAAGGCAGCAAACCTAAGCCTAGCAATTTTATTTCCGTAACCAGCAGCATTAAAACATTTTCTATAACTTGAACTTGAGAATTGAGAAATACGAAAAAACTTTTTAGTATAAAGTATTTATTTGTGCAAGTTGAGCATTAATAGATTTTCCCAGTTGAATCAACTTTTTCAAATAAAAAAACTTCATAATCTTATACACACTTTACTCTGCTTTTCTGTCATAATTTCCCACACCACCTTTAACAGCGCACAGCGGATTGGAGTAGAGCCTGAAATAAGCACCGCTATCTACTGAATCGAGAATCGATTTAGAATTTAATCGAATTATGACCCCAAGAATCGAAATCAAATCGAATTGTGAGCTATCAAAAGATCCACATGACCAGGAATGAGAGAAAGCTAATTTCCACAGATTACTTTACGTTTACTATAAACACGTCCCCGTGCTGAACCCCATTGGCTGAAGCGCGGAATGAGTGAAAGAGGGATTGAGTGGTGTGTGTGTTGCCTGCGTATGTTCATGTTTGTGTTGCATGTGTAGGGTCATGTGTTATGTTGGCAAAAAATGGGCACAAACAGTAGTCCATCTGGGCCGCCCTGCCTCTTAACCCAATGTCTGTCTGCCATTTATCATGCAGGCAAGAAAACCCACACATGCAATCACACACACACACACACACGCACGCACGCACACACACACACCCACGATACAGCTGCCGTATAACCACATCACACACACTCACACACATAAGTATGGTCCACATTATCCCATTCTAAGAACACAAGACTCAAGGATATTTATAACCTAATAGATTTTTTTTTTTTCTCACAAGATGAAGAATTACAGTAAAAGTGTGTGTGAATCTGCCACAGTTTTTGTGTTGTTGTTGTGGCTATACTGTAATTGTGAGTGACTCAGATTCTTCGCGCTTGCCAAAATCTTCTCCGCATTTTGTTCCTCATTCATATCTTCTAATTTTTTCCACTGTGCTGTGAGTGCACATGTGCTTCGCCTGTGTGTGTGTGTGTGTGTGTGTGTGTGTGTGTTGAGCTGAAGAGCTCAGCTGTATGGCCCACTCAGGTTTCACCTTGGCACAAATGCTCTCACCCTGGCAGCAGATTCCTCACACTCTTCGCTGCCAACTCTCTACTGCTTTCCACACCACCTGTAACATATGCTCACTTCTAACGAGGGTAACTACAGTTTCCAAGACTGCATGGGCCACAAAGTATCATATATCCCTCTGTTGCAGAGAAATTTACAGAAAATTCCATATCCATATTGTTTCTAGTATTTCTGAGACTCAGAGAAAACCCACATCTTACTGCACACGCTGCAGTAAAGTTTGGCTCCGGTCTATTAACCATTCTTGTACCTCCAAGTGTAATTGCAATAATTTGGAATTTATTTTGAATAAAAAAGACAGTCGATCATCAATTTTGATTCTTCTTTTTTTTTTTTTTTTTAAACTGTGTCGTAACGCTGACAATGTTATAAGAGTGCTATGTTTATGACTCCTATAATGATTAAATGGTTATCATGTCTGTTGGCAATTCATTTTCTGTTGATCCATGTATTGATAAATGACTAAGTGTTTCTACACTACAATGAATGTTACAGCCTTTGCAGTTATCAGAAGGCACAGACTGCAGCAAAGATGCATAATTAGGGGCTCCTTTTAAACTTAATGGCGACAGATGCTCTGCGTCATAGCAGGTGCGATAATTAGAACCTATTTATACTATTACCTACTTCATGTATCAGTTTTAGTAAGGATAAATGAGGAAAGTTAGTGATTTCCTGAATGAAAGAAAGGTAAAGAAGGAGGATCACGGGGGACAGACAGATGGAGGCCCAGTGGTGAAGGCGACACTGCCTCCTCGAGAGTCTCCTCATGTGGGCACAACCTTGGCCCCCTCTCTGCCAATCTCCTACCCGCTTCACCACGCCCAGAGGGGCACCGTGGCATCCTACAGGCTGCCAGCTGTTTTTGGGAGCCGTCCCCTCCTTCACCCTGCTTTTCCTCGCTTTACATTAGAGGGAGGCACGTAGGGATCAGACCCCTATCTTGAGCTTGTCTTCAGTGCCATAGCTAATGCTAGATTAAACAGTGTCACAGTGAAGGACAAGTTCCCGCTGCACAGTAGAAACACTGCAATGCCTATAGTAAGAGGCATGGAGGACAAAAGACGTGTGTAAGTTGCGTGGGTGTGTGTGCGTGCATGAAGTATTTGCCAATGCATATGAGCCTAAAACAGCGGAAATAACTATAGGCTCGTTTCCGCCATGTCAATACGGTAGATCAGCTCAGTGATCCTGCACTAGCCGCTCCGACCTCCCACCATGCACCTCTCACCGCGCAGCACTCACAGAATAAATAACATTCACAGCCAAGTGTAAGAAACTCTGGGCTTCACCCAAACTGTGGCCTCGCTCAACCAGCTGTGGGAGGCCAGGGCATCAGGGTGTGGGGTGGTGAGTGTTTGCATGTGTGGTTGCTAGTGTGTATGAGGGGTGGCTGCTTGTATGTGTGGGTGTGTGAAAGCAATGGAAATGATTGTTTCTTCGTGTATATATGTCTGTGTGGCTGGATTGGAGACTGGGAACTGAAGAGGCTGAATGACCCCAGTGATATTTATGTGTTGTATTATGGTGAAGGTGGTGGTGTGAAATCCCCAGACACTTACCAGTACATTAACAATAGGACTGGGTGTTACTGAGTACAGATTTCCTGATAAACGTTTCACTTTTCCTTGTGTGTGTTTTAACTACGCTAGTGGCTCCGGGAACGGCAATGTCGGCCATTCCATCACTTTGGTCAAGACTGAAATGCCACAACAACTATTTGATGGATTGCCGTGAATCTTTGTACAGACATTCAGGGTTCCGGGGGATGAAGCCTACTGACGTGGTCAAAATGAATGAGTTTTTTGAGGAATTACTGTTCCTTTAACATTAATGACATTCCCATCAGCCTCTACTGTACTCCGTGTTTAGTGTTGCTGTGTATCGATGAAAACTCATTTTATATCATTGCGAACCTCTTAAGTTTTTTGCACTGTTGGTCGGACAAAAAAGACACCAGAAATTCAAATTGTGATGGTTATTCACTACTTCCTGGCATTTTATAGACTTAAAGGTTAATCGATATAACATTTTTTGTTGCAGCCTTAATTCATATTTTGAATAGCTAATGCTAAATGTTCAGAAAAATAGACATATTTGCTCACCCATCACTACATACAGTATGATATGAAATCTCAACTTGCTGACCCCACACAAATAAACACAAATGAACTATGTAACACTGCCCCTGCCATTTATTTCACACAAATACTGAAGATCAAAAACAAAATTTGGACCTCAAGCCGGGACAGCGTCGGTGGTATTGTTTTCACCATGTATTTTTTTACAATAAGCATTATCACTGCATGGCTGTAGACTCCTAGTCCTAATATATATGTATCTACATGTATATCACATAACAAATACTGCACTCCACATTCTACTATCAACTTTAATCATTAGTGCGCGGTCACACATAGGTACGGTATGAACTTTCCTTGACTGCTTTATTTTGTTGTTTATATCTTGAGTCAAGCAGATGGTTAACTCTGGGCTTTGTGCCTCTGTATGCATTGCTTCTCCTGGGCAAACTGCCCGCTTCATCCCCGGGCTTGAACGCGGGCCTCCCTGGGGACAGTCGCAATGCCATCAGGCCTACTTATACCTCTGATTATGCGTCGCTAGGTCCGCCGTTCGATCGTGTTAATATAATGACCAACACTGTACACGACTATTAAATGATGTTTTCCCTGCATTACAATAACGCTTATTCTGTGCATAGGTACAAGGCAAAGTTTATTATGTCTCCTGCAGATCGATAGAAACTTAGATTTATAAATACAGATTAGCATAGTGAATAACAATCAAGAGGAAAAGTGGATCGATATCACTCACCAAAATAAGTTGGCTTCAGACAAAGCCTCTCTGGGGAT
Organism: Bovichtus variegatus; assembly: GCA_943593645.1. Classification (NCBI taxonomy): domain Eukaryota; kingdom Metazoa; phylum Chordata; class Actinopteri; order Perciformes; family Bovichtidae; genus Bovichtus; species Bovichtus variegatus. Next base: position 3,789,607 of record CALSCE010009645.1, on the reverse strand, counting down.
TTCCAGCCAGCTTAGCCTCTGACTCACTGCTGGGAGCAACAACAGTTACCCAGGGGATAGCTGGCTGAGAGGTGTAAGGGATGGGATTGTGAGGAGGAGGAATTAAGAGTTTGAGATTTTTTTTACAGAGTAGTACATGGAAGAGTTGGAAAAAGGGAGGACTATGAAGGCATTTAGAGGGAGGCTGATGGCATGAATAAAGGAATGGATGATGGAGAATAGCAAGGATGTTAAGGATTAGCAAGGATGATAAAAAACACACAGAGGGGAAGTGAGGAGATAGAATTAGAAAGGATAAGAAAGACAAGATTTGAAAGAAAGGAAAATGGGAGCCTGAGATGATGGAAAGGATTGGACAAGAGAAAGAGGAGCAAGCATGGGGAGAGGGTGCTCGGTGGGGAAGTGGGGTGCTAATTCAGAGAATGGATGTGAATAGCAGCCAAGGCATTTTTGTATTAACATAATTAACAGATGGTGTTAGTGATTAGGTTACATGCGATTCAGGAAGCCAGGGTTGTTAGCTGAGTGTTAAGGCTGCACATTCTGTCAGCCGGAAAAAAAGATCGGGAAAGAACAATGTCAGTGGAGGGAATTAAATCAACAACACCTACACACATCTATACACACAACCGTGGGGGGAAGTGGGGTACACCCGCACACTCGCATATGTATGTGCGCGAACACATAGGCACACACAGATAAACAGTACACAAACACACACTTGTGCAGGGAAACACGTTATTCACACACACACACATAATAAGCACAGTGACACACGCACTAGTCCAATTGCAGACTTAAAATGCATTGTTTCAGGTTTTTTTTAGTGTACCGGCGAGGGACATAAAGGCATTTTATGAGCCATGGCCCACTTTCAAAGCTTTGTCTGCTATAAACGCAGCTTTGATATGAGAATAGTGACATGCTGCTGGGAGAAGACTCTTTGTGACTCAGTAAAATATATAAAAATAGTCCTGTTGGCTCACTAATGTGAACATGGTGATGCCTTTTGTTCTGCATGCTATTGTCTGTAACTATAGGCAGGAGTGTGTGCATGTGTGTGTGTGTGTGTGTGTGTGAGAGAGAGAGAGAGATCACACCTGGCTTAGTCTCAAAGGTTTCTAATGCATTTGTATCTGTGTATGTTTTGTATTATTGCTTTAGTCCAGCCCATTGACTTGCTTATACAGCACAGTTCCCACCAGTTGTGATTCGTTCTTTCACCTGTTTTTGATATTATATTATATTACTCATTTCATGTCTCCTGCTATGTGAACGTGTCTGTCTGTGTTTGTGTCTGTCTGCGTTTCTGTCCGTCTATCTCGTCTGCCAATTGGTTTGTTTTTCCTGTATACTAACAGCAGTTAGTTGACTTGTCTGATAAGTCTGTGTACCATGTGAACAGACAGACAGACTATACAGTGGAAACAAACAATTTGCCTTGAAGCAATAGGTGTGTGTGTGTGTGTGTGTGTGTGTGTGTGTGTGTGTGTGTGTGTGTGTGTGTGTGTGTTTTTTTTTTGCGTGGTGTCTGTGTCTTCAAAGCAATCTGGTTTTAATGACCGTGGGATATTGTCCAGCATGTAATTCAGACAGGCAGGAATGTGTTTGGACGATTCTGTGTGTGCGTGTGTCAGTGTGTTTGTGTGATAATGTATGTGTGTAGGTGCGTTTGGCAGTTGGTCTGCGTCCAGCCGGTCCTCGTCCTTGTCCAGTCGAGACTGGCTTGATTGTGACTGGCCCTCTGGTGGTGTGCAAATCAATCACAGCTCCTCAAACTCCGACTAAAACTCTGACAGTGACTACCAGTTTCCTGGAACAATCTGCTCCCCTTAAATAACCTCACATGGTTTCAATGACTTCTGCTCTGTCATCAGGCAAGTTGGCGTGTGACGATACTGGGTGAATCCGTCCGCCCAAGGCTGCTTGGACAATATAAATGGGTCATTCAGTCTCTCCGTCTTTCCTGTTTGGCTCCATGTTGATGTATTTGGTATAAGCTGGCAGTTTAAGAGGCTCATTAGTGGTTGATGAATAGATCCTTGCTGAAGATTTTGTTCAAACCCAGTGCCAATATCGGGCACCAATACCAGCCTGTAGTCTCAACCTCAGCCTTACTATGTTACTGCTGTATCTTGTCCTTAAACCAAGGCTCACAATAATCACTTTCTGAATTATTCCTAAGAAACCTAATACAGTTAAGTTACATACATACTTCTCATTACAGGCATGTAAAGGAAATTAGGAAATACAGTGCATCCAAGGCCATAGTGCAATAGCAATTTTATAACTCAAAAAGTACTAAAAGACAATAGTGGGAATGTAAAATGTTATTGTGTGAGTGCAGGTGTGATTGTGTGAGTGCAGGTGTGCGCGTGTGTCTGTGTGGGCGTGCGGGCATGCATGAAGTAGACTTTTGTTCCGTAGCATGACTAGTCTGCTGATTCTGGCTGTTCAGCATCCGGACAGCCTGGAGGAAGAAGCTGTTTTTGAGCCTGGTGGTGTTGGCTCAGATGCTGCACAGCCTTCTCCCAGAAGGTAGAGGGTCGAACAGTCTGTGGGAGAGGTGCGTTTACTCTTTTATGATGCAGCCCGCTTTATTGATGCATCTTTCGGCATAGAGGTGCAGGATAGCAGGAAAACTGGTCCCAGTGATTGTGTTAGGTCGTTTTGAGCAGCTGCCATACCACACCACACTGTGATGCAACTAGTCAGTATGGACTCTACTGTGCATCTGTAGAACCCAGAGGATATGCAGCTCTCTTTAGCCTTCTGATGAAGTGCAGGCGTTGTTGAGCCTTCTTCACTAAGGAAGTGGTGTGCTGGCTCCATGAGAGGTGGAGTTGTTCTGGCTCTCCTGAAGTCGACAATCATCTCCTTTGTCTTGTTGGCATTAAGAGAGAGATTGTTGTTCTCGCGCCAGACTTCAAGCTGCCTTACCCCCTCTCTATATGCCGATTACTCAATGTCGGTGATGAGTCCCATGACAAATGTGTCGTCAGCATATTTGAAATTGGGATTGGCATTAAGGCGGGCAATGCAGTCGTGGGTCAGCAGGGTAAACAGCAGTGGGATTAGTACACAACCATGGGGTGCTCCAGAGTACACAGTGGCAGTGTCCAGGTGTGGATTTTGACCATCTGGGTTCTGTTGCTCTGAAAGTCAAGAATCCAATTGCACATGGAGGTGCTCATTCCAAAGGAGTGCAATTTATTTGGCGTTTTTGTTGTTGGGAAAGAAAAATCTGCCACTGAATGACCTGTCACTGTTAATCTGAAATATTTTTCTGACCCCGTACCCAATCCTTTAATGTTGAGTATCTGCAGATACAGAGTCTGATTCAATGCTTACAGTATATTAGCAGCAGAAGATAGGCTATATTGATTTAGCATGTATATGGCACATTGAAACAAAATCTCTAGCCTACTTAATTGGCACACCTTATTTTTTGCTAACTTCCTCATTCAAATACGAAGTTCTGGCTCAAAACTATGAAGTGGATCAGTTTACATTACTGATATAAGAGGAATGAAAGTTTAACTGGTGACTTCAGTCTCCATAAATTGACATGAAACGATTCACCAGAGAGAAGACGTATCACTCTGGTGGAATTGTTGAAATCACAGAAACACTCACAATTGAGCAGTGGTGTTATAGAGGGGAGGTTGTTCCCTAACAAATGATCTTTGGCAGAGTACAGACACCGGCTGCAGAGAGCACTTTAACCAGACAAGTTACATTTCGGCCTGTCATCAAGTTACTTTCAAAATAAAAGTTAATTAGTGACAGCTGATATGAGCTGCTGCCGCCTCTGTTTATCATTTTAACTGTTGAAAGTGACGTACACTGCTACTCTTTGCCAAGGAGAAAGAACAAGTTATTTTGAAGTCAGTGTTAAGCCAATCTGTGTATTTTCTTAACCTTGACGTCAGAATTAAGAATCACTCACACATCGAAGGCCTCAAAGAAATTGTTATCATTCAAAATGTATGTTCACTCGCATATAAGAGCGAAATGCTCTCTCTGTAGGTTGTCTCAAAGGAGTTCAGCACTGCATCACTAGTAGGCCAAGGTGGACAAAATACAGTAGAGTACAGTAATGAAAGGATCAGCATTTGATCTGATTTATTTTAGCTTATACCAATTTTTAAAATCCCTGCAGACACCAATCCTGAGAATCGGCGTGGGACATCTCTAAGTAATTAAATCAAACAAAAATAAATGTATTATTTATTCATATTTGTTGGACATTTTTTTTTCTTGGGGCTTGAGCCCAGTATCGTAGTTGTTACTCCACCCTACCATAGCTGTAGCATCACAGCATAGCTCCAACTATTGTTTTACAGTCATGTATCAGTAGCTCTTGTCCCATGCCTACTTCTAGCCATACCCTCTTCTGTAGCTTAAACTTAAATCCACAGCCGTCCAGAGTTGAATCAATGCAGCATTAGAGTGATGGTGTGCTGTGGCTGGGCATGGGTCATTTTATGGTGTGGACATGGAAATAGAGGATCAATCAGAGCCATGATATCTTATTACTAACGTTAATTCACCCAGAGCAGTATGGATCCATGCATTAGCCTGGCTGAGCCTTGATTTAGAGCAGAGTGGAATTGAGTGTGGAAAGCACTGTGTGTGTGTGTGTCGGTGTGCGTGCGTGCGTGTCTGTCTGTCTGCGTGCGTGCGTGTGTCTGTGATTGTATTTTATATTTTGTTTATGTGTTTGTACCATTCGTATGTTTTCAGGTTTTCCTCTTTGTATATATTTGTGTGAGTTTGTACAGTGATTTTGAGTATTATTATGTGCACCAAATGTTTGAGGTTGAACTGTAACTGAAATCAGGGGGATTCCTTACTCGAGGAGAATGAAGGAGAATAACATGTATTGTACTTCCTTCTTCAACCCTGAACAGTCGGGACAAACCTCTGCCACACAGCTTCTCTTATGAAACAAAGCTCAAGTCTACTGGAGCTGGTCATCATTCACATGGGCCCTGTTGCTGATGCCTCCTGGGAATATTTCCTGGTGTACAATATTTCTGAGGAGCGGGGCTCGCCCTGAAAGCATGTTTTATTCATCCAGCTTGTCACTCGGGGTGGCTTGTTTTGTTTTTTGTTTAATGTTTCTTCTGAAGACCGGCATGTGCATGTGTGTGTGTTTAGTTCCAATTTTGGCGTGTCTGTCTGCAGTACCTCCTCTCTCTTGCGCTCTCTGTTTCTCTCTGCATTGATACTCTGCGTGTGTGTGTGTGTGTGTGTGTGAGAGAGAGAGAGAGAGAATAAGTCTGTGCATGTGTTTGTGTGGGTGTTCATCCCTGGAGAGATGAAAAGCCTAGGACCATATGTTATGAAGCAGTAAGCCACAACAGACAGCCCTGTTGCAGAGTTCAACAATAAGGATTGCCCAATGGCCAAAGGCCAGTTGGAGGTTCATTTGGATCAGTTGCATGGTTAGATAGTCGCCAAATTGATCCAGTGCCTGAAAAAAAAGTTTTTGCCCTACTGCTTCTCACTGGCTTGAAGCCTATATCTTGTCTTCCTACTGTGTCCTGCTCTGTTATCGGCCAACTGAGCACTATGTTGTGGTTTGAACAATTCCTTGAAGAATGGAGCGATGGCATATGATTATTTTTCCAAAATATGATGTTGAAAGTATAATTGTCAGCACAATCCGATAAAGGAATTTTTTGGGAGAGCATTATAATTAGATGAGATGCCACCTTACTGTGCACTTTCCTTTGCAGCAACTTTTGTCATTTTGTGTTGCCAAGTGACATAGTAGCTCTCCTGTGTGGCCACTGTACCTTCGTATTTTGTGGCATGAACCTCTGTGTGTTATTCCCTCCTGGTGATGTTTCCTTCAAAGAAAGCTGGTGTGTGTCAGAGGTCACACATTAGTATCTACTCTAGCAGTGAAAGTTAGTGACGAGCACCATTGTGTATGAGGAGTTGGTCGTTCACACTGCTTTACCTTGTATAAACACACTTAGTCAGCCAATTCTGCTGCTACTTGACAAATATTTGACATTAAAGACTAGTGGCTGCTTAGCTGCAGAAGCAACAGTTACCCTGGGCTGAGATGTTAAATAGAAGCCATCCCGTTACAAGGTTATTCTGAGTAAAACATGTACAGTTTGAACAATATTACCAGTAATTACACCTTCCAGCATCGCACATTTGAAGCACGCAACAGCTGGTGACACTTCTGTATGTTGGTAGAACCCTTAAACACGTTGCATTTCTGCATTGACTTCAGAGATGTCACCTCTGTTTGTCTCGTTCTATAACGCCTCAAATAGTAAATTCAGCACAATCTACATTTCTACAGCAATAACTACATTAGTACAACAATATTGTCATTTTATTCTTACGCCACTATGTCGCTGAGTTATTCTTCTGAACACAGCTACTGTTGTCAGTCACTGATTAATTTAATCAATTAATTAATTTTACTATTCAAATTTCCTTGTTGAGTTGCATTAATAGAACTCAACTACAGTATCTCCACAGATGTTACAGAATAAAAGTCTTCCAGGTAAAGGAATGCGTTATGCCCTTTCCCGGAAACCTTTATTGTGTGAAAATATGATCAAATGTACTTATAAAACAGGGGAGATGAGAAATAAAAGCCTGTCTTTAACTATAATCTCTCTCAAATAAAAGCCTGGTTCTTCCCGAAGGTTCATCTACAAATACTGTTTTAAAGGCCATTGTAATTTTGTAATTAATAAAATGTTAAAATGAAATGATTCTTATTTCACTTATGAGTTACTTAAATCTACAACATAGTGGTTATTGTAATGTTTGCTTACTAGCCTGTTGGCCCGACAGAGAAACGTACAATAAATGTTGAACAATGAACCTTGCTGTTGTGCTGGAGTCCTTTTGCTTTCATGACAGCAGGACACACCAGACCCAAACCACACAGGCCAGTATCATGATATGGGTTTGGATATCAAGCTATCAATTTAAAACCAGTATCTGGGATTTATTTTCAATGTATCAATTAAAGTATGTGTTCATTGAATCTCAAAGGGTAAGACGGATGATAGGGTAGAGAGCCACTAATCCTGAAACTTTCCACTCATGGTGAAGATCAGAAAACAACCCAGTCCTCCTAACAGTGGTTGCAAAAAATACAAAACACAACCTTACCATTTCATTTTCCCAGATACTTTTAAAACTCAGATATAAGTTGTATGTACTGCCATGTACCAAAAACTGACTGAATCAATTTAAGAGAGAAATACTGATTTCATTCCAACAGAATTTACATAATCAAAACCAGCGCTGAGTGGGACAAAATAAAAAACTCAAGTGTGCACAGACGACACAAAAAGCAAATACCGACAGCGAACAAACATTTTCTCGCTAATTTGCCTGTGGCTTAATGCAGCATGCTCAAACACAGAGACAAATGCAACAAAACAAACTTGATGCCACAGTGGTATTAGTTGGTCTCAGTAAATATTCTGTTGTGAAAGGCTGATCTCTCAAATCATGGCTGAACTAGAGGTTTTAGAGAGAGAGAAAATCTCCTACAATATCAAATGCCCTGCAGTGATTGTTAGAATAATATTGCGTGTGATCATAATGAAACCCATGAACCTTACATAACTATATTTTTTGACCAATTATACTTCATGCCATTATGACTGTTATTGGTGTTCACAGATGTTTCGTTGCTTATACACATTTTTAAGGAAGTGGATCTGCTGACACTTGCAGATTGAGCAAAATCCTCCCTGTTTATGTGTGACCACAGTGCTGTGGCTTTCTATTTGAATGTAACTATAGACTCTCGCATGTCAACTTAATCCCAAAAGCAACAACACACACATACGTACATACACACAGTTGCTTCTTTATCTCAATTTGCTCCCCCATGCACTGCTATTGGTCAAACTCAACACTTGATAAACATTTAGAATTCAATTATTTTCTCGAAACCCACGAACACCAGCCAGACCTAAATGTTTTAAATGCCAGCAGGCAGGAATATTACTGAAGTTTGCGCAAGCACCTGTACATCAACAACTCACACAGACATCGCTGTATCCTCTTGTGTAATAAAAGAGGGCAATCGATACTGTCACACTGAGAAATCAAAGCAAAGAAAGAGTCTTAAGTGAAATTGACAGACAGGTGGGGGCGAAACCAGTTTAAAGTTAATTTGTGCTCCCTCTCTCCTTCTTTCTCATATTGTCTCTTGAAGACTCTCCCCTTCATCTCATCTCACCCCCCTCTTTCTATTTTTTTTTCTCTTTCTCTCTCTATCTACACACACACCTTCCCCGTAGAGGTCATTTTAAAGACAAGGTTTGGGCCAATCAAACTGAAGTTGTATAGCCCTAGTTGTGGCTGCCTGATTGAGAGTGACATTGACACGATTACGACAGACAAACTAGATTAAGAACGACGTGGCACTCCCTCCCTTTCTCCGTCTACCCTCTGTTCCTCTCCATCTACCCTGTTCTCCCTCCTTCATTCCTCTTTGCTCTTGTAGTCTTTGTGTAAAACACTGTTGTGTTTCACACAGACTTTGCCCTCTAACGGCACTCTACAACTCATCTTTACTCATTTTTCGTGTGTGTCTCCAACAAAAACTTGCATGTACTTCCAGCCAATCAGGACAGGCCCACTTCCTGTATGGGTGCTGCCCTTAAAAAAGGGCAGTGCCACCACTACAGCTCATCCACCTTGCTTCAGCAACAGCAGGCTTAGTTTGCTTATAGCCACAGATTGCTTCGTCAGAAGCCTGCTCAAGTTTCTGCTCTTCTTTCCCTGGCGTGGTTGTCTCAATTGACCCACACTTGCAGTGCTTTTGGGATTAAATGTGCCGCTGGCAGAATCCACAACCAGTCGGAGAGTGATTGTCAGCATCAGTAAGCCTTTTTACCAGCCAGCAATCTCCTCAAATCTCCTCACTTCACTGTGATGATAGTAAGGTGGAGTGTAGCAGCAGACCCTGTGCTACGCTCGCCACTCAAACTCATTCCTCTGCAGGATGACAATTCTGTGTTGCAGAGAAACAAAGATTGTCATCTTCTCTGTTTTTTTGGCATTGTGTGCCACCCGTGTAGCCAGAACAGGAAATGTGCATAGCCTGGTGTTGGTGTCTCTATCTTCTGTCCATCCAAGTAAAGGAAGAAGACCCAAGATAAGTCTTGCCGAAACTCATGGTGCAAGATCATGCCTTCATCCCAGCTAGGGGCGTAAGAATATATCAATAAAGTACGGTATCGTGATATTATTTTTTCTGATACTGTATTGATTATGAAAAACCTATTTTTAATTATTAGTTTACGTGCAAAGGTTAAGTCAGTATGTACTCTAAAAGTAGTGCTATGATGGATGTTGCAGGGATTGTGATAAATGCAAATGCAGATCCCACACAAAAAGCACACTTTGTTTTTGCTCACAGTATCGCAATATATTAAATCGGAACCCCTGTCTCTGCCACTTGGAGAGTTTGATGGTAGCAATGTACAAGTCTCCTTCCCCTCCCTTGACTTGAGGGGGAGTGTGGACAGCACAGTGGAGAACTCGCCTGCATGTTCTCTGACTCCCACTCTGGTAGAAGTGACTCCCTCTGAGAAAGAGTGAGACAGGATGTGACTACCTATTAGCAGCTCTAGCTATGCCATACTGGTAATGGTACCTCCGCTTCGCATCCTCTCTCTAAAAACGTTATGAGTGTGAAAATATTTCACAATCAAACATTTTTACGTCTCACTTGTTGTCCGTTGAGAGTGGAACTGCCACCTGTTGATGAGACCCGGATGTAAGACAAGCAGAAACTGTTTCATGCGTTCCCCCTCTGTTGACCTTAGGCACTGGTGTGTCGGATGTATTGTGGGTGACATCACTCTCCTCTTCAGGGGTGAGCAGGAGTTTGATGCTCTGGCTTAGGGGTAATAGAGCTTAAAAAGGAAGTCCTTGGGCTGTGTTGTGGCTCTCTCCCACACACATCAGTCCTATATAGAGCCGAACATATTAACAATAGATGATCGGATAATGAATTGCCATTGTTTTAGCCAATAAACGAACCCTTTCAGTCATTTTTCTTTCAAAAATCACTAATTCCAGTTTCCTAAATTTGAGGAATTGCTGCTTTTCTATTGTACGTTTGACTGGTTTTAGTTGGATGAAACACCATTTGAATATGTCACATAGTGGCCATTTTTCACTATTTTCTGACATTTTATAGACAATACTATTATTCGAGAAAGTAACACATTATAGATAATATTAATAGGCAGACTAATGGGATGTTGAAAGTAATCGGCAGTTTCAGTTCCATTAATGCAACTGTTTGGCAGATTTGTTGTCAGGCAATCTGTGACTAGTTTATGTGTTTCAATTTCCCTGCCACCACTTGGATGTGAGAGAGTTACGTTTTGGCAACACAATTTCTATTTATCTTCTTCAAATATGTCTTGATTTCTTTTTTGTTATTTTAATCATTCATTGTTAGATATGTTTATTTTTGTGGGGCATGTATGGATGCAATCATGTATTTGACGCCTATTTGTTGAACATATGATTCTTTTTTGTCAATCCTACGCTGTGTGCCTGTCTTTGTCTGAGCCTGTGTACGTGTGTGTGTTTGAGTGTGAATTCTGCTATGAGCGGCGAAAGACAATTGCTTGGTCTGATCTAATAAGTGTTCATCTCATTTCCAAGCTTTCTCCTCACCTCCTCTTCTAAACTCTGTTAGTATCGGTGGCCAGATTAGCTTAATGAAGTCCTGGGGAAGTCACTTTCCCTTTAGATGTATCTCCACTCCACACCTCCGCTCCCTCAGCCGAGTACATCCTGCACAAATCTGCTGGGAGAGGAAGTCTGGAGGCAAAGACTCTCTTTTGGGCTTCTTAAAGCATCAACACATAAGTCCTCATATACATTAGATCAACTCAATGTAAGCCATATAGAGTATTTTTGAATGTAACACAGCTCTTTTGAGTGACATTGATCCCATGGTGATTGACCTCTGATCTCTGACTCTGCTAGCTGGCCCTCGGGGACCAAACCAATATGCGCCATCAGCCTCTCCCAATCTAATCACTGTTGCACATAATACCACTGAGTGCTATTAACTTACCATTGGGTTATGGACTAGCTTGGGACAACACACACACACACACACTGTATTGTACTGACATGTCACACTGAAATAAATATAAACATGCTATTAAGGCTGCAGATATCTCTCCTGTTTTAGAGGAGAAACAAAGGCACAGGGCGAGAGAGATAAACGATGACACCTTAGTAATTATACAGGTACACTTTCCTTGGGGGTAACCCCCTTGATCATACATCAGGATTTCTCAACAGAACATAATTCCAAAAGAGCTTTCATTGATTTGTCATAAGATAAGAGCCAGAGAACGCAAGTGTTGGTGTCGCAGATATATATTTTTTCATTCCTGTGTTCGTCCTTAACATATAATGTGTGTTTTTATAGCCTAATTCTGAGTTGGTAATCTCTCTCAATGTTCTGAAGTGTCTCCATTAGTGATCACATCAATGGAGTGGTTTTAGTTCCCCTTGAGGGACAGAGAGGAAGAACCCCGTTCTGTATCTCCTCAGTGATCCATCTGCGACTGGTCAATACAGAACGATTGACCATGTATGTTCTGTATACCGTATAAACATGCTGCTGTGTTGTGCAGGACTGCTTCTTTATGTATTACACGGTACAATAAGACTGTACCCTGCAATATCCTGCATGGGGTTCATATCTTTGCTTTAGAGACTATTGCCTGCGTGCGTGTGTGTGGGTCTGTGTTTGTGTGTGTGTGTGTGTGTGTGGGTCTGTGTTTGTGTGTAGTGCTGAGGTCTCTTTCATCCTGGCCTATCCCTGGGGACAGGAGTCATAGTGGGCATGCACCCTACTCCAGACCCTTCTTTGATAATCTTCCCTAATTGGTCTGAGTCGCAGTCTCATGAGAAAGCTAATTAAAACAAGGTGTTGAAGGGGAAAATAACAAAATAATTGTGGTTATGCGCGTGTGTTTTATATATATATATATATATATATATGTGTGTGTGTGTGTGCACTCATGCCAATATCTGAGTATATTTACGTGAGACCGTGTTTCAGTGAAGTCGTATTTATTTACAGAAACATGACTTGCGGTTCGCTTGCGAGTGAATCCTCATGTGTTTATAAGCAAAAGTGCGATTGCATCCGTTCGAGCACTACATGTTAAGAATCGTTCATTTATACTGTATTGTATTTGTTTGTGTGCGATGCATTTCTATGTATGTGATACATGCATTTGAATGTTTGCATGGGAGGGAGTTTGAGACGAGCAGATTTACTGCAGCCCGGTGACACAGTGATGGAAATCGGCCTTTTATGGAGTTGCATTTTCTGCGTGAGATAAGAGTGTATCCAGTCAACACATGAGGTAAATCTTCAGTGTTTTGGCTCTCAACCGTTTCCTTCCTCCCTTCCTCCCGCTCCCCTCATTCCTGTCTTTTCTTAGTTTACTCTCTTCTCATATGACTCTTATTTACTTTGATCTGCTTGTCGTTATCTAAAGTTGAAATGGCTTTATTCATGTTTAAGATTTCTGCACCCCACATTTGTGTTTTTCTCTAATATTTGTTACTTGTAATGCACATATGCTCTGTGTTGTTGATTCAGCTTTACGTTAACACATTCATGTTACAGAGAAAAAAGGGCGATTGGGGATGTTGGGATTGTTGGAGGGAGTCAAAGAAAAAAAGAAAGGGGGAGGGAGAGTCAGAGCATCAGGGAGAGATAGTAAGAGAGGAGAGTCAGAGCGTCAGAGGCGCGTTGGCGCTGCACCTTTTTGTCATGACAGCCTGTTCAATTTGTTCTCTTCTTCTACTTCTTTCTCTCCCTCATTTCCTTTTTCCATCACTGGCCATCTCCATTTACTTATTGAGCTGTTCTGTCATTGATCTGTCCATCGACTGGCCCTCTGATCCATCCTCCATCTGTCTACCACTGACAGACTTTTAATTGATGAGAGAGCAGGTCAAATTAAGCAATTAGGCCAAGTGGCGGAAAAAGAGACAGAGCGGCATGTCTTTTTCAGGTAGACAGGAGGCGAGGAGGAGGGGGTAAGAGTGGGGAAAAGAGAGGGAGGGAGTGAGGATGTTGTGAAGGATAATAAATGCGGGAGGCATAGGCAGATGTGGAATGTTTACGCTTTTTCATTTTGGAATTTGAATGAATTTTTCATAGCTATTCATAAAAAATCCATCAATATTTCACCTGGGGAGAGTGAAGGAGAAAGAGAGGTAGAGGGAGAGAAAAAAGGACCCTTACGGAATGAGTTGTCATGAAAGTCCATTGAAGCAAACAGAGTCGCTGGAGAAGAAGAGAAAAGAGGGAAGGAGGAGGGATGGAGGGATGTTTATGCCGAGGACACAAACACCTAGATAAGGAAAGCGGTGCAGGAGGAGGGGGAGTGAGAGGAAGGCATGAGGAGGGGGGTGTACAACGTAAATGTCTGGGTGAGAATGAGAACGACGGCTGGCGTGGTATTTGTCTGAAGGTGTGTGTGCTTCTGTGTTCGTTTGTGTGTGTGTGTGTGTGTGGCATAGTCTGAGACAAAGCCATATCAACCACCCCCTCTAACAGTAACAGCAGGAGTGGGGTTGTGTTAATTTTCACTTTGTCAAACCCCATTATGTGAGAAGAGCGCCTGATCCTTCCCATTAGCATACAGTGGGCCCAGACACCTGCGATGGGATTTCTGGTGACTTATTGCTTTCTTCCTGGGGAGCAGAACTGGGAGTCACAAGATTCGAGGCGCAGAATCAACCAGTGGCTTTTCTTTCCCTGCCTGCTTGCTGCTCCTAGTCAATAAAATGTAGACTCAAATTTTTAGTTTGCAGGCAATAACCGAGTAACCTCATAAGTAGCTCATAAAAGAATATATCCTTTTTTACGCCTCCGCAACAGCCGAGGCCGGAGGCGTTATATTTTCGGGCTGTCTGTCCGTCCGTCCATACCGTTCTCGTGAACGTGATATCTCAGGAATTATGAGAATTTCACACAAATGTTGTGATGACATTTTGGACCGACGTGGACGTAAACTGCAACCTGACTGCCCGGCAACCACGAGGCGGTAATTCTAGTTTAACTTACACTCCTGTTTACCACACCCGACAAGTTGACTATAATTGCCATAAAATAAATAAGTAAAGTAATCGATAACGGAGAAGCACATTTTTTGACTTGAATGCTAATAGATGTAACACGCTCAGTACACTAAAAACATTTTAATTTTCTTTGTTTTTTTAAAATGATACAACAGCAATAAAACACACATCGCTTGTTGTTGAAATGTACACACATTTAATGTAGCATTTCCATTTTTGATGCACTTTTGGGTACTCCCGGTGTATTTGGCCAGGCAGGAGATAACCTTGATGAAGGTAGGATTTATTCCAGGATTGTTGTTTTAGACTGCATTAGCTTTAGCTAGGTGTACCTAATAAATTGATAACTGTGTGTATTACCCTGCTTCAAGATAAGTCGAGAAGTGTAGCATTCAGAGCTGATCCACTGGAGTGATCAGTGAGGAGGCGTGACCCCCGCATCCTCTGGTTGAACTCTGTTCTCAACCAGACTGTACCATTACATCTAGTTTGGGGGAGGTTATGTGGGATGTCATTTGTATGAATTTTATGCCAGCAGGCGGGTCAGTCATCTGTCTACAGGCCATCAGTTAAATATCTAATTAAATTGAGTTGTCCTACTGTAGAAGCACATAGTACACTAGTGTGACGTAGGGAAGGAATAGTTTTTGTTGCAAAAGATTAAACTCACATTGAACTGCATTTCCAAGATCTTTGATTGAAAACAGTTGAACAATAATCCAGATTTGTTTTGGTTAGTTGCCACCATGAACATGATTTCATACACAGAGTCTATGCCAAGATACAAATAGAACGAGTCTGAAACTAGAAGCAATTCAGTGCCCTCGACTGGAAGGTTACTGGAAAAGTTTAGTCAGGCTGGCTGAGTAGGTTTTGGCTACACCTGTCATTTGGTTCCCTTGGTCCAGGCCAAAAGAGAAAATTCTTCTACATAAAATTTAATTCTAGTGTTTTTAGCGCTGAAACTGGCTTATTACAAAAGAACCAAGAGCTGTTAACAAGAAGCCGTGCTGACGAATAGGTAACTCATTAATTCATTAATTGGACAGTTCTGGTGACCTGTCTACCTGCACCATCAGCATTGCACAGCAAAGTCATGCAGGCGATAGTCGCTGCACTTAACTGCACAGGGTTAAGTAGGTGCTTTGCATCTACAAACAATCAATTAACAAGTCAACAGTCTTTTCAACCTACGAGGCTGTCAACAAATACCGCAGTAAGCAAAACATGGCATGTTGCAAGCATATTTATGTGCAACCGGCATTACATTGAATGCTCCTGCACTTCTGTCAAGCATTAGTGTGTTATTATATTACTGCTTTTTGTGATTGCCTTTTATCTGCCAACACTATGGTTTCTTCCTAAGCGCTCCTTTTGAGCCACGTCATGAAGATTGTACATGAGAATCTCGTGGCCGGGTTTAATGGAAAAAAAAAAAAAAAAAAGTGAATCAATGTTTATGTAGGAACCCGTCTTTTTCTATGTGTTTGCCCATGTAAAAGAATTACAGGCAGACTAAGCCTGCACGCCCATACAATATTTATAGAAGACCTGTAAAAATACAGCTGTTACAGCTACCTCTCTCTGTCTCTCTTAGTTAAGGAGAAATTATGTTTGCAAACTCTTTCACCTAACCCTGCCTTTTATGACTTCAATTAAATGTTTAAAACAACAACAACAGCGGCAGCCACAACAATGCTAACATGTTGCCCTGAGCAGGTGCTTTACAACATATTGTGCATGTGTTTTTATGTAAGTTGGCAGTGCTAAATTTGTATGTGGGCGCTTGGCTCAGTGCCAGTGTGATTGCTTGATTCTGCTCTAAAGCGACCATGACCACAGATATGTCTCTGTTTATGTTGCGTCACGGTGGTTTAAACACAACTATGCTGTTTTGATGGTAGTGAAACCACAGATGGATACAGATACGAGCTGAGATAAAAGACGATATAAGATGACGATGATGATGATTGGAGGTTTCTCTGTGTTTTCCAAGAAATTTTGGCTATGGAAAAGTAATAGATAGGAATCAGCACTGAGCGGCACATAACCGTCGGACCCGGCCGTAAAGATGGTGACGACGCCTTCAACTCAATCAGTCTCACGACATAGATAGAGAGAGGTCAAGGGCAAGAATTACATATTGTACCTTCCCTTTTTCAAAGCATAATAGAACCTGAGAGGATGCACTGAATGTACTTAAGGTTGATACATTTTTTTTTACATAATTAGTTTTGGTAGTTGTATGGTAAAAAAAACAAAAAAACCTTCTGGGGAAAGAATCCAATCCATATTTCTCACATATACATTAGATAATGCAATAACACACCTGCATGTGTTTGGCACCCATGGGCATAATCTACCTACTATCTGTCAAGAAGCACCACTGTTCAGTTTTTAAATGTGTGCGATTAGTCAAACAAGAGTATGTATCCAATAGTCAATACTTCATTTTAAAACAAAACCCGTTAAGAAAAATGGCAGATAGAAAATTGCTATTATTCATTTTTTGTCATTTAACTGGTTAGTTGCAAACTTATCTTTGCTTCGATTCAGGCCCACGTCAGATGGAAAATGCACAGAATCCATCAAACTGCTGCACACTATGTGGAGACAACGGTGTGTTTAAAGTGTTTTGTTCATGTGTGCTTTGTGTTTTGGTGCAGACTGTCTGACTGATGTGCATATGGTGAGCATGGTGCGATGGCACAGCTGACTGCCTCTGACATGACACATAGGACGGGGCCTGGGGGAGATGAGTGGAGAGTCCCTCACTCCTCGCTGTGTGTTTACAGTCTCCAGGTTTGTTGTTTTGTTTTTTGTTTGGTCTTTCTTTTCTATTAGAGATGATTAGGCTCAATGAATCAGGATTACTGCTACTTCCGTCCTCTTCTGCCCCTCCTGCTCCTTCGTATTTCATCTGCCCCCCTCCTTCTATGTCACCCTCCTACCCTCCCTTGCCCCCCACCCCCCACCGGCTCCCTCCAGATGTGTTAATCAGTACTCCCTGTTAACACATGATTCACCCCATATGTTTTCTGCACAAGAACTCCACTTGGGAGCTGAGATTTTGCGTATGTGTGTGTGTGTTCACATGAGTGAGTGCAACTTTGATGTGTCTTGTCTCTTATTCTCTCCCTCTTTATTTTTGTGCGTGTGCACACGTGTGTATGTGTGTGTGTACTTAAAAATCCACCAGGCTTGCCCAGGCTTTCTCCAAAGGGCTGCTGCTGTCGGCTCAAATCAACCTCCTCTCCCCATGAGTGAACACACTAATCCATTGTGTATCTGAGTACATGTTGTGTGTGCGTGTGTGCGTGTGTATGTAAGCATGCTAATCCAGGGGAGGGCCCTGCCTAACACCCCATGAAAACACTCCATTCACCAGCAATTAGAGGCAGGGGCCCTGGGCCCTGCACTACACTTCCACTGGGAGAGAGGGAGACAAAGGAGGGGAGGAGAGAAGGGAGGAGAGGAGGAAGATAGGAGGCAACCACAGGGACGAGAGGAGGGGCACAGCTCTGAATGTGTGTGTCTTTGCCGTTAGGGACTGGAGGACTGGGTGGAATATATATATATGAAAGTGGAAAGGGACAAATTTCCCCTTCAGATTGTCCTCAAGCCAAGTGTTGAAGTACACGTCTGTCAACAAGACCGAGACAGAGAAGCTGACCAACAAATAACTAACTGCATTCTTTTTTCTGGATAACCGTCATTAATGGATAATTGATATCCATCATGAATCCAGACTGATCGTTATCCACTGGGAGAGATTACACAGAAACACAGAGTTGGATAGAGTCACGTTGATGAGTTAACAGTCTGGAGATGATCTCTGTGGAACACGACATCTTTCTTCCATTAGAGTTCGCTTAGAGACTGGATTCATTCCTTCCTCACTGTCTGTTGTTTCTTTTTACAAGTACCTATCTGTGTGTGTGTGTGTGTGTGTGTGTGTGTGTGTGTGGGTCTGGGTGTGGGTGTGTGTGTTGGGGGGCATTGTTGAAGTTGTTGTCGCCCATGTAAGCCCATGAACATTCATGAACATTCTTGTAAAACAATAAATGTACCACAAGGAAACACCAGCTCTGGGCACCCAAGAACCACAAAAACAATTGCACACTCGTTTCTGCTTGTACAGGGTTTTCTAAAGTTATCTGCTTCAAAGCAAGACTCCCAGTCAAATCAGAAATAAAGTATTGTGGGGGATAAATATTTTGCTTGCACTAGTCATTGATGCATCATATTGGGAAAACATTCAAACTTGTGTTTGGACCTTACTGTGTCTTGTAAGAGGAGTCACAATCAAATAAACAATCAAGCCAAGCTTAATAGTTACAATCAATAAATCAACCCGGCTTAGTCAACACAAATAGAATACCTTTCATACCTTCACTTGTGCTTTAAGTTGTTTGACACGTTTGTTTGTTTCTTATTTGGAATATGTCCTGCCTCAACCGGTAAAATATCCAATTAGCTTAAATCTAAATATTAAATTAAATATAACGTTGCTATATTCAGCTTGTTACCACTGGTGGGTTGAAAAAAATACAGCTGGCTACAATAAGACATTTTTTTATAGCTAACAATAATTTATAAGTCTATCTGATGGCAATTTGGTCTTACCTCCGCCAAGGAGGTTATGGTTTCGGTTTTATTGTCAGCAGGACTAAAAACTACTGGTCCAATTTTCATGGGTCTACAGTAGGACAAAGAAGAACCCCCTACATTTTGAACTGCAGGGCACACTCATTATTTTTCACTTTTACTTTAACATTGCCAGAGCGCTCTCCGAGTGCCCTTCTAGTTGGTTTTAGAGATAACCTGTTATCAACTGAGTTGCTGGAGCACCTTGTGTTGTTTCTGCTAGATGAAAACTCAATTATCTAACAGATTTTAATCCACTTTATATTTGTCAATGTTTCACTTGATGGCCAGACAGGCAGCCATGTGGCATGTGTAGCGATGTGTACGTGACATCATAAGGCAACACCGAATGGTAAAGCTGATCCTTTAAAACAGTCCCAGGCTGTATCCTCATATGACCATACAGAGGAATCATCAGAAATACTAAGTCCAACAACATGGCTACCCATACTACTGCAGATCCACCGTCTTTTGGGCTGAAAGCATTTTTCTTGGTTTTGTCAATATGGATGTTGATAGAAGGGTTACCTGCTCATTACTCCTTACACTGCTATTCAACTTCAACTGTTTTTGCCCAAACACATGACAGGATGTTTAATTGAGCTAATGATAAGGAAGATAAAGGGAAATTATTTAATAACCTATTATTACAGTGATGTAAATGTGAGTTTGAGTGAATTTGAGTTTTGAGAGCAGGAGTTGAGTACAATGAAAAAAAGTAAAGGCAGGTAAAAGGCCAGATAGTGTGTGCAAAGTGCTGTTAAATATGCCAATATACATAAAATGATATGAAGCAGAAAAGTGTAGAATAGATTAGCCAGCAATAACATACACAGCACATGCTATATGTTGGTCTGAGCGTGCCTGCACACAATTCAACTTAAGTGCTAATGCATGAAACAAAGCTTTCTGCAAAACATACAGTACTGCTGCATGAATACGCACACTCGACTGTTTTCATTAACGTGTTGTGGCCAGACACGCAACTGTCCATGCATAACCAGTAGTGCAGCAGAGCAAGTGGTGCCTTCAAATCATCGCCATGGGCCATAACCTTGAAAACTCTAGTTGAAAAAATTTCCCCCACTTCTGTATCGCTATTTATGTTGACAGCGCCTTGGCTGCTCAGAACGCTCAATCTATCAAAGCAGTTCTGCCTGTTTCAAAACTGCTTCAGTGGCTCTTAGAGAAACAAAAAAAGTGCCTTTAAACATGAATGAAAGAGTATTGCTTTTGAACTCTCAGGTCCCTCGCAGTACCCTCCTCCCTCCCCCCTCTCTACCCGTCCTTTCTCCTCCCTCCCGTCTTTTCTGCCGGCTTTAATTTTTAATGCTTGTTCCTGAATAGGTTTGTAATAAAGAATAGGTACAGTAAGTAGCATAAAATATTGATTTTGTACATTTCCTTATGAATTTTTATTCTGTGGAATGATTAAATTTTTCATATTTTCTGCACTTGGGAGATTTCTGATGAATTCATTTCTGTTTATTGTGTGTGAGCACACAACTGGTGTTCCCAATTTGGGGGAATGAATAATGCAGCCGGTGTCCTGTGTGTGTAACTGCGTGTATGTGTGTGTTTGTGTTTTCATAATGCTGGGTTCAGGTGTATCCAGCATAACACACAAGTGTGTGTTCGACTTTAGCAATGGGATCCTTTCTCCCCCAGACAAAATAAATCTGAGCTTGGTTGACAGCCAAGAAGGATACAGTGAGCGCATATAAATGTGTGCATTTCTGTGAGAAAGACAGAGTGTCTGTGTGTGTGTGTGTGTGTGTGTGTGAGCATGGGATGTTGTGTATGTCTTTGCTTGGGGCTAACTGTGAAGCGATAATTAACACAATGGTATGATTAGCCATGCAGACGAGCGGCCACAGGCTCCCTAAAGACACAGAGGGGGAATGAAGAGATGAAAATTAAAAAAAAAAAAGGAAAGCAGAGATTTCTCTACCGTCTGCTACTGTACTTAGACTGGATCTCTCTACAGTCTTCAGTTTATTTTAAACCACTGCTTTAAATCAATTTACGCCTGCCTGGAGACAGTTCAGTATCATAATCTCCAGTTCACACATGCCAATGCTGTCTCACTTGCGCATGCCACATGCACATACAAAACACATGCACAGCTCCACGGTGCAGAACACAAACATGGTGTGATCGAGCCAAGTAATGCAGATCAGATGCATTCTGTTTCTTTTACTTAGGTAACAGATACATGTGAGTATGATGAAAAAAAAAAAAGATAAAGCAAACAAAATATATTCCTTCTTACTATCCCAAACAACTTCATCTCTGACTTCTGATGGTAAAACTAATATCATAGAGTGACACATCTCATATAACGCCTGGACTCGATAGCAAATATCAACTTTTATTGGTTTCAGCAAGAACAGTAATTGCACAATAGTAAAAAGATCAAAAATAATTTGATGAAACGCCAGAGGAGGGGGGGGGGGGGGGACTTCATTTGTAAGTGAATTGTGAGGCGAGTGCGTTTTGAGGGGACCTTGAGCGTGAGTTTGAATGGAATCGATGCACGTTTGCAAAAGCCAATGGTGATCAATGAGAATGGATTTAGCGAGAGGGCGGGAGCGTCGCAGCACTACAGCGACTGAAGCTGCTGAAATAGACTTTATGAATATTAAACACCGGGGGGTCGATACCGGGACAGGGCTGCTACAGTCAACACAGGGACACGCTATGGTGGGATTGTGCATGGGTGGGCGCATAGAGAAAGATTTTCTTTTCTTTTTTTTTTGCAGGATATCCAGGTCGGAAATCTCAAACTGGTATTCAAACAAAGTAATTGACTCTCGTACTGAATATTTTGCCCTGAAAAATGCAGTCGGTCCTGAGTTATCCATCACCCAAAGTGTTTCCAAACTGCCAACACACGAACATTGCCCAGACCCAGACCACCCCACCTCCAGCCCCCTATTGCTGACAAGCTGAGTGGTGTGATAGGAGAGCGTAGTAAATAAATGAATAAGCAGACAAAGCGTGTTTACAGTACAATGTGACCTCTCTCCTAATATCAACCAGGCTCTCTCTGCACCCCCAACACATGAACTTGAGGCCCGCTCAAGGGTATACTTGTATAATGATAAGCCTAGTATGTGTGGGTGTGTGTGTGTGTGTAGGTGAATGAGTGACTGAGTGAATAATATACCAGCTATTAGGGAAACAAATTGGGCTGGCGTTGCCTTGCTTGGCTTGAGTGTGGGGTGCTGTCACTAATATGTTCTGACATGGTCCCCCAAGACCTGGGAAGGAGTGTGTGTTTGTGTATTTGTATGGGTACATGCACACACATGCTTGCATTGATTGTACACCTCTCACTAGGGCTGGGCATGGTTTGACATTTTTGTGTACTAGTGCTGATAATGATTCCTAATAGTAGGGGACTTCACTGGGAGACCCATGGAAAACTTACTCTAACCTGACATGCATACATTAATTTTCAAAAAACAGACACCTGATCCAAAGAGGACCCGGGATAATCTGGTCAAATCCAAAATGCAACTGTTGAATCAAACAGATCCTAATAGCAATATTACACTGACAGCAGTGTGATGGGCTGACAATTAACTAGCGGCCGTGCTAGCAATATGTGACATTCTTCCGGCACTTTGCGGCCCACGTCCTGAATTTCCCTACTCAGATCTTTGTCATTAGACCCACACACACCCGTGACCTAGTAACGGCACCGACTTGGGTCCTGCGGCCGGTCTCTACTATAAAGAACCAAGCGGACCCTGATTCTGCTGAAAGCTTTTTCATACCAGTGTATGTGTTTCAGTGTGGCAAACCAAAGAAGTCAAAGATCTTGAAAGTTGTTGTCTAAACACAAGCAGTGTATAGTCTGATATTTAAATTCTCTAAATTAATAATATGTAAAAGAAAAACAACTTAAGATGCCAACTTGTGGTACTTGACATTGTTGATATTTCAGTTGATACCAAAAATATTGAGGTTCAATACCAGCTCGACACATATAGATTGTAGATTTTCCCTGCAGACATGCATCAACACACACACATGCTGACACTCTCTCCTGTGCCACTCATTGATGAGTTAATGTTGTCAGTGTTTGCCCTGGCCTCTGCACCGTTGGGCTGTAGTCCCAGAGCTCGGAGTCCGGGGAGCTGAGACTCCAATGTCCTCCCTGTAAAACCCCCCTGAAGCTGTAGCTGAAGCGGCTACAGGGCATCCAGCCAACTCGTAATCTAAGGCATTGCAATCCATTAGCTTGAACAATCACAGTGACGACCAATTCTGTGTGTGTACGGACCTCAGAGACCGACGCATCCCCATTCCCCTCATCCTCGCAGCTGAAACTCTCAGTCTTTATCAGAAGCAGCGGTCAAAGTTCATGTTTTTGGCTCATCCCCACTGTAGTAAACACACATCTCTTTCAGCCACACACAGCTGCTCTACATTAACTGTCACTCTGTGTGTTTGTTTGCTCTAGTTTCATGTACAGTACCTGTGTCCTTTTGTCGTGCATGTTTGCCCCGTTGTCAGCCATTGCACATGCCAGCTTCCTTATTGACCTGTCAACAAAGCTGCAAACACTTTTAAGCACACAACAGATGTCAATACAAACACACACACAATTACATTGATTACTTGTAGCATCTCTTCCAAATGGTCTACCCAGCAGAGGAGATCTGAAGACTCCCCAGGGAGCAGAAGAAAGGATTGAAAGAGTTAAGAAAGAAAACAGAGTGGAGGAAATTAAGCCCTCGATGCAAATGGGGAAACTAATAGTCTGAAATGTGAGCAAGTAATTTAGCTGCTTTAACCAATACACACCATACTCGTATATTAGTTTACACCTGGAATGCCCCTTCATACTCTTTTCTTACTCTGTACTTTAGAGCGCCGGCTGGCTGTGTAGACCTGTGAGGCGGTCTGAACCTGCTTGGTTTGTGTAGTCTGTGTGTGTGTGTGTTTGTGTGTGTTTGTGTGTGTGTGACTATCGGAGAAGTCCAAGGCCGCCTGTGCGTGGTGTGGAGATCAATGTAACCGTTCTGGCTTTGAGATGGAGGGAGCTGTCACACCTGAATTAGATGTTAAATCTTTTGGACAAAATGTATTGTGTTCAGAATTTATCATGTGCTGTTTCCGGCCCACTGATGTATGTTGTAGTGGGTTTGTGTGGGTTTGTGTGCACACGTGCAAGTGTGTGATGCTGCAAAGGTCCAGTGAGAATGTACTGTCTCAGGGCTAAAGTGGCTGTCAGGGAAAACATGATAGATTCTTGTCATGGTTCTTTCACTGTGGTAAGTTTTTACATTTCTTTTTCTCTTGCTTTCTTTATTTTTTCCCCTCACTGCTTTCTCTTGACGTCTTTCTGTCCTTCTCAAATCAACCACAGAGTTAGCTAGTTTCACCCGTCCCTGCTGTTTCTGTTTTCCTCTATGCATGTCTCTCTCCCAGGCAGTCCTCCAAGGCAGTCATGTTTCATATATCTGTCTTCCTTCAAACTGTATATCTTAGACCAAACGTATAACCCATTCATCTCTGCTCTTGTGGCCAAGACTCCCCACCATTTCTCCCTCTTTATCCATCACTTTTCACCCCATCACTCCCACTGCTCTGTGTGCTCACGCGCCAGTATGTCTGTCTACTGATTATGGAGCTGAGTGTCTGGCTAACTGCAATTTATCGGCTAACTACAATACCAGCTATGTTTTTCTCCTCTG
Source organism: Bovichtus variegatus (assembly GCA_943593645.1). Classification (NCBI taxonomy): domain Eukaryota; kingdom Metazoa; phylum Chordata; class Actinopteri; order Perciformes; family Bovichtidae; genus Bovichtus; species Bovichtus variegatus. The sequence goes on along the minus strand of CALSCE010009645.1, from coordinate 3,765,107 downwards.
AAACTTAACTGTATTTTTTCCCCCTCTTCTGCTTTTTTGTTGATTTTTTTTTTTATTCAGATTTGATCGATATTAGCTGTGGCTCGTAGTCAAAAACTACATGGACTTAATTTCCAAAAGTTGTTTGTTGAAGATTGTTCTTCTGTAGTTGTAAAGAATATAGACAGAAACACAGTGTTATGCAATAATGCAGGACCCAGCCAAAGATCAATTTAATTCCAAATGCTACTGGTGCCTATTCTCTCGACAAATGTTCAAATCAACCCAGGGTTTTTGTGGTTGTGGAGCCCTGGGCCAGCTGCTCGCTTTGCCCAGTCAATAATCCAGACTTGCCTAAAACCCTCTGCCTGACTTCCTGGGTATTTCAGGCTGCTGCTCTCGTGAATAGAAACTGACAAAAGTATTTTTGCACATATAAGATAACGTACAATACCGCACGACTGATCCTTGTTTTTTTTTTTGGTCGATACGGATATCGATATTTGGCAGTTTAAAACATCCGATAACAATATATCTGTCAATAGTACATTTGTTTAACAGAAATACATAGCATAAACCATAATCTTGATACATATCATATTTAAAGAATTGTGACCAAGTTATTTACTGAGTGTGACATTTTACAGTTAGTGCTCTCTGGTGGACAAACTGTGTAATGGAGGCACTGTGACATTACACCCGAACCTGATATATCTGCAATAAGCTAACATCGGCCAATTTATTGGCCTGGCTGATCGATAGATGTAGTATACACAATAATAATATAAGGGGTGTGTCTAAAATGACTCTCTATTTGATTCGCAATGTACTATATTTACGTTCCACCATATTTAGTCCAAATTATTATTGTCGGTTTAACAGTTAAACTGTTAATTATTAACATCCCAAAGCAGAATGATGATAATTTGACGATTATCTGTGTCTGAAATCGCAGTGTAATACCTATAGATTACACTATTGTTTATTATGCAGTGAATTGTGAATAAGAAAGACAAAGCGAAAGCTGCAACTATCTGATTGCACGTTTGTTTACTGTGTCTCTGACTATAGCTGTAAGCAGTGAGGTTTAAAAACACACACACACACACACACGCACACGCACACACTGCTCTGCGTGCATCCTTCAGTTGTACAATGCATTGGGATCGGGGGCTTTCATTGGGCACAGTGGTCCCAGTGAGAAGTCGACCGCAGCAATTAACGAAGAGATGAAAGACACCAGGCTGCCTGCTGAATAATTAAGACTGGTTTGATGAGCAGGGAGGGGCTCGACAGGGAGGTCGGTGTAAGTCCTCACTGGATGAGTGTGTCCAGTGTTTTAAAATGTGATGCTTGGACATGAGTAAATGAATTTGTGCTTGTGTGACTATTGATTGGCTTTCAAAACAAGATAGAGTGTAGATGGAATTCACAATTTAGGCAAAAATTGTGTTTCAGACCTCAGTGAGGTACAGCGAAGAGTCCAGAAATGTTATTATTTCTTCCTCGAGGGGAAGTTATGTTATCCTGTGGTGGTAGGCTGAGATCAGGCCCAGACGTGGTGGCTGATTTTTAGCCATAGTGGTCTACCATTATGCAAACTACACGGCAGGGTCAATAGGCACATTGATCGGGCTGTTTCTGGTGAGGTAGAACATAAAGGAGAGAACAAAACACCAGTGCATGAAGGGAAGGGTTTGATTGGTAAATTTGAAAGAAAAGGAGTACTGCAGGCAGTGTGAGATACAAGCAGGGAGAATAAAGGGAGCGAGAGATTGAGGCAGACACAGCAAACAGGAACTCTCCCAGGAGTGTTTCAGCCAAATGTATTTAAATGTATTCTGCTAATTACAAAACTCTAAACACATACACGCTGATGCAAACACTGTCTGGCATTTTGTAGCAGCGTTGTACTGAGGTAATTACATGCGCCTGCTTTACACACGGTGTGTGTCTTTGTGTATGTACGTATGTGTGTGAGTGTTTTCATAAGTGCATTTCTCCGTGTGTGTCTGAGGGAGAGAGGAGAAGATAAAAACAGACTTACATGCGGGAGACACGATAAGCAGAGTTTTTTTTCCACAAAGATTAAGTAGTATGGATTAAAGCAGAACATGCAGGTGGTTGGTTGTGCTTTCTCCCAAGTGAAGATGAATCAAGGCGCTCTTGTATCTCAAACAAAAACATTAACTGTAGCGATTTACTTCAAAACAACTCCAGCGTCTGGGGGAATCATATCAGCGTTCGCACCCAACTACTGTAAAACACATCTGAAGCCTCCGTCATTCCACAACATAACCTCGATTTTAAGTACAGCATCGTGTAAAGGACACACTGTAGTTGGTTTAGCGGGTAGGTGACAGGCAGGGGTAACAGAAAGAAAGACACAGGGACAGAGAAAGCATGGAGTGTAGTTTTCTTTCATTCTGGTGCTAATCTAGCCGATCAGATGAAGAGCAGCTCTCAGTAGCTACTCGCTAACCACCTGCTTGTGTGACCTCTTCATAGATTTATTGACCAACATCTGTCTGGACATTGGCTGGACACACACCTCTTACTGTCCCCCCCCCCCCCCCCCCCACCCCCTGATCCCCCTCTACTCTTTTCTCCTCCATCCATTTCACGTAAGTTCCATCCCTCTCACAATCATTTGTCACATCCAAGGTGAAGATGTAGGAGGAGGCTGTTGATGGTCATATAAATGGGGTGGACAAAATAACAGAGCTACTTTTAGCTAGGTGTAACTAATACACTGGCAAGCGGGTGTATCTGCAATAAGCTGATATCTGGCTCATTCTGAATATTGTTCAGCTGCCACTGCTTTCATTCACAAAATCACTCTGCTGTAAGTATGGGATGCCACAGAAGGCTGTGCGATATTGATAATGTCTACTGTGTATTCATGAACGTTTCCTTGGACATTCTAAGGACAGCATTTTTGTTAACATTGTAATTATTTTAATGGACTTTTTCACTAAATCGCCCAGTTGTACTATCGCTAAACTGTAGTAGGACTGAACTGTGGTATTGTCCCTGGACACGTTTCATTTGAACTACGCTTTGTACAGTGCGTGTCCTCGGTTGCACCAATATCCTGCCAAGGTGTTCGCCAGTGAGCGTGTGAAAAGAAGTGCCAGCTACATAAAACATTTATAACACTAAAACATTTAACCTTCACTGTTTTCAAATTTCAAATCCTAAATAATCACAGATGCTTGTCCACGTTACTATGACTTGGACCAGCATCTGGCCAGAACAAGGATGTGTAATTTGAATTAAATTATAAAGAGAGGCCTAGTTCTCCGGCAAGAACAGTGGGGGAACGAGAGGAAGAGAGCGAGGAGAAGAGAAAGAAAGACATGTCTCCAGGGATGCATTTTAATTCACTCAATTGCCCTATATTCCCCTGCAGTTTTTGTTTTGATGATAGTGACGCTTTGCATATCTTCACCCTCCAAGCACAGAGGATGTGCACAGGAGGGGGACCTGTGTTGGTGTGTGTGTGTGTGTGTGTGTGCGTGTGCGCGTGTGTGTGTGTGTTTTCTACCTTCCAGCATCAGGGTATTGTATTCTACTACATTGGATTGGCACAGGAAGGTTAGCATTGTGACGACATTAATTAGAGACACGGAGAGAGTTGGAGGGTGGGATTGCATGGCAGTATTATAGCAGGCAGAAAAGGGAATATCATGGTTCAGCTGACTGTAGTGGGTTCAGAGCTTGTTAGTTGTTGCTCGTTTGCCTCTGATATGTAAAAAAGGCAATGTCTTGTAAAGTCTCTAAAGACCTTTCATGTAGAAATGGCTGTAAATGTTGATTTGTCATCAAAAGTCCTTTTTCATTCCTTTGTACAAGGGCAACATGAAAAGTATTACTTAAATTACCAGTAGAAAATCAATCAAAGAGCTGTGTCCTGGAAATGTAACTGTGTATGCGGTTCACAAGCTGCATTATGGAATAAATTAAGTGCATATATCTTGGTGGAGAAAGTTCTGTGTTTTTCTTTTCTAATATTCTTCATCCCATGTTTGGTAATGGTTCGGCTGTGAATGGGTGGGAGTAGGGCACAGTACGAAGGAGTTGTGATTTGTGTCTTTGCCCTCAAAAGAAGTGTATTTGGTACCCCATATTTGTGTGTAATGTCAATACTGAGCTGTAACAAGTCTTGTTTTAATGTAGACCGGATTATAAAAGCTTTCCTACTCTTGCACCTGAACGAAGCAGTGAGCCATGACTCTTTTGAGGAGTCCGTCAAATCCAAGTCCTTCCTCAATTTTCTTTCGTATATACCCAACCAGTTTTTACGTACACAAGAACACAGCAGCTTGTGAAAGATTTAATCAAAGTAACCGGTGGATCTGGAATGGGTAATAATAGTTTAGACAATGTGCATCGCTCAAAGGAGAGTCCTGGTTGAACACATACAGTGCCTGCTGCCTTCAGATGGCTATACAGGGAGTTAATTAATTGACAGAGAAGGCGTTCATACTTGCAGGCTGTTGTTGATGAGGGATGCTGATAATACTCTGCCTAATCAAAATAAAACTGCAATTTAAATATCTACTGGTTGAAAACGTGTAATGAAATTGTAACAGACAAGACTCGTGAGATGCAGTGTGCTTTTGACCCGCTCTGAACTGCCAGACTCTTGAGCGAATCATGACACCGGAATTGTAGTGCTACACATGAGTGCCAGTGACACTCCCCCCTTCTGCGTCTCTCCTCCCACTTTGGTGTCTGGCGAGTTACCAAAATACCAGGCGCAGGCGAGGGAAAAACCTCACTGCTCCTCCAGAAAATGCCACTTTGCCGGAGCCCACACGAAGATAAATTACGCTGTTGTAACTTCAACTGTCATACAGAATGTGCTCCCAAAAATAGCAATTTAGCTCAGTGTTCACTTCTCAGTTTAAGGGTTATTGTTGGTGAGAAACAGTTAACTTGGAATAAATTGGCTGCGATGTGCGTGCGTGTGTAGTGTTGCATCGTGCTGGGAAGAGCAGTTGAACAAAGATTTATTCATGTTAGTTTTATGGCCACAGTGAAACTCCAGGCCTGTCCTGGCACCATGCCCACCCACCTTTATTCCAGATGTTACCATGGTGAAACTTATGGGTGGTATCCCGGCAACCAGACAGCGGTTTGGGAGCTGGAGACGACTGTTGTACGAGAGTGATAGATAGATTACCAGAGAAAGAGAAAATTGAATAGTCTCGGCTCTTTCTGTGTTGTTCTTCCCCCTCCAGAGGCCAAGGTCTGGTGTTGATTTAAGCCCTGTCTTAATGTGATTATCACCCCAACGTTAAGGGCTCTGCTCATTCCCTCTGCTACATTGATTTCCATTTAAAACTGTAATTGAGAGGAACAAACATTGGTATTAACTATTCTCACCCTCCGTCGTTCTCTTGTTCTCTTTCTTACAGCATAGAGCGTTTAGTTTTTCAGGAGTTCACGGAGGGAGAATTCGGTTGGCTGTATTCCAGGGACAAGGTTGGTTCCTGGGAGCAGAGAGGAAGAAACTGGTATTTTGCCAAAGGCGGTTAACTCCTGGGCATATGCTGGACTGGGGCAACACGCGGTCCCACACTGTCTCACAGTGACACAGCTATGGCGATGCTGACCTGTATATACTGACTATAGGTTTATATTGAGCATGTTGGTCTGCAATGAGAACCCCATATGGCGAGCTGTGGTTTGGCGTCTGTCCAAAGCAATGTTAACTCTTTGAGACGGATATGGAAGCAAAGGAGCAGATTAACCTTTAGAGCACAGACAGGGAGATGAGGGAGAGAGTCCACCCAGGGAAGCTGGCACTTGGAGTTTTAAATTAAAAATTGTAAACATGAAGGCTTGTAACCAGTTCATTTGTAGAGCTGGAAGGAAACTGTTGATATCATCAACTTATTTGGAACATATAACAGGAATTTGCATTAAAAGTAAATGTAACTTCGTAGATGTCAGTCCCATGTTCCCGGTTAGGTGCAGAGCAGAGTTTCAGTCATTCTCCTCGTTGCTTTCTCCTTTGTGGATCAATAATTTTCTATACCTGCATTTATATGCAGTGATGAAGTGGAGAAGAGTAGAGGGAGGGAGTAAGGATGAGCAGGAGAGGAGCATATGAAGAATATTTTTGATGGAAAAGACTGAGACACAAAGAAATGAACGTGAGAGAGAGAAAAAGAAAGAGAGAAAGAGAGAAAGAGAGAAAGAGAAGGATGTGAGAGGTACAGACAGGATAGAAAGCGAGAGGAAAGAAATATTAGCCGATGATGGGTTGTCTTTATGTTCGGGAAAAAAAAAAATTATGATGAATTGGCTAATTAGTTGTGCCCAAATCGTGGAGGGCTTTCTTATTGGCGAGACAGATCGATGCACATTTCTTTCATTTGCATAATTATCCTCATCATCAAAATAAATACTCACAGTGGGAGAGAAACTCAGAGTTCACAGAGAGGGATGGAACGCTGGAATAGTTTACGATTATGCAAAGCCAATAATGAAGTTAGCGGTGGACAGTGTCAAGTCTGTTCGTGTATCTTCATTACCACCTATGAACTCTAACAAAAGCGTGCAACATATATGACATGAAACTTGGCGCCGTTACCTTGAGACAACGATGAAGTACAGTCGGTCTGCGTCATTACTGCGGCGACATCCCACCCACTTTCTTTCTTCAAGTCTTTTCAGAGTACACCTCAGTGTGTGCACTTACGGAGGAGGATTCAAGGGCAGAGCTAAGTGATATTCTACGAGGGAGTGCGACTGTGGGGGGGTGTGGGGGGGGGGGGGGGGGGGAGCACAAAGGGAGAGAGAGGAAGAGGAGTGTGAAGAGAAGGAGACAGCAGCAGTAGATGCCGCCAAGATAGCGGCATTGTTGGGGACCTTTTTTGTTGTTTGGTGTTTTTGTTCCTCTCATCATTCCCCCACCTCCTCCAAGTACAAAAGAGAAAAGAGAGTTGACATTCAGCACTGGTGTGGGGAAGCCAGGCAAATGACAAACCGCAACGTACCCTACCACTGCTGTCACCTGTGTGTGTGTGTGTGTGTGTGTGTGTGTGTCTGTGGGGGTGTTTTTTCATGCTTGTGTTTGGGTGTGCGTGTGTGTACACCCTTGGGTCCAGACATTTTCTAGTCAAGGACAAACTCACTGAAGACCCTTAAGGTCTCCTCACCTGTCACAATCATACTTGTAGCCTGTGTCTCCTACATTTACTGACAGCATTTATATAACATTCTGTACTGTGTTCTCACTCATATGCCCAAAAAAACACTTTTTTTTTTACCCTTTGAATGGACTGCGCCAATTGACATCTTGTCTTTTAATCTCGTTGGGAAGCAGCGACGCGACCAGTCCTGCAGGATGGTTGGTGTCGGGGTGTTGTTGGCGTGTGGTCTCCGCCGCTGGAGGCCCCATTGAAATGCCAGCTGAGTGTCTGAAAGAGAGACAACCTCACTGATCAATCAGGAATCTCCTCATTCATTATTCACAGTGAGCCCATCCAATCGCTCGGAGCCCAGGGCCACCACACACTGCCATCAATGCCTCCATTGATTATCAGGCCTCATCAGCGTTTGTTTGGCTTGTCAAATCAATGCCTTTTTAACGGCATGCCGTCCCTGCAGGAGACCACGGATGAATATTTCATATCCACTCTGATCCAATCATAATTCAAAGCATATCACACAGCCAACTCTCCAGTTGTTGTGAGAAATACTTTTGTCATTATTGTCCTATAGTTAAAAAAAAAAAAGAAAGTGAAGTGAACAAGTTTTAATCAAAGGTTTGTCCCTATCAATAGTGCAGCTCTCCACTCATTACTGTGAATTAGGACGTATTCTCAAGAATTGACCACTGCTATGAGTTGCTTGTCAGGTAGTTGCTGTATGTATTCCTCTTTGTTTAACACTAACACACTTCCACTAACAGTTTTTGCCTGTTTACAGTGTAAAATGTCATTATGTACAAAGCTGTCACTGTAAGCAGCCTGCGTTACAGCAGCAGTGCAGAAACTAACTACTTTTAGATTTGGCTTTAGAGTTATTTTCAATAAGCTTTATGAATTTACAGCAAGTGTTGAACTGCTGGTATAACTACACAAGATTAGAACGTCTACAAATTATGTGAGGAGCTGTGATTAATCTAAAAACTGGCAAAAGTTCGAGGGGATTTCTTTAATGAGTAAAATATGTGCAGTCTACTTGAGGCGTGGCCGAACAGCACTGATGGGAAATGAGAAATTAAATGAAACTTTAAATATGTTTAGCATTATTGTTCGAAGGAAATTGAACTGAATGTCTTTGAATTGAGTCCTTGTGGTTTTTTGGTTTACTGGTTGCAGTCATTTCGGTGTTAAATATTTCCACCTATTTCTGACTTGACTTTGACTTCCACTTCACCCCTGATCCACCTGTTTGTGTAGTGGTTATGACAGGTCAGTGTAGAAAAACTAGTGCTGACAGGCATAGCTTTGCTGGGAAATAGAGAGAGAGCAACTACTCTCCCTGTACAGTGTGTGTGTGTTTGTGTGTGCATAAATCCTCATGACAGGAAGTCAGCAGGAAATGGAGGGACTTCCACAGCAGTGTTTACTTTTACATTTCAGCAAAAAATATTTGGCTTTATTATAAACAGATAGATGGCATATAAAAAAAAAAAAAGTCAGAATCTCATATGCCCCTTTTAAAGGAAATAAATATAAATATTGAGTACCAGACTAATATTTTTGTTTGTGGTTTGCTATTCAAGGGCATGATGATGTATGCAAATGATACAGTTTTTAGAGTGTTTGGACACTGGCTGCGTGCATGTGTGTGTGTCAACTATCGGGATTTTCTGGATAGATTAACGATGCGGACAGATGATGTGCTTGCTAAACAAAGAGGTTTTGATCCCATAAAACCACAAACATCGACACACACATGTGTCCCACAAATCCCCCAGACCCATGTCAGTGACTCGCGACCACTTGCCGAAATCATGAAAGCTAGAATGTAGTCCAAACACAATTCATCACTTTGGTATCCGCAACTGTTCGCTCACCTCTGTGATTTCTTCCCCCTTTCATCTCTTTATCTCTAACTCACTCTCTCTGTCCTCTGTTTGTTTGACAGGAGCTGAGAGCTTTAGTTAGATAGGGGAGCTCTGAGGACTCTGTTTACTGTAAAGCACATTCGTGACACATCTTCCCCTTTTCTGATGTGTGCGAGAGAGAAGCAAGAGAGAAAAAACGCCTCCTTGTTTTAAAAGTGTCTCACACTACTGTACAGTATGTCCCCTTGTTACATCCTCTTGCCTGCTTTCTCACACTCCCTCATCCCTCCTTGCCCCCATGGAGATCTTCCCCTGTTTCTCAAAGGCATTTTAGTGTTGGCTCCAGGCACATCTTTTGTTCTCTCGTTCTGTATCCCTCCTGTTAACACCCTAACCGCAGTGACTGTGCCCCTAGCCAGGAAACACAGGCTGGCCTGAAGCTCTGTTTGGGGCAATAGCACCGGGTGCAGACAGACACGCCAACACACACAGACACATTAGTATGTAGACACACACATCTACACACGCATGCTTTCTGTCTGACTTTCTGTCTGTATCTCATTCTCTATCGCTCACACACACACTTGGACTCAATGTGTGCTTATTACCTGGGGCTATGAGTCAATGAAAGCAAGCTCTGAAGCGTTTGACCTCTGAGTCTGGTTGTTGTGCGTCAGCAGGTATTTTCACTCATAATATCGGCACCAGGGAAGACACAAACACCCACACACTGACATACACAGATGAACATGACCTAGCACTTAGGGGAAATAGCTGAAAGACAAATAGTGAAATCAGTTTTTTTTCTGAATCAATTTAAACAAACAAAAGACTTGACCAGTAGATTCTACTTTTCTCTTAAATACATTGGTCAGATTGGTTATTATATGTTTAGCCGTGTTTGCGAAATCATAATAGATTAAAATGTGTGTTTTGGCCTTTAAGTTCCATTTTATAAATTGATTGGCTTGTTTATACAAATGTGACAGTAATATCTGCCAATAACAAATCCAACAGTTCCAATGACAAGGTTAAAGGAATAGTTTGACATTTTGGGGACTTTGCTTCCTTGGCGACAGTTACAGTTAGAAAAATTGATTCCACTTTTAGGTCTGTATGCTTAAGCTCGCAAATTAACATGTTATATCTTGTTTGATTAATCTGTGCTAAAACAACGGTGTACAAAACAAGTGTTTTTTATGTTCTGAATTATATCTTGGCCAGGTTTGTTGAGTGTTTTCGCTCATGCATGCATTCTGGTCTTGTGAAAATGTTTGTATATGAAGATGCACATGTGTATATAGAGAGTGTGTGAGCTTTCGTGTATGCTTTTCTGAGTTTGTGTGTGTGTGTGAGAAAAAGATTGTCTGAGAGAGAGAGTGTGTTTAGTTCTCCCTGAGTGGGTTAGATCTGATAACGCTGACAGCCACAGGTTGATATTCCTGAGAGCAGCCAGCCTCTCCCCTTCACACCGCATGGCTGACACACAGACCTACAGAAAGAAATAAGATTTATGTCTCTCTCTAGAATGTTTTAAAATATTTTTAAAAAAGGGGGGAACTCTTTTGGATACGTTTTCCACAGGCATGCACAAACCAACATTGAACCATTGCAGGTGTAGTGCAGGGATCTGTTCATGCATTAGCAGCTTTCTATTGTAATACTCATTGCCATTACAGAATTAAGCAGACCTGGGAATCAGCCAGCAGACACTTTGCCATGCAAATGCTCCAATGGGAAAAGTCTGTGTGTGTCAGTTACTCTCATAATACACCACACCTCAAAGGCAACGTGTTCTCTCCGAGGCCTACTTCAAAAACAGCCCCAGGCCGTATTTGTGTGCTCTGGTCATGTCTTCCTATCTGTTTGCATTTTTCACTCTGCTTCTGATTTGTCTCCCACAGGACCTGAAGCGAATGACAGTACCCACCAAACATCACATCTACATCTTAATGTGCATAGATTTTATCCATCTAATTTCCCACATGGCTCAGGAATACAAATACGCACTGGTGATCCCACGTAGAGTACAATAGGCTATCATATTCCCATCATCATTTCACACAGTTTACTGAGGCAACTTTTCAAAACAAATACCTATAAATACACGCAGAAACACAGACACGCACACACACGCATGCAAAACACCCTCTATATCGTTCTTTTTGGATATGATGTGGGCCCTTGAAGAGGGCAAAGCAGTGGCATAATGACATTGAAGAGAAACACAGAGCCCTGTGTATATAGAATGAAAGAAGCGAGAAGGAGAGAGGAGAGAAAAGGCTGCACCCTTATTCAATTAGCGGCACTGGCCCGGAGTAATTACTTCTACTCTCCCTAATTCGCATGTAAATTTGCGACGAGCACTGCACTATTTTAATACAATTTAGCGCCACTTTGACTGGATGCCAATGTTGTGCACATTGAAGAGGAGCTTTGTGTGTATGTATGTGTGCGTTTGTGTGTGTGCGTGTGTGTGTGTGTGTGTGTGTGTAACCGCGCGTTTGTGTCAGGGACATAACCGAGGAAGAAAGATGACTCCTTTGTGTGATTGTGCCGTAGAGAAAGGCAGCGAGAGTCGTAGAGTAAACAGAGAGAGGAGTAGGGCAGTAGAAGGAGAGAAGGTCTCCAGTGTTGACAGGATGATCAGATAAGATCTGCAGTGGGACCTGACTCTCTCGGTCTGTCCTGTGGGAACAGCAGCTCTGACTCTTTCCTACAAATCTGCTGTCACCTCTCTCCTGCATACGTGCACACACACACGCACACACACGCGCACACGCCCAGAGGAAACACTCAAATTACAATTCAACATTTCCACAAAATAAGGAGGAACTTGTTGGAGAGGGGGATGTGCTAAATTGAAAGGTTTCATTTTGGGCTCATGGCCTTAATAATACTGACTAAAACTACGAGTGTGTAACCTTCAGAGCATCTCTGAGCTTCATGTGCAGTGCAGGCGAGCAGGTGAGGTTATAAAAAGTAAATCCTAATCTCTGCTGCTATCTGTTCCTAGTATCGATTTTCCCCAGCCAATAGATTGTCTGCTTAGATAATTGTCTAATTAGGCCGCTAATTGGTCTTTATAATTAGCCATTTTAGGATATTGTCCAGGATGAATAATATCGGTCTGTGTCAAACACTTCCCGATAGCCATTCCCACACTGCACATCTCTCTGCCCACCACAGACACATAAATCGATGCCCAGTCTTTGTGTCTACCACAGGTGGATGCATGGACAGATGGACTTGAAAGAAAAACAGGTGCACTGGGGGGGTAGTTGTGCAAATATGTCACTATATAGACGGACAGGTGTATAGGCATGCAGCTGTTGAGGACATATGATTATATTAGCATTTATCTCGCATTTAGAAAATGGTTTGCATTAAACAATGTTTTTGTGTCTTACTTGTTAATATGACGACTGGATCCAAGGTGAACACAGGGACATACTTGGTGTCGACTCCTGATATGTTACATAAGTCATGCCATTAAGTATGCACTTAATGCACTATATGCACTATTCATCAAAATGTACATGGATGCATTGAAATACAGCAAAGAGATTTTGAGTAAAGTTTAAAGCAGGTGTCACTATGAACTCTTAACAGCTAGAGCTGTACGTCTGAAAAATACATTTGTTTTGCCACTGACGGGTCAATTATTCCTGAAGTGCAGCATATTCAAATGTTCCACAAACATGGAGGTTTGTGGAAACCGACTTCAGATTGAAAGTCGGGGCATTGAAAAATCAGAAAAAAAAAATGTATCAAACCTATGTAATGAATATTCCTCAAGACAACTACATAGAAAATATCATGTCATATATATGGATCATGCATATTAAGTGCACCAAATGCATGTTTGATATGCTTGTTGCAGCTTTGGTTCAGGGTAGTTCATTTAACTCCTTGCACAAAACAACAATCAAATCCTACCATCAGACATGAGCCTTAGAGCCAAGTCTTAGATGGGGAATTTCCCATCCATGACATCTGGGGGGCTTGTCAGAATGGCCAAATATGGTGTTACTTGGCCTGATAGTCATCCAGTGTGTCTCCCTCCATATTCACTAGAGAACAGACAAAGTGAGAGACAGGTAAGACGGAAGGAAGGAAGAAACACGGTGTGTTTGAAATCCAAGCTGAGGCAGAGAGGGGCCAAGCTATGTTTGGTGCTAAGCTAGGATGTTGTTTACTGGTTTGTGTACGGTCTTTGTGAACCTTATTTGAGGTGAAAACAGGCCATGCATGGCCATCTCAACTGTGTATATGGGTAAGCATGTGTGTGCGTGCGTGCGTGCGTGCGTGTGTGTGTGTGTGTGTGTAATCACATTAGCAGGTGTGTCTCAGCTGTTGAGGTGATTTAGTGATAAGTGCCCTTTGACTACTTTAATGACCTCTGACTACTTTCACCCCATTTTCTCTCTCCTTTTCTCTGTCATACACATAATACAAGAGCTTCTTTTACCTGTCCTATATTTGCAGGTTTTACTGCACACAGAGCAGCTGTACTGTACATAGGTTTGTATGGGAGCTGGCCAGATGTCACCTGTTTTTCTCAATGTGGAAATCCCCAGCTCCCCTGGCCCTGCTGGGCAATGCAATGACTCACATAATCTCAAGTTTGTGTTTGTCTGTGTGGGGTGTGTGTGTTCGTGCGAGTGTGCAATGGTGCAGGGATTTGCTCGTATGCTTGTATTTTTATGTGTGTGTGGGTGTGGGTGTGGGTGCGTGTGTGATGTATTCTAATTTATATGACGCTTTGTTTAAGGCAATTAGGACAAACATGCAGCTACTTTTAAACAAGTCTAAGTTTTCATAAATGCTTTGGTAGGCCTGGAAACAAGCTAACCATCAGAAATAAATAATCACGATCCTATAAATAGGGCTTTTGTGTTCTGGAGTATAGCTGTGTATCTGTGTGTATGATGATGTTGTGCAGGTCTATGTTTTTGGTGGGGACCTTTGACATTTACATACTTTATTAACGTTGTCTTTCTCTCGCCAGTCCTGAAAGTCTTATTTCCCCTGTTTGTATTCAGCCCAGCTCCTCCTCCGACTCAATGTAGATCGCTACATTTGCTTCGAGTTATCACAGTATTCAAAGCAATTTCTTCTCTGGCATAAAACAACATTTTCTTCCTTGCTTTCGTAACATTCAAATTAACATCTTGTCCCTCGCTCCCCTCTTCGGGATCATTCCATTTTTCTGTCCCACTTTGGCGTGCATTTGTGCTTTCCAGTTTTGTAACACAAACTCCTGTGTCTCTCTCTCTCTCTCTCTCTCTCTCTCTCTCTCTCTCTCTCTCTCTCGCTCTCTCTCTCTCCCTCCCTCCCTCCCTCCCTTTCACATTCCTTTTATATTATAAGCAGCACTTTGTCTGTAACTTGGAGGCCTATTCCGACACAGGGTTTTTTTTTTTTTTTTTTTTTTTTGCCATTTTCACTTATTCAATTCAATTGCCCTAAATCAGACACTTACTGACGAATTGAATCAAATTAGATATTTACAAGCAAGTAGTAGTGTACATACAGAAAGAAAAAAGGTGACTGTCATTCAACAGCCAAGGACACACACCCTCCTTTTCCTCTCAGTATCTCTTTCATATGGGTTTGACATAGTGGCAGTGACATGTGGGTATGCACACTTGAGCATGCTCACACACTCACACATGGATAGACGCACATTGCTTTGTAGGCTACAAATACGCACACACATGCTCACATATCCAGGTACAGACACATATGCTTAGGCCATCGACACACACAACCTCACTCTCTCTCTCTCTCTCTCTCTCTCTCTCTGACACACACACACACACACACACACACACACACACACACGGCAGATAATATACACAAGTTGCTGGCACTCTGATATGTGCTGCTGGATTGATCCAACTCTTTTATCTGCTAAATAACTTACCATCGATTGAGCGGGGGAAGGAGGAGGTGGAGGAGTAGGAAGAGGAGGAGGGAGACATGGATGTGTAGAGAGAATTAAAGCTTACCAATATCTAGGAGCTGTCCGCACTGCCTGAACAAGTCACCATGTCACCCACAGCAGAGATTGGAGAGCATGATAAAAACAGATGCAAGTCAAAAAGAGCCTCTATAGACCTGTATGGGAAAAGGGTTTAGTTTTGCAAGTGTAGATTTAATTATTTCACATGCCTCCAGCACCTTGCCGTTATGAGTCTGGATTCTAACAGGTATTATCTATTTCTTATCATTTGAGGGAGCCTGAGGAAAAGTGTTATAGTGGCCCTCTCCTCAGCCTCAGGGGAGCCCGCACTACACCCATAGAGGGTTCAGAGGCTAATTGGATATATCACTGTGAAAAACATTTAAAATCCCAAATCAATACCTGCCTCTTTAATGCTTTTCCTGAAGAAGTGCTCCTCTCTATTGCTGCTGACCCCCCCCTCTCTCTCTCCCCACTCAGACCCTGACTCCTGTACAATCCCTCACCGCCTATAGGGGCCAAGGGATACGTGTAGGGGTCAATGAGGTAAGGGCTACTGGGGGCCAAAACAGAGTGAGCCCCACGGGGGTCTTAGAATTGAATGGTGGCTGGCGATGTTCATGTGAGGGCTTATGGGAAACATCACTAGAAATAACATCTAACTTTACATTTCTACCAGACAAGTACGGGGCATACAGCAGCACATAAAGGGCAGAACAGCAGCAACAGGCAGAATATGTTGTCATTAGCTACATGTCAAGTTCTGTGTATGCAGCTTCGACTCCGCATGTAAGTGTTTATGTGTTTGTGTATGTTGGTGGTAGTTATTGTGTATGGGTCGGAGATCGTACAAGTTGGAATGCAAGGGAGCGTGCGTGTGGGGAGCGGAGAGTAAGAGTGTGTAAAAACAAACGGATGTCCATAGCAGCACTTCTTCTGCTGAGTAGTGAGTAAGGTTTAGAGTTACAGGTCAGCAAGAACTTTAAGACCCTGCTCTCACGCACGCACGCACGCACACACACACACACACACACACACAGAGATCTAAACACTAAGGTAGAATCTAACGGTGTACGAGGGAAGTTGACGCGAAGATAAACTTAAGATATTCAGTTTTTTGTCATAGAAGACTAAGAAATCCAGCAAATATTCATCAATCAAAGGCCATAAGCAGTGAACTTTTGGTAGTTCACTGTCAAGTTCACTGGTAGAACTTTTGTTTTGCTTAAAAAATACCTTAAACGATGAACTGATTATCAAAGGTGCAGTTAAATAATCGGATGATCAACTGTTCAAGTAGCTAACTAATTGTTCTACCTGTGACATGTATGGTTGTTTATTTTGCAGAATAAATGTAGTATTCCTCTATACTACTCATTTTGTTTTTATCATACCCTGCCTTTCCTCCATTGATTCTCTTCAGAGCCAACATTTATCCTCAGCTACATTTTTTATTTTGGGGCCCTTGGGTGCTGTGTTCCCAAATTGAGTAACAAAAAAGTCTGTTGGGTCTGTTTTAAACCCTGCAAACTCTATCTGTTACAGCCTCACTGCTGCCTGGACTGGACACCAAAGGGAGTGATAAATGTTCCAGTGGCGATCGGTAGCAGGTTTGCAAAGGGGAGGATTCATAGATAAAATCACTATTTGCATGTCCAGTTTGTAGTCCCAGCCAGTGATCAAATCTCTGATTGAATGCAGGATGCTGGAGCAGGGTTAGAAGAACCCCTGTTGAGTCCAGCCCCTGTTTTAAAATTGGTGTGCGTCTTTATGTGTGTGCACGGATTTGGATTTGGTATGAGCTTTAGGGATCAGTTTCTAACTGCCAGCATTTCGTACTGCCAGCATTATTGCCTTTGACATAGTTTCATTTCCAGAAAAACAGGAAGCAGAGAGGGTTGTCTTGCACTTCTGTCCCAGCGGTTGCAGTTAGCGTGACACTGGATGTGCATTGATGTACTCGTGTGCTGTGTGTATGCATATGTACGTGGCTGGTGTGCGCGCAGGGACATACATGACACAGTAGGTCAGTCCTTGTTGTGTGTCAAAGAGTAAGAGTCTCCAATTGCAGATGTTTCTTTGAAAACAATGTTAGTGATATTTCAACGACAGTTTATCCCTTTCTGTTGTCGTTCTACGATCTCCTTCTGCCTTTGTACATCTGCAATTGGGGTTGTGAACCCGAGTGTCCAGTCACTCGTTGTCAAGAAGTGGAAGTGGGTCATTATAAGCGGTCCCCGCTCTGCACAAGCGCGTTACATCGGACACTCTGTTTTCATTGGAGTCCGTCCGCACTCTGCTCACAGCTTCACCCCCCCATCCCCTTCTCCCATTCCCTTTCCCTCCTCCACTTTCTCCTTCACCCCCTTCCCACTCCTTCCTTCCTCTGTTTGCTTTTGCTCCCTTGATTCACTTTCAGTGCCAACTTCTACCCTTTCTTAGTCAAATTACTCTCCCTCACTCTCCTTACTCTGTCTGCTTGACTGCAAAAGAGAGGCAGGGGAGAGGAAAGCAAGGGAAGGAAAAAAAACATCATGTTGACTAGCAACTAAGTGGCTAATATAATTTTCACTGACTCCAAGGTTGTGTGCCTTTCTGCAACTAAACACACCAATGAATGTTGTTGTGTTGTGATTTAACATTAGACTGCAACACCTGCTCCTTTCCACCGCCAGTCTCCTGTTCAACACTCTCTGAAGAATAAGCATGTAATAAAAGTTTGCTTTTTTCGTCCACCCACATCAGCTCAAACATCTCCCTCAACAAATAAACTTTTACCTCGTTTTTTTTTTCACACAGATCTCTTATCAGAGTGGGTAGGAATAATTAGTCATATTTAATTTTAGATTTCAATACAAATAGCTAGCTCTTCCTTAATGACGCTAAGCAAGCATGACTCAATAATATGACTACTAAATAAATAAAAATAAATAAATAAAATCCTCGGTCAGGGCACCGCTGAAACATTGGCTTCTGAAAATCGTTGCAGCTTTTGAATGATTGCACTCTTGCCGAGAGAATGACATTTTGCGTAATCTGCACAACTCTTTAGCACATTCTGGTGGGGTTTATTGAAGACTATTCTAGGAAATTTAGGACATCACTAACTAAAGGAGAAGATGTGACAGGTTGAGGGCAAGCTGTTATAAAAAAAGAAAGAAAAACAAAACCCTAACTTAATCTTAAAATAGAAATCTTGGTTTCGATTGACAATTCCACTGTACTGAAGAGCACAGTCAGTAACCTCGACTACAGAGACATTCTCATTGCTAGAGTGATGTTTTGACCGTCATTAGCATTTTTTGACGTTTTGTTATGAATTGGTTAAAAAGAAACACACACAGATATGCACATGCAAACATGCCCAAACAGTCTTCCAAACACAATCCTCCCCTTGGCGTCCTGTTGAGTTTATCTGTAGGGTGCATCTTATTTTGCCTCACAGTTCATCTGTGCAGATTGGACAGATCCACTGGAGTGTGACTGATGTGTGGAGACACACTCCATACAGTTGTAATAAGCCAGAGATTGACATGATAACCCTTCACCGTTAACCCCGAGAGGAGCAGTTGTGTACTCTGTTGTGTTTGTTTGAGCTAGGCTCCCTCATGATGACACATATCTAAATGCCAGTAAATACACGTATCAGCCACATAGTCACCGGCGTAAACAAGAGACAGAAGGTTAGGGAAATGGACATCACTGTGAACCATATGGCTTTTGTTTGTCCAGCTTAGTGTCTTCAAACCGGCAAAACGTCTGAAAAAAAATGAATTCACATTCAAACGATGGGAATTAAACAGGCTGAATGTAGGCACACCAAATAAACCATACATAGAGAGGGACTTTCTCCCAAAGAGGAACCATCAAAATAGGTTCTCAACTTCCCAAAAAACTCTTTATCCTCTATAACTTGTACTTTTTTCTTTGTATTTTGAGTTGTCTCTACAGGAATTAGTCATCAGCTGAGGCTCGAATGAAAATAAAGTTCTAGTGCTGACTGTAAAACAGGACCAAACAGTTGTCCCAGATGCACTTGATTGTACCTATGTGTCATTTATTATGTTTTTTTCTACAGCTAAAAGACTCCAGAAACAGATGTCAGGTTGCTTTGCATTTTCTATGCAAATAATGAACAGTTGTCTTCATATTTAATACCCGATCTAATATATTTTGAAAGAAAGACGTGCAAAGTAATAACTTTTCTCAACTTTAAAGCAAATTGGTTTTGCATATTCAGTTGGATTTGCAGCAAGTTTCCTCATGATTTTTGCAGGATAGAAAACTTTCACCGTGATCACACTACAGTAAATACTATACAAACACAGATGCACACATATGAAATACCATGCAGCTCTATCTATTGTGTGTTTGCCCCAACATGTAGTCTATGTTATGTCACAAAGGACAGCTGGCTACACAATAACAAGTGAATAAAAAAACTCCCTATTTAAGATTGCATGACGTGAGGGCCTCAGCATTCTTATCCTATCCGTCTCTCTGAGAGACAGGCACACAAATAAACACGCACAAACGGTGCGTGCACAATTCACACACACTTATTTTGCAATCGCTCCAGCCCTCCTCCATTTCAAATCATCTGCCAGATGCCCCCACTTCAACTGCTGTTAATCATATTATCTTGAATCC
Source organism: Bovichtus variegatus (assembly GCA_943593645.1). Classification (NCBI taxonomy): domain Eukaryota; kingdom Metazoa; phylum Chordata; class Actinopteri; order Perciformes; family Bovichtidae; genus Bovichtus; species Bovichtus variegatus. The sequence continues at coordinate 3,745,479 of CALSCE010009645.1, read as the reverse complement.
CTAGCACTTAAATCCATAACTGCTGTGTGTATTAATCGCAGGGAATCTCGTTATCATGTCTATATTAATTAAAGCCATCTGCCAGGGATGGGGTGAGTTTGGGGGTAAGGTGGGGGGTAGTCGGAGCAGTGGGGTGGGGGCACGTCAAGCTGTTTGTGTTTGAAGGCATTCCAGTTGATGTTTGGGGAAATGGCAGTTTGCTATTTCAGGTAATTTTTGTGCGTAACTTAAAACTTTCCTGCGCCCTGATTATGGGTGACGATCGAGGCGACGCTGAAAGAGAGCTGCAGTGAGTTCATGGCTGGGAGTTGTAACATGACTTGACAAGCACTTCCTAGTTAAGTGTCACAGCAATCCTCTTTAGCTGGTGATCATATATCCATCTGTCTCTGCTGTCAGAATACGTTATTCATTTATGGCATGAACACATGCACATGTAGGCTTTAACTTTCTGTCTGTAGTCCTGCAGACGCGAATGGAATCAGACATTTGGAGATCGGAGAGAGGGGAACTGAAGTCTTCAGCTTGCTATGTTTCAATCACCAGCTCCCACCACACAGGAGGCTGTTTGACTGCCCGTAAGTGATGCTGCTAAAGCATCTCGTCTTCTCTCCTCATGAAGGGGTTGCCCTGGAGGAGAGAAGAAGCGAGCGCTGGAGTGAAGTTCAAAACAAAATAATATTGAACTCAGCATTATTCGGAAAAGGAAATGCCGTTAAGTTTTTGATATGTTGCCTTTTCCGCAGTAAGGTATGGCTCCGAGGCAGACAGATAGTCAAAGAGAGAGGTGGAGTTACGCCGGGTAGATAGACGATGGGAAAGGCATGTTAGATGGAAGAATAAAGGAACAGAGCAGTGTACTGTACATAGCCTCCCACATCCATCCATCTACCTATCAGCCTTTGCCAGCCCCCCCCCTCGCTCTGTTCCTACCCTTCCTTCATCTCTCAAACTTCAAGGTGCTGTGGAGGGAAAACATGTCAGTGACTGGGGGCGTAATCCTGGGCGGCCAGTGCTTCTCACTCAAACATGCACAACAAATACACGCTAACACACACACAGGGCCTCGTCTGAATGACAGCTGATCAGGAGTGCCTGCCAGCGCCCTCCTCTTCTGCTCCGCGCTCTCTCCTCTCATCTCGGCTCTCATCTGATTTGATCCATTAGCATTCTTTTCTCTGTGTTGTTTCTGCTACTGTCAGGCTCGGTGGCACAGCCTAAGTCTGAAGCAGTTGAACTGTCGCCTGGGGGGCCTCACCTTAGAGGGCTGACAGCTGCCTGCATAATCAGCCCCTCTGCCTGGATCCTGATAGGCCCAGACCAGAGTGCAGGTGGGGGTGGCTTTACAATTGGAGAACAGGTTTGTTTCAAAGATGCACATGAGAAATTAAAGTGGGGAAGAGATGGAAGTGGCGATGGTGTGTAAGTGGGGAACTATGAGGGATGCAACGAGGAGGACAGGAAAAGTAATGTTAGGTTGTGATCATCTGTGGAAGCAAACCACAACATCAGAATGACTGATGACTTCTGAGAGACATTGTGAAATGAACCACAAGGAAGTAACGTATTCTCACACAGCTATTAACTTCCCAAACATTGAGATGATTTCAAAAGTAACACACGTCTGTTGAGAGGAAGAGGAAGTACATTTGTACTTTTGTTTTTCTTTAGAAAAGCAACAAAACAGATACTGGAATATTGAGAAACAAGGAAAGGATGACGAAGATTGAGAGTAACAAACTGATTTTACAGGGCGTTTGGAGAGAATATGGTTTAAAAGTTCAAGTGAAAATGCAACACATGAGCAAAAGAAAGAAGATATGTACATTCAAGTTCCATACACTTTCAAAGACAAACATCTTGGTCTTTTGATAAAAAGCAGCACATTTTGAGTTGTTCATAATGGTCATAGATCATGACTTTTTCTATTTTGGCTGCGAGCAGTTTTTTTTCAGGAAATAGCAAAGCACCTTTTCCTCGGTTGAATTGTCTTCTGGAATTGGACCTGGAACGCACACGGCACATAAAAATTAAATTACAGGACCTCCTCCAGTCAAACTAATCCACTTCAAATGGTGCTTTAGATTCTGCCGTCCTGCCCTTGGCCCCTGACCCTGACACCTGGTTCAGAGCAGGGAAGGGCTCCTGTGCTGGAGCCCTAAAATAGATCTGTCACATTTCACATCCCAGTGTTGCTGTCCCCTCCCCTGGCCCACCCTGACCCAGACAACAGCCCCTCTGTTAGCCTCTGTTTGCTCTGGAGAGAGCCCTGCACCTCACAACCCTCAGCCCAGGCCCACCCTAAACCTCTCTCTCTATTTCTGCGGAAGCTCTGCCTCTGTCCACTTCTCTCCAACTTCACTGCTGGTCTCTTTTTCTCTGCCTCTCCCTGTACTACTCCTTATTTTTCTCTCATTTCTCCTTGTGTTCATGCTTTGTTCCGTTTTTCTGTTCATCCCTCAGTGTTTCCAATCCATACCTTCCTTCGTAGCTTTTACTCCACTATTACTCACCCTCCCGTGAGATCAATTTACCTGTGCGTGGCCGGATCTTTTTCCTCACACAGGACTCCTCTGTATGCTACTGTTATGGAGTCTTCTCCTCCTCTGTCTTCTCTCCTGTCATTCACCGACTCTTCATCTTTGGCACTAAGCCTTCCAGAGCTTCTGCTAACTTTCTGCCTCGCGACTCATTTCAAATTCAATTAAACCTCCAGAGATTCAACTAACTTTTAAAAGGATAGGGGCATATCTCTCTGTCTCCTTCATTCAGTACAACTTTATGGGTTCCTCCCACTCGTTTTCTTTCTTCCCATCAGTCCCTGATTCCGCTTTCCCCTTATTTCTTTCTTTCATTGCGTGCCACATTATTACCTTCAATCATCCATTTTTCTTTTTTTTTGTTCGTCAGCCTTCACTCCCAGCCCCCCTCTCCCTTTCACCCTCCCTGCAGCTGTCTAAATGGTCAGTGTTGCCCAGGTACATGTTATTCTTGGTGGAGGACAGAAGTAGGCCAAGGAGCTGTACTCTCTGGGAACAGGACTTAACAAACCATTCCAAGGGAAGGGAGTGGAAACCTCCAAAACAAACCTCATCAGTCTTCTACCAATCTTTTCTTAACCCGACCAGAGGTGGTATTACCCAACTCATGTCCCAATCCACTTCACAGTATATCCTATCATACAAATCACACCACTGGGCTGTATACGTTCAGTAAACCCAAGGTAAATACAGGTGACTTAGGTTGAGGCGTGTGTATGCCCTTGGCCAGGGCTTATAGATCTAACCCAGGGCAGGTGTCTGGCTAGTATACAAAAGCTATCCTGTGGTTAGAGAGCTGCTTTATGCTCTTTGTTTTGCTTTCAGTTCATGAAAAGACATTTTGAAGACTGTAAGACGTCCAGTGTGGAATTGTGGCGTAGCACTTTACCGCCATCGCCGCCCACAAACTTGTGATCGATCGTCTAACAAATCTCTTCTTCCTTTTTCTCATCTGTAACAGGAAGATTAGAAATGGCTTGTTTGTACAGCCGTAATGAGATTACGGTGGGTAAGTGAGGATGTATGTTTTTGTTTTTCGGTCAGAGCCAAGCTGTATAAACACAAACATTGTTACAGTGTAATGGCTGCTAAGTGACTTGGCCAATGATTGATGTGTGACTGTAATGCCAGTCAATGGCCCGTATAAAGAGAATTGAAATATATTTTATAGTGTTTAATTCAAATACAATACCATAGAGTTGGTCATAAAACTACACTAAACATGCAAATGCACGGACTGATAATGAAGACTTAATTGGTTGAATTATTTATCTAGTTTACAAGATGCGGCTGACACTCACATGAAAACATGTTTTATTTACAAGTCTAAGCAGTTTATCTTCGCGTCAACTTCCCTTGTACATCGTTAGATTCTACCTTGGTGTTTAGATCTGTGTGTGTGTGTGTGTGTGTGTGTGTGTGTGTGTGTGTGTGTGTAAAACTATATGCGTATTCGCGCCACAGTGTGAATCTCTGGGTCGTGTCCCAGCTTGCATCGCTGCACAGTAAATCACAGGCACAGTTTTTAACGTCTTCTGCAGTGTGCCTGGGAGAGTCATTAACACACACTAGAATTACAGAACACTCCTCTGCAACCATACTTACTATGTGTGTGTACATGCCCTCTAGTGTGTATATGTATGTTTCTTTGACTGGACCACTGTATGTTCAGGTGCTGCAAACTGTTTTAGTTAAAACACTGTTATGAAGCCCAAACCTCTGACTTTCACTCTGCCCATACTAGTCACACCACATATAAGCATCCAGTGTTTAACATACATTTGACTGCCATTTAATTCTGTGCTGGACTATCATTTCCATAGGTCCATATCCATATACTATTATTAGTCTGGACCCCCGAGGGATTACTGCAGAGGTTACCCTCTGATAAAGGTGGGAGGGCAATAGCCCTGCCTCCAAGCTGACATGGTTATTGGAGCAGCTATAGCACCTTGGGGATCTATCGTACAGGAAGTAGAGAGGAGAGGAGGTCCAACGTCTTTCACAGTCAGATCCCACAACTTCTGCAGATACGGTCAAACCATCTGTCACTGCACCCATCATACTTAACACACTTTACACCAGCTCTCAATGGCCTTACATCCCAAGTCTGTCTCTGCTGTTTGTTTCATGTCCCAAGCTACTGTATGGTCATTATGTGCCGATGGCCACTGTGTGTTTCTGCGTGTGGACATACTTTGTCTTCTTCTATTTGTTCACCAGCTTGGAGTGTGCTACTGGCGCACACACTGACATAGACCAAATATTGACTGTCTCCTATCCTGCATGCTCACAAAGAGGAGATCTGCATGGAGACAAGTGTGTGTGTGTGTGTGTGTGTGTGTGTGTGTGTGTGTGTGTGTGTG
>CALSCE010009645.1:3714877-3730469 GCA_943593645.1 Bovichtus variegatus | reverse complement strand
ACACACACACACACACACACCCCATAATTATCCAGCTCCATTGCCTCTGAGGAGTCTACTTCTGGAGAATATGTATTTTACTGCAAGACTCACACTAATAGGCTCACACTCACCCTGATGTCTAACATCAACGGGCGGCTCTATCTAGATAATATCTAGATAATGAAAAAGTTCTACGTCAAGAGCCTCAGCGTCTGTCAGGTTTAAAGACACCTCTTATGAGCTGAGTGACATCACGTCTGGGAGGGACCTATAATAACATATCTCTCTCTCTGCAGATTATCTCTAGATAAGTAGTGTGTGAGCGCGTGTGTGTGTGAGCGTGTGTGTATTATATCCTATGAAAATGTGCCTGTGTGTGCACACTTCTGTAATATCTTAGTGATCTTTACTGTACTGTATGTTTGTGTATGAAGGGTAACTGAGGTGTCGTAAATGAGGTGGGGGTGTGTCGAGAGGTGAGCACAGATTGAAGGAGTCAGTAGCAGAAACACTGGAGGTCTTGTCTAGACTTCCTAATGAAACTGTGGTTTCAGCTACAAGAATGAATACAGTGAGTGTGCGTCCGTAATAATGTTTGCATCTCACCACAATCTGATCAATTCTGTTCATATCTGTACCCAGACAAATATCTTCTGAGTGTATATTGAGGTTGATCATTTGTAACAGTGCATCACTGACTTCTAAAGATCTTTCAAGAAACCTTCCCTAAGAGGTTTCTCTGTGGCCAACTTTCACCTATGCCAGTGTCTTGCATCTGGTAGCCATTTTGTGCCAGCAGCAGTTTCCAGAGAGGTAAACCACAGTGGCAGAAGGCAGAAAAACAGCAGTAGCCCACCCAGGGGTCGATAACCCACAACAGCCCTGTTTGTCACAAACTACTGATAAATACATTTAACCACTGTGGTTCTATTTACTGACAACAACACCTGTGTACATTAAAACCCTCTCACATGCCTGTAAAAAAGGAATTTCAGTCAAACAAGGCCCAAGTTAAATGGAGAGAGAGCATACATCTGATTAGAGTAGCAGCTGTAAGACACACATGGTTGTATCCCATTGTCATTTCCTCCTGCATTTTCTCTGGATCACTTTATTGCCCTGCAATAGCCAGAGGCAGTACCAGTCTATGATCCAATTGTGAGTTTGTGTGCGTGTGTCTTTGCATGTGTGTGTGTGTTGGCACAGCATGCCTTCGTCTCTCCCAACCCTCCAAAGTCCACTGTCAATAGCCTCCCTGGACTTTGCCAGGCCGCTTGCACTCGGAGACAAACACGAGAGCCCAGCCTGCCTGCACGCTCTGAAGTCGTCAGGAGAAACACCCTCACCTCGTGTAACAAGCTCACTGTCTCATACTGAACAATGGCAATGGTGAGGCATTCGTGCTATCAGTCTGGCTGCAGGAGAGGGTGGGGGGGGGGACAGAAAAGAGAGAGAGAGACTGACAGAGGGACAAGATGTGTTTAGAGCTGATCACCTTTATAGTCTGAAGCCATTCACATTAAACTAGCATGTTGACTGAACGTGAGCCAAGTTGCTCTGTCGATGAAGTGTGCTTTCACAGGCTGCTTCACATAAGGGAGCAACATACGAAGAAGGCCATTAAATAGCATTTTAAGGACTCTTAAAGAGAGTTTTCACTGAAGCAAAACTGATTCGATGCATAATGAAATAAAAACATATCAGCAGAAGTTTAGCTCCCGGGGTGTCATTGGTTTAACCTTGATTTGATGTTATAGTGTGGCATGAAATAGACTCTTTCAAAGAATAACCACAATATTGTCTTGGCCTGTGCAGGACATTCTTTCAGAGGCAGTAACCCTCGGGTCAAAGTAGAGAAGTCTGGAAAAATGAGAAAGACACTCAGAGAGCAAAAGAAAGAAACATGAGATATTTGAAAGGCGATGAGAGACACAGGAATAAGAAAGCAAGAATAAGAAAAAGAGAGCGATGACATAAACAGACAGAGTTAAACTGAGATAGAGAGCGGCTGAAGGTGAACTGCAGCGCTGGTCTGGCTCTGGGCCTTGCCTCTGTTCTGGAGTCTCTCTCCCATCCACAGTGACATGTGGTTTCACGGCCATTACCACACCACATTATAGTGCTATGTGCCATAATGTGAGGCGTCCATATGTACTCCACTCTCTGCTGGCTCCATAAAACACACAGGCCCAACTGTTATTGCTTGTGTCAATGTGTGCTATTGAATCTAATTTAACTCCTTTTTATCCGACTGCAAATCCGAGTCAAACTTACAAAGTTAGGAAAAAGGTGCTTACAGAATCAGCAGATGACAAACTTCTGCGTTTTTATTAATGAGTTGTATTTTTCAAATGTTTTTGAACCAAGCTGTCGTCCCTCGTTACAGAGGTCACCATCTGCACACTATTTAGTAAACCAGTCCGTTATAAATGTCAAACTTTGAGCAAACCATGAAATGACAAATAAAAATGTTGTGTTAGTGAGATCTGACGAGCCAAAGAAGTCCAGTCACAATAAAACGTGCTTTTGATTCTCCATTGTTGCTTTTTTTCCTCTCACTGTGAGTGTGTTTTCTGTGTGTGTGTGTGTATGTGTGTGTGTGTGTCCTGGGTTGAGGAACAGAAGGTCTCTGCAGGGCTTGCCTGTGTGGGTGGACTCAGGGATTTACCGTGAAAACAACCAAAACGCCAAGGACATTTCCTAAATACCAGCTCACATCATACAGTACAGGGTTTGGTCGCTTGGTCAGTGTTGTATTTGTGTATTTATTCAAAGATATTTGCGCGCGTGTGTTCTTAGTTTGAAGGGTGAAAACAGTTTCTGCATGTGCACATGTATAGTATAATGTCTATCGTCACGAGTGCGTGTGGTCATTAGTGAATATGTGTTTTGTTTATAGCAAACATGTTACTATGTCTGCTTGTGGCACAGCGTTTTTTAATGCACACAGAGGAAGGAAAGCAGCTAACCTCTTCCAGCTTCCTGACAGAGACATCTGTGTGGGCGTGTTAAAAATCTACTTATCTGTCTCGGCTCAGATGATTTTTTTTGTCCGTGCAGAGAGGTTGACAATGAGCCTTCACACATAGAGCAAGATTGTGTCCTTAGGTCTGATAGTTCGACAGTAGCTGTTGAAACACTGCTCCCCAGCCTGAGCTGCAGCCAGATAAGTGGAAGACAAAGACACTATTATATTGTAACACGTGTCCTAGAGACATTACAACACAATGCCATTCTGCTGCAGGCTGCTGTGGCTGTGAGCCTGGTTAAGGTCTAGTTGTAGAGCCATGCATGTACAGTGACTCTTTTTAACTACAGGTTATCCGTCACTTACATCCTGTGATTTATTAGGTGGTTTTTAGAGTTGTGGATGTATGTCGGGTTGGGAGTCCAAGTTTCGGGTGCTGTTGTCAATCTGACAATCTGATTTTATGGCCATGAATATGTTGTCTTTGGTCCCTCTTGCATGCTTTCACATCAAAGTATATTTACAGGTCTTGGGGATTACAACTGCGTATGTGGAAAACAAGTTGTATAAAGCCATTTGTGGCTCAGAGGGAGAAGTGTAAAATCTGATGATTTGCCTCAAGTGGTGTCATTTGAGGTAACGACGGTTGTAGCTGACGACTACAAGTTTGAAAAAGAAATCTTGGGATGTGGAGTTGGAAAGAAATTAGCTTAAACCCCTTTGAAGTCTGCTCCTCATTTCTGCTTTTGGCTGGTGGCTCAAGGCTAAGTTAGCCACTACTAGCATCTCTCTGACCAAACTGTTGTCAGTCGAGTTATATTGTGGGTAATGTAGGCGGTAGGTTTTGACCAAGCCCCCAGGAACAGCGCCAGGCTTTGAAGCCAATTTGACATAGTGGCCAAATTGTGTAATTACAACTTCTGGATCTGTCAACTGATGCTATTTTACCCAAAAATACTTTTTCCCATAGACATACATTGTTAAAGAGACGTCTGTAATTTGTCTGCATCATATTTTAATCAACTTCCCAGTACGAACACTTGAATAGCCCTTCTTTAAATCATTATGCCCTAAAAGTTGTAAAAGTCATAGCCGAATACAGAGTTGTTTTCGTGTTGCCGTTCATGTGAGTGAGCTAGAGCGCCTGGGAGGTTAGGGTTAAAGTGCACTTGCTCTATGGGCTCCATAGAAGCAGATGATCTGGGTATACCCGGAAGTCAAACTTTTTTGGCTTCATGCACCACTGAGCAACTTTCATCGGAATGAACGGGGCCTCGCCTCCATGCTGTATCCAGTTCTCTTTAAACACTCATGGTTTTCACAAGCAATAAGAGTGTGTATAAGATAAAAAAGAATAAGGAGTACTCTTTGTACTAGCGTACATGCCTTTCTCTATCTATATAAACCACTTGCTTGCTAAAGATACCTTCCATTCCAGCTTTTTTTTCCTATCCTATCAACTCTTCGTCTTTTCTTTGTCTTCAGGGGAGACATTTTTATTTATTTGGTGTGTGACGAGGCAGGCCTAACTCTGAACATTTAGCTAAATGGTAGCTAGAGTTTATTTGTATAGAGCTGATGTCCACCAGATGGCTGGACTCACTGGACCTGGTTCTTGTCCTGTTCCCATGACAACCTCTCTGGACCAATGGACAGTAATGGACCACTTGTAGCTGGGTCGTCTCAGGTCAGGCACAGGTCAAAAGACTGTCTACAGTGTAAATGTTACTGCAGGTTCACTTGACTAATTCACTCTGACGTTACAAGCCAAAAACTGTGTTTTTTCAACAATTAAACACTAAGAAAAGTTTATGAAAATCTTCACCAAGCAAAGTGTTTTATAAAAGCTCTGTTTGGAGTAACCTTAAATGCTAATCGGGTGTGGACGAAAGGCCAAAACGCATAGAAAAAGTTAAAAATTTTAAAAGATATCCTTTTACGTGTGGACCAGGCCTAGGTGGCTATAATTGCCTAGATTGATCAGAATATAGTGAAAAATCAGTTATACAGAAAGTGTGACTTCTTAAAGAAAGTAGAGCAACATGACAAGTATTATCTGTCATATGTTTGACATAAAGGGTGGAAAATGTCTAACGACACTGCCCAAGAATAGACTGATATGACATGATTCAGAGGTAAATGTGTTTCTGGATATGAGCTGAATATGAGCAGAGGGGAAATAGAGGGATAATACTGGTGGTGATCAGGGCCTGGTAGAATGGCCCATGATGGAGAGCTATATATAGCTTCACTTGGACACTCATCTTGGCTCCTGCCCCATCCTCCTGCACCACCCTCTGCTCTGCTGTCCCACACCTCCATCCTCTCCCTGTCCTTCCCCAATTCCACCCCCTCCCCGCATGTCTCCATCCCTCCCTCGTTCCCATATAGCACCTGCTCCGACACCTCCTCTGCCAACTGGCTGATGTCATGCTTTAGTACCGGACAGACGTCCTCGCGCTTAATTCTGTCCTACTAAATGGCAGCTAGTGCAGAGATGACCAGGTTTACCCACACACACTCCCCCACACATACACGTGGCCTCCTTACGGCATGTGCTAATCTCACGACACAATGGCCTGGCGTGGCCATTTGAATTCAATCAGAATGTTCAGGAAATGTCCTGGGGTGTTTAGTAAAAGCATTCAAAAACAATCAAATAATCTGTGATCGCCACTCGGGCTTCAACTAATGATTATTTTCAACATTAACTTATCCGTCAGTTGCTTTTAGCTGCAACCAATAACTTTATAGCTCGCTCTGTCGGTAAATAGGTCCAAAAAAACGTTGAATGTTGAAATTTGGCATGGAGGTCAAGTGTGTGTGTGTGTGTGTGTGTGTGTGTGTGTGTGTGTGTGTGTGTTTGCATGAAAGCATGGATGCATGCATGTATGTGGCGGCACTTGTTTTTATTTAATCCATTAATTGTTTAGTCTATAAAATGTATGAAACTGTGTCTGTGGTCCAGACCCTGAAAATATCTAATTTACAATGAAAACAGAGATACCATTAAATGTTTGGCTTATTTTTTTTGGATAGCATCTGAGGAGGAGATGAAACGAGGGAGAGAAAGATGCAATAAAGATTCTCCGTCTGGATTTAAGCTGGGGATGTTGTGGTTCATGGTCGGCGTTCATGGTACCTCCTAAACCACGGGGGCACCCCTGGCAATAAAATCGTTTTTATGCCAAGTCTGTCAACCGACTTATTGAACAGTTGACTAACTGTTTTAGCAAAAGATTACAGTATTTTATTTTTTTTTTTTACTTGATACAGAACAAACAGAACAAACAAAGTGTAATTTTGGGTTTTATAAATAAAACTGACTTGACTTGTGTCAGCGAGGTTAACGATATGAGATCTAAGTTAAAATGTATTCAGTGCTTTTGGTACTGTCCTTGTGATGTGTTATAAGCGGTCCAATTTTTCATTTTTGATTGTTGAAGTGCTGAAGCATATATGAGCCTTTCCACGTCATATATTCCTTCAACAATGTCCAGCCACTGCCCTAGAGCAGGGGCATCCACTTTGCATTAAACATTAATTTAATCTTAATTTAGCTGCTGCACAGATATGTGTGAATGTGCATCAGCCGGTCAGGAGCTTTTGGATTTCAGCCTTTTTCCTCTTGATCACAGACATCCTGTGTGACCTCTCATTATTCATGGCACTGACCCATGACTTTGTTATTGCCACACAGGGGTCTGTCTCCTCTAAACACACTTTGCATGCCCACTGTCTGTGTGTATTTCCTGTCTGCATCATCTCTGCTTCCTGTGCTGTTACACTCTGCAATCCTCCATTGGGGAACTCGACACAAGAACCTCTCCACTCCACGTCAACTTCACTCTCTCAGGGATTAAAGCGGAGACTGCTCGACTCGACGTAGCCTTTCTCTCTTTATCCATGCTCATACTAACACACAGACAAAGCTGCAGGACTAAAGAGTACATTCATAAAAGTGCCCACTCTACCCCACTCCATCACTTTCTGCCACTCTATTTCTCTGCTCTCCATTGTCACTTTCCCTTTATTTTGATGTGCTTTTTTTTTTTCAAATTTGCTCACAGGAAAGGCAGCACTGTTTGATTTACAGCAAATAAAGGTTCTGGTTGAAATGAGAGGGAAGGAGCTCGAGCTCAGTTGTAATCTTTTCTCTTCCGAACAATATCTCTCCGGTCCGTCTGCAATCATTCCTCTCCTTCTCCTCCCCTCACCCTTCTCCCTATCCGCTCTTACAGCAACTGCACTTATATTTCACCCTGCTCTGTTAATAATTACCTATGCTCAGCTGAACCGGTGGTATTATAACCCAAGCTGACATATTACAAATCAAATCAAAGTTAAGGTTTAAAATGGATTTTACAAATGTTTTTGTGAGATTTTGGTTCATTCTCCCTTTTCGTAGCAGGGGCTATAATTCAAAGCCTTTTCTTGCTTTTTCAGCACCACTTCATCTCTGTTTGTATGTTTTCGAGCTGTGAGGTCATGCAGGTCAGAGCGTTGTGCGCGCTGATGTAATTAATGTATTTATAAGCCAACAGGGGATGAGTTGAGTGAGTGACAGTAAGTGAGAAGCAGAGTAAACTGAGGCCCTCGAGGTTGTGGAGCCGCTGAGGCGACCGTGCCTGGAGCCTGCTAGTAAAACATTTAGACCCCCTCATTATGGCCCATTTAGAGGATCAGGAGTCCCTAAAACAACTTGTCTACATTTCTTTACATGACTTTCGCATGCAGTCATGAGTTCGCAGCCTGGAACCAGGTCTGTCTGGTTGAATCCGGAGCCACTTCCATCCTCTGTCATCCTCACACGGCTGTGACGAGGCCTTGCAACATCAACTGCGGCTGAGGCTTCGGTTTAGGAGGAGGAACCATGAATCAGAGCACATCTCCTCTCTGTCTGTCTCTGTCTGTCTCCCTGCTTTTATCTGTCTCTCTGCCTCACAGAGACGTCTGCACACACACATTCACATTAACTTGCGACCAGGCACGATTTGAAATTCCTTTGAAAACCACAGTCATCACCCACCCAGCCCTAATAGACCCCTTCCCTCACAGACTGACTTGTGCACGCACACACACGCATACATACATGCGCACGCACACACACACACACACACACACGCGCGCACACACACACACACACTCTAAAGACCCTGTTTATTTGAAGGAACTGAAAGAAGGCCTTCCTCGTCTACTCTCCTGTTCTTTCTTGCAATGCAGGGAACATTGTCTCCATTTGAGTGTGTGTGTGTGTGTGTGTGTGTGTGTGTGTGTGTGTGTGTGTGTATGTATAAGTATAATGATCCTCTCATCGGAGAAGAAGAATTATCATAAAACATTTTGTTAAGGTACACAATCACTTAAAATCAACGACCTCCGTTCCAAAATCCCATCTGAGCAGAGCGCCTCTGAGCAGTTTGACGAATATGTCTAACTTCTTTTATAGATGTGCATTTAATTAGTCACCATAGTCTCTGGTGTTATAACTATATTACAATCTGGATGTGTCTCATTTATGTATTTTTTTTTTAATGTTTAGATTGGTGTTATTTATTATTTGATGTTGTCTAGGTTGTTTGTAAGGCGCCATTTTAGTTTGCTTAAATTTAAATTTTTTTGTTTTTCAGTGGCGATTTTATTTATGGTTTTACAATTGCGATTTGTTTAATTCTAGCTATGTGACATATGTTGCCTTCGCTGTCATTATCTGTTCTTGGTTCCTGTCTTGGCCAGGACACCCTTGAAAAATATTTCTTATTTAAATAAATGATAACTCAATTAAATGTAAATGTTGCACACATATCAGCGCTGTTAGCATTCTACGACTATGACCTTAATTTGTACATACACTCACACAAATGCATAACTGTACACGTGTACAAATATATTGGCGCACACAAGTGTAACAAACACACACACAGTTCTAATTGTGGTATAGCTGGAACAAAGGAAAGACAACACGAGGCTGTAATGGATAACACAGTAGTTGTAGCTGCACATAGTATTTCTGTTCATTTCTTGGTGCTATTTTCGATTTTTTTAAAGTGGCTTATGTGCATGTGTCCCCATTTGTTTATTTTTACACCGCCAAGTTTGCATCAGCAAAGTTCTTTGTCATGATTTACGTAGGCTATACACAGCATATGTCGACAAACATTAAAACAAAAACCAATGCAACATTTTTAATGATGTTATTCTAAGGTCCTTTAGAACTGGTTCAGGCCAGATTGCACCAAGCCATCTTCTTCCTGCTGTTTATTTATAAGCTGGTCATTCTAGTGACCTCTCATGCAGCTCTCTTTTCCTCTTCTCTTCTTCACTCATCAGAGTATTAATGCTTGGTCATTCTTTCCATTAGTTCACACGCTTCTTTCCTGTTCTGGTTCTGACAACGTGACTGCTCGCCCCGTCCTGTCCTGTGAGAGTCGGCTGGAACAAAAGTGCTGAGTGAATTTCTCTACATTTTTCCACCGAAACCATGATGTGAGGGCCACCGGCATCGAGTTTCGATGTTGTAACATTAGTTAACTGTCCCTCGGTCTCGAAGTGAGTCAGGGTCAGAAAGAGGAAGAGGTGAGCAGGAGAGATGAAAAGGAAGACAAATGCAGGCAGCAGACACGGTCCTCTCTCCTTTCAGTTCCGATAAATGGCAACTTGGTGTGTCACGCTGCGGGTTGCAGGGTAACTGTTCCTTTGATTCACAAGGGTTTGCGTAAACAAAACCTCAACACAAGACGATAATAAGGAAAAAGGAAAAACATTTCTTGTGCAAACTAGTGGGTAGAAAGGCAAAATGTTTAGAATCACAGTCCGTGCAAACAACACTTAATGTTTGAAACTCAAATGTCATGGCTAAGGTTTGTACAATAACCAAAAATTGCACCCCCAAAAAACTATGGAATGAAATTCTCTTCTGTACCAACTTTTGTCAAAAGAGGAGATGGTCTTATAATTTCCCACTTCATAAGTAGTCAGTGTTTCTTGTCTTGTCGGCCTGAATGGTTCAGATCTGACTTTCAAATCCTCAATGGGTTCTTAGTTGGTGTGTATGTATTTAATCTGTGTTTAAGAGTAATTGCAGACGTGAGCACATGTTTGGCACAGTTTAATCTTATCAGATGGAGGATTAGTCTCCTTGACACCCACTAACACAGCACATAGAACTGCTTGTAAAAGACTTGTAAAAGTGTTGGTATGCGTACTGCACTAATGTCTGTGATGACATCACCTCTCAGCACCAGAGGGACAGGACATCTTGGTGTTGTAAATCATTACCTCACTGTTCTCTTATTATAGTTAATACTGCCAAGATTACACACAGCACACTCAGGCTGTATGAGGCCTGACTGAGTGTCCACATTTCAGACATTAGTTTTTTGGTTATTTTAATCATCATTTTTGCTTTAATTATGAAATATTGATACAGGAACATTCAAGAATGTGGCTGGGTTGAAATATTTGATGTCATTTTCACTGCAAAATCCTCACATTAAAGTTTTAATCTTTAAAGTGTTCATGAAATGAAATCTTTGAATTAATTGCTGTCTTTTTTTCATCAATAGCCATTTAATCTATTTAACTAGTTTTTAAAAAAAAAAATGGTTTTCATTGTTAGTAGTGTAGTCATCTAGCTATACTGTCTATTGTATATGCTAAATACTCTTTCAAGTTACTGCTTATGTAAACCGAACATTTGCTACTAGTTTGCATTAAACGCATTCTACTGACAAAACTCGGGTTGGCTTCTATTGCGAACAAAACACAACAAGACGTGGTCATTTTCAGTGGATCGGTTTTAAATATTAACAGAACAAGATGCAGCGGCCACAGGGAGATGTTTAGACGATGTTCAGACACCTCGTGCAGCTTTAAATCCGTTTGTGGTTTCTCTTGATCAGCGGTGGAATGTCACTAAGTTTTGACGTACTTGTACTTAAATTGAGTATTTCCATTTCATGCTACTAACAACTTCTTCTCCACTACATTTGACGGCTTTAGTTGCTTTGCAGATGTAGATTATCTATATAATAGATTAGGATACCCAGCAGTATAAAAAGTAATAACAAATTAACCCCACCTTTACCAATGGTGTACTGTTCCACATAGTGAGTACTTTTACTTTTAGGACTTTAAGTATATTTTGATTATTTTACTAAAGTACCATTTAAATACATGATTTTTACTTGCAACAGAGTATTTTTACACTTTAGTATTGTTAGTGATAGTTAAGTATCTGAATACTATTTCCACCATTGCTCATGAAAAAGGCCAATGATTGACTTTTCTTTATTAAAACAACATGAGTTTGTTTGGCTGCACTGTAAACAGATACAACAGTTTTTCTCTTGTTGTAGTTCTGACAAAGTAACTTTAATCTTTTGCCCCCTCTGGTCAAGATGAGCTTCCGCACTATATCATCTTTGGCTTAGTCATGATCCGAGTCAGTGCACAAGTACAGTAGCTTTTCCACTGTGTAATGCTTTCATAGTGCTGAATAAATCCAATGTCAGGAATTGCATTGCAAGCTTTCCCCTTTTTGATGTTATTTAGAGCTTATCTGAGCCCAAGTCATAGTCACGTTGTTTTAAGGAAAGTTCATCAACAGGATGCAGCCGATGCAGAAGTCAAGAAGGAGATGTGTTTCACAACCCTTCAGATTGTTGAAGTCGCTGGGCAACTTCCCATCTGAGTGCAAGACAGCTGGAGAGGAAAGTGTTTAAAGAGTCAATGTCTTAAAAACACAGCTCTATATTCGATAATATTGAATTAAGATACGTTTTGTACCCTCTTCTCTCTGTTTCAATAAATCTTCCTGTCTCACTTTCTCTCTCTGTCTTTCTGAGAGTACAGTACAGCAGAGGGTGGGTAATTACTTTGCGCTCCAACCCTAAAATAACACGACTGGCCCAATTACAGTCTGGGCCTCATTACACAGCCTCGCAGAACAGAGGGAGGAATACTAGACCAATCAAAACAAAGACGGAAAGCCGAGATGCATGGAAGGACAACATTTAGACGGCAGGTGTTGATTTAACTCATCTTTGAGGGGAGTGTCCAGGTGACACAGTGGAGCAGAATACATGCCATGTCCTGTCCTGGGCTGGCAATGTTACAGGTTCAAACGCTGCCATCTCCTCTCCTCCCTTCTCTTCTCCCTGTTTTTTTTTTTTTTGTTACCACCTTGTATCCAGTATAAAGAAGAAACACCATTGGCTGATGCTCATCTCATCACACATTCAAATATTTAGCTCCGTGCATTTTCCCCCCAAAAACACCACCATCACCCACACATTCAGTGCGCTTTCCTTTTCGACCCATGGCCTCTAGTGCGGTCAGGGTTGGGTAAGGTTGGGTCCCTGCCAGAGGAGCCTGTTTACGTAAGACTCTTCAAAGAGGGCCAGTGAAAGAGTACACTATACAAGGAAAGGGAAGTGTAAATATCAGCCTGATGTTGGCATAACACATACTCGCACCGTACATCTATTACATGTAAGTTGCACAAAATCTTACAAATATACATATGTGTTTTTTTTACGCATCTTAACATATCGGCAGAAACCTCTGGCATTTTGAATGGTTGAGCACATGATCACATTCAGCCTCTGTCTCAAAAACCCAGTCATGAACCTTAAATTCCTAGAAACCCAGAGTGTTCTGGTGTAGATGTGATGTTGTTTGACTTGCTGTTATGGTTAGGCACTGTATCCCAAATTAGACTTAGCCTCCTTTTTCTCCCTACTGACCACGGCTTGACAGGAAAAGCCTGCCAGTGCTTTTTGTGTATACAGTATGTATGTTTGCATATCTGCCCCTGTGCATGTTGGTTTATATGTGAACATGCATGAGTGTATTTCTATACACACATACAAGTGTAAACTTTATTGCTGAATACTGAATAAATGTTTTTGTAAGGCTTTATTTAAAGTTCTACTTGCCACCATTTTATAGCAGCAAACGGTGTCATGTGGCGGTGAAAGAAGAGGTTTGACAGCACTGCTGATCAGGCAAGACAGAACATGGCTCTCACACTTACTCACTCACACACACACACACACACACCTGACTAACTGACTGCGATCTGGCAGAGGGCCAAAGGAAATTTCTTGGGGAACTTTGAAAAAGCATCTCGTATCTTTTATACGCGTATCTGTGTCCACCTAGCGACCCCACTTTCAGAGGAAGTTGGGGTAGAAGTAGGTTGAAACAGTCAAAGGGCTTGTAGTAGGAACAAGATCTGAAAAGTTAAGTGTGAAAGGGGAGGAAAACAGAGCAGAGGGCTGTCGTTTGAAGGAGTTGGACAGCGCTGTGTGTCTGTTTCAGTGCCTGGCATAGCTTGGCCTTGTTAGGCTCCAGGCCTCTTTGGGGGAGCCAAGTCTTCTCCCCAGGCACTGCCAACTCCCTGTGGTGGTGTAGCTACATGTTCAATTATGCTCTGGAGCCTGCCTGTCTTTACCTATGCCTCATAAGAAAACACTCCTTGCGTCTGTGTATGTGTGTCAGTGTTTGTGCTCCGAGATGGCGGGTCATGAAGAGATCGCGATGCGGGTTTAAGAACATGAGAATTTGTGCGAGTTAAGGCTTCTTCTCAAATCAAAATGGCCCTTGATTGCGGTGGCTCCTGCTGTTTTGTTTCAGTACAAACATTTTTTTTTTTTTCCTATAGGACTGTATGAAGTTTTAGAAAGTTTATGTTGATTTAGTCATTGGATACAGCATGGCATAATACGAAAAGAAACCGTTCTTTCTATGCTGTCATAGTTTCCTGGAAAAATGAAATGGGCATGTTGGAGTGTTCGTATAACGTGGCAGTGCAGTATACACCGTATGTACAGTAGGTGTGTGAGAACATACAAATCAAGATGGCAGCGTCAGTCCTGCATCTTCCATAATCTGAAATATCATATTT
The DNA here is from genome assembly GCA_943593645.1 of Bovichtus variegatus. Classification (NCBI taxonomy): domain Eukaryota; kingdom Metazoa; phylum Chordata; class Actinopteri; order Perciformes; family Bovichtidae; genus Bovichtus; species Bovichtus variegatus. The sequence continues at coordinate 3,716,610 of CALSCE010009645.1, read as the reverse complement.
TGTAATCAACACTCCACGTCCTCCTCTTGCATGTCTGTCACTGTTTGTTCTGGAAAGAATCACAAATCTCTCGAAATGCACACGTGGAGATTTTTATTAAACCGGGATGTGAGTGTTTGTGTGTGTATGCGCACATGCCTGCAGGAGTGTGGATGCATTCCTGTGGGTATGTAAGTGTGTGCATGTGTGTGCCGGCATGCTTGCTTGTGTATCTGGAGGCATCCTTAAGGGGAGGGGGAGCAATTATCACTGCCAATAAAACAACAACAAACAAACAATCATTGTTCTGGGCCTCACCTTGTTGTACCACACCCCTCCATAAACCTTATTTCACCAAGGCGACTGACACAGAGAATGTGCTGCGCTGTGCTGCCTAAGCACTCTCCCTAAATAGCATTTACGTGGTAGGCACGCTGCTCCCACGTGTACCTGTGGGTGTGTGTCAATTACATACATGCACACATATACAGAGGCATCCATGTAAAAGCCCATGCGTGTACTATACCCACTAATCCCCCCTGGTTGTGATTTCAATCAACACCACAGGGGTAACTTTGCCTTTTATACATCCTGTCTTCTGGCCTCAGCACAAAAAAAAGACAAAGAGTGCATTAAGTATTGATTTGGGTAGAGTGTGTGTGTGTCTGTGTGTGTTTGTGATGCAATGACAGAGATGGAGAAATTCACTAATGTGTGTTTTATTTGGTGTCTATAGTTTGGTCTAGTTTCCAGTAACTAAATTGTTAATCCACGTTACCAGAAGTTAAACTACGTGTTTAATATTTCATCATCCCGTCTCTTAGGGATGATTTGCTAAGGCTGTTGAAAGTTTGTACAAAACAAAGCCTACAAACTTCTGAACTTCCAGCCTCGTTAAGTGCTTGATACTCCTTAAGGCCGGTTTACGCTCGCAAGTTTGTACAACGTGGCAAAAGTGTTTATAGCTGTTCCGAGCGGTCACACTCGAAGGCCTGATGAAAAGCCAACTCTCATAGAGAGCGTGGAGACTCAATGATCTTTAAATATGGGGACGACGCTTGACATTTTCAGACAGTCTCTCTCCTGGAAAGCATTCATATTTGTGCTTGTTTCATACGCAGGTAGTGACAGAAATAGTTGTGAAATAGAATGAAAAAAAGGTTACAGAAATTGTTGGACACAGCAACTTTAAATGACATTGGAAAGGTGTGTGTGTGTGTGTGTGTGTGGTGGGGGTTCAGCAAGTCTTTTGACACATACCGGCACCTTTACAAAGTGCCTGCTGTAACATGGTTCAGGAGCAAATACTGGTAAAAATGAGTAATTAATAGGCTTAAATCCAGGTTGCAGTCTTCTACTTGTTCCCTCATCTTCTCATGTTATGCCTTCTCCTCCATCTGTCTTTTAATTCCTCCATTTGTGTCTTGCTCCATTTCCCGTTTAAGCTAATTTGTTGAAACTTCATGTGCGATCCCAGGAGACAACAAATGTGCACCCTGCTGGAGTTTTGTTTAAAATGCAAAATGGCTAAATGTCCCTTTGGAGCGGAGTGTGGCTCTGTGTGTGTTTGCAGCATGCTTGCATACCATGCCTTACGTACATGTAAGCATGTTGGTGTAGATGTGTACGCATGTGTATTACATGTGGAATATCCCTGTAGACTACTGTTTTGTTTATGTCTTAATACCCCAGCAAGCCCAGTCACTGGGGAGCCACATTTGTAAACATCATGCCTGGAGATTCCTGCATCGCGC
>CALSCE010009645.1:3675067-3714867 GCA_943593645.1 Bovichtus variegatus | reverse complement strand
TGTGTGTGTGTGTGTGTGTGTGTGTGTGTGTGGACGCATTTGAGCTAACAATCTCAAGAGGTTATTTCATTCTGTTTGTTTTTTAACAACATATACAAGTAATGTATGTTCATGTGTTACGGAGAAAGTGTGTGTATTTTGACTGCCTTCAAGCTAATATATTATTATAAATAAAATAAAATATTATATCAAATGGGATTTTGTGCGGCAGGAAACAGCTCCTCGGAGACCTGCAATATGAATGTTTAGGGAAACACACTTAATTGGTCTTCAAAGGTTTATTGATTACTTCTAATAATTTAAATCAACACCGTATTTTCTAATGTTTCCAGAGAGATCGACGTGTTCAGGACGGCGACGGTTCAGAAGATTTACGACGAATTATTAGACGTACCAACTTGAGTTTTCCCCTGTCTTTGCGTGCTCAAAGTGTTGAACTGGGCTCCTGCTGGTTTGTTTGGAGCTGACCAATCAGGCGTGTGGGATATGGACACAAACTGACATCAAAGACATGACACTGCCACCATTCAGAGTCATGGCCTACTTACCTCTGTCTGTCTGTCTGTCTGTCTGTCTGTCTGTCTGTCTGTCTGTCTCTCCCTCTCTCTCTCTCTCTCTCTCTCTCTCTCTCTCTTTTTAGTCTATCTCTTCCACAAACAAAAAGGTTAAATCCACGTAAACTTATTTTTACACAGTAGTATCTACAATACCTGAACATTAAAGCAGCATAAATGTGAATGAATGACACCACATTCTACCGCAGGATGATCCTTGATTTGAAGGAATTTTCTCGGGCTTGACTTGTTGTCTTTGTGGAACATGTAACTGGGCAAACTTTGCAAAAAAAGAGCAAAAACCTCTTCCACTGATGAACAGGTCTGTCCTCAGCATAGGTTGCTCCTTGTTTAAATGTTTTATTTTTTTCCATTTTTTAGTTACATGTTGTATCATGTCATGACTTGTTTGTCCTGCAAAGCTATGAGTGTAGATACTCGTCACATTTAAATGCTGGGAGATTTCTAGACTATTATAGTCGTCTTCCAGTGGCCCAGGATAGCGCGCTATAACTGGGCCACGCTGTAATCATATACATTTCCACTGCACCCCCACAGCAGGGGATAACCCAGCTGACCTGCAATATTATGGTTCTGCTTGGGAGCAGTGACAGCCTCCACCCTCAACTGGGCTGAGTTGTTGCCCTTAACTGATGTGGTCTGGAGACTAGAGAGAAAGTGCCATTACTTAAAGTCTCAGTGTATTCAACTTTCAATTTGTTTTAGCTTCTCTGTAACATAAACTTTTGGACTTTGATTTCTTGCTGTAACTTTCCTTTTATAGCCTCACTAGTCAGATTTCCATTCAGTTGCGAAATGAATTTTAAGTTAACTTTTGAAATGTTGCAAAAGAGATGCAAATTAGGCGCGTTTCCATCAACTGGTTTGGAGCGCATATACTAAGCTTTACAAAGCGTAGTTTCGTCAAAAGTCCGTTTAAAATATTGTAGGGGTAAAAGAAAAAGCAGCCACAGCGGATGCAAACTGGTTGGATGAAGAGCTGAGGAGGGCAACACCATGCTGACATACTGTATGTAAAACATCTTGTGCTGTTCCCACATCGCAGGCTCTAATAACGGTTGCTCACAGTACAGCACGGCTGTAAATGTAGATACTTTATAAAGGTGAGAAGAATAAAACTGAACATCTCCATAAATGAGAGATGCCTAAAATAACCAAACCAAATATGAAGAAGCAGAGACGAGAAATTCTGTCAGTTGCTTAGATTCCTCCGTCCTCTGTGGAGGACTGTGAAGAAGGGAAACTGGGCGAGAAACAATTAATGACTTTCACAACGTTGCGCAAATGATCTGTCTCACCCTCTCCTCTGGTGTCTGTCTGTCTGTCTGTCTGTGTCCGTCAGCCCAAAAAGGAGTCATGCAGCTTGTAGGCCGTGACACTCTGACCAGGATTAGTGCAGAGGTGTGCAGGACAACACACGCACTACCAGACCCCTTTGACTGTCCCCACAGCAGGGCAGACACCAGGCTGTTTATATAACTATTAGCCTGGGGGAGGGGAGGCCAAGTTGGGTGAGCAGAGGGGGGGGGGACGCATGGTTTTTAGTAAGACTGCATTGTACATACACATACATACAAATGGTAACCTCATGAAGTTTCGTATTCAGACGATTTTTTTCTGAAACAAGAAAAACATCTGAAGAATAGGGTGAGCTAATGCCACTTATTTCCTGAGCAGTTCTCATACAATTTAATTTCAATAAGTTTTGATTACTCCCCCATGAACAAGAAAAACAATACCAATGAAAACGATATGAAGATAATACTACGAGTTGAAATGATTAAATTGCCATCATGCTATATTTATTAAAACCTGCAATAGCTGATTTTTATTTATTTTTTGGCCACTCAGGGGCAATGGAAAGCTGTGAACAAAACATTAACATATCATTACATTTTAAGTTGACATGGCAACATTGTTAGCAAACAGTAGCTTATTCACACATCCAGCAGTTATGGAGCAACATTAGCATTAATTTGTAGTCGTGTTTCTGGATACCAGATGAATGCAAGTCCAATATTCACTCTCTTTTCGCTCTGTTTTTGGTCTCCACCAACTCCCGAGGGAAAATATCTAGCTCTTTAGCTGCTAAATGTTACCATAAGTTTACCAGCTAGTCCCTAACTGTGTCTCTCTCTGCCGTTTGGAGTTGAGCAGGTAGTGTAGAGTGGGTTTTGATAGATTTTTCGCTAAAACAGCTGTTTTCTACGGTCGAAAATGACGCTACGGTGAACCGAAACAGTAAAGTTGTGCATCGGACGGCTAAACAATGAGCTGAAACTCGCTAAAAAGCATGGAAAGCTAAGGGGAGCTACGGAATCGAGTGCTAATTCTCTGTAGTTTCTTCATGTCAAACCCTTTCGCATTGTCAGTGTTTATATGTTTTAATTAAAGAAATTATAGTATAGCTGCTTTGATAATGTACTGGGTATTGGGCTGAATGATGGAGAGTTATACCAGTGAATACTGAATGCAAAAAGTGTTTTTCTTACACATACAATGTCCACATTGACATTGCATAATAGACATTTAGCTTTTAGGTGGTGGAGTTACTTTTTATGCTATCAGCATAACCAACTACCCACACCACAGCTGCCCTACGGAGGTGTGTGTTTGCGATGAAGAATTAACAGATTAATAAAGAATACATTTCAAGGGTCAAAGCAACACCAGCTGACGTACCAAACATTACAATGAATGCTGTATAGGGACTCTATAGTGCTATTGGTGCTTGCAAATAAATGAGAGCTAAGAGAGAAGTTACAGCGGGGACAGTCTCAGAAGTCAGGAGGGAGCCGAGATGTGATTCAGGTAGGAGAGAGATGGGTTTTCACTTTAAGATAGTACGAGCTGATGAGTGATGGAATGCCATTTTATTCCATCATTTCAGCCCATCACACATACGACCAGAAACAATGAAAAAGTAAAAGACACATATGACACGTACACACTTATATACACTCTTTGGCATGCATTCACTGTAATGCTGCCTCTCTCAGTATCTCTGACCCACCACACACACACACACACACACACAGAAAGAGAGAGCCAGGCACAAAGAGAAAACTGTACTTAACGGAGCTCCTCCACCCTGTAATCCTTCAAACCAAACCAAGCCTGAACACCTGCAGTGAGGGAACTATGACAAGTGCTCTGGCTGCACAAGCATCCAACGCGATTTGTACGTCACCGATGTTCCTTAACGAGTACTGCTTATGCGTTTTCTTCAGGTCAGGTCACAATCTCTTTTCAAGAATCAGAAATCAGTTCTGGCAAGTGTATGTGTTATGGATATCTGTGAGGCCAGCATTTAAAAAAAAAAAAACTACTGCTGCTCGTGGAGTGATGTGTGGTTGTGTTAAAAGGGTGTCCGCGTCGTTTGTGTTTTTTTGCTGATACAGTGCAAGTGAGACGTCTCGGGGTTTCTGTGAGCTTTTGAGGAAGAAGAGGGTAAGGAGAGCAGAAATTGGGAGGAGGGGAGAGTATGGTGTATAATCACACAGATTGGATAACATCGAAAAGCCCCGGGCCAACACTGACAAACACAGCTGCTTTCTGACACAGTAAATCTACTGGATGACTCTCTGCCCTTCTCTGCCTGCCTTCGAGCGCGCACACACACATACAAGCACACGCACACACACTTGAAACTGAGCATGTTTGAGGGTTTGAGTGCCACTGGGCTGTCTCAGGTTGGATAATAACTCTTGGCCTGTCAGAGCAGAGTGCGAGCTGTCCAAAAAACTGTCAACATCCCACTTACCCTAAAACCAGCACGACTATGGCCTGCGCTTACGGGATCTTTGCCTGCAGTCTTCCCGACACACTTTAGCTGACACACGCTGTTATAGCTCCTGGAGTCACACGAAGCCTCTCTTTACTGTAACTGAGGGTAAAAAACATAGTTTGCTCCATTGTTTTCGCGAAATTTCCTTTAGGTCAGTGGTGCTGCAGAAGCATTCTTGGACAGAGGATTGTTAAGAAATTGTTACCACTCAGACTAAAGATAACAAGGAGGCATGAATTGTAATAGTCCTTTTTTTTTTTTTTTTTTTTTTAATAGTTCCCAAATATACACCAGAGAAATTAAACTCGGGACAAAAAGAAAAAAAAAAAGTCCCTTTTTCACATTCCTGTTTAAGTTTCCACCGCATGCTCTTTTTTGAAGTAGTGAGAAGTTGTACAACATAAAACATTGTTTTAAACGTTAAGAAACATCAAGAGCTATCCCCCTGATCCTAACATTAACACCAACCGTCTCTCTCTCTCACAAACTATAAAACCCCGTTTTACTGTGTATGTGCGTAGAAAAAGTCAGAAACAAATTAGATGCATCAATAAAGATTTATTTCAAGCAAACAAATATAGACATTTATATAGTTTCACAAGTGAATTTCACACATAAATGCTGCTCCTGCAAAAAAAAAAGACGTGGAGCAGAGAAAAGAGACTTTGCACTTGAACTGTTACTGTTGCTGTACTTCTGTTTTAGTTTCTTTTTAATGAAGCAGGATACAAGTTGTAGAGTTATTGTACAGCTCTTCCTGCTTTCTAAACACAGGTAAAGGTTAGGAGTTCCTCAAAAGGTTCTTGGTCAGCTGGGAACGTTCCTGCTGTGGAAACCCCCTGTAAGGCACACAACTTTCAGACTAAACTTTGCTCCGGAGTCGGCGTTACCCCTCCAGTGATGTAGCATTGAAAAGGTAAAAGAGAGGAGTTTGACTCCGCACTCTTTTTCCCTCACCCATCTGTTCATCTTTACACTGCTTTATTACTGAGGACGGAGGTGTGCGCTTGGAACACGTAACTGTTTGATCTTTCACTTTTCACACAAAGTAAGTTAGTTGCCTTATGGTTGTAAGAACTTGTAATATTCCCTTCTTTTCTGTGTTTGTATTAATTTGCGTGCGTAAGAGTTAATGTCGTTAAATGATGTAACAACATTATGTCCTTTCCAAGCCTGCCCCCTCCCCCTCACTGCATTTGTTTCCTTCATCAAACCTCCCTCTGGCCGCAGTCAGGCCCAGATGAAAATATGAACTCAGAGAAAGAAGTTAATCTCCCACACAAACGCAGAGCGGAGGCTGTAACTCAATACAGCCTGCTTCGTGGGAGGCCAACCTGTCCTCGTATTGGAGAATTAATACAAGTTGTCCACTTATGAGGAATGAGATTAAAATATACTTGGCTCTTATTAAACCCAAAACGAAAACGCAGAGGCATGAAGGATCTCGGTGTGAGAGGGTTAGAAGGTGCAAACGCATATATGTGTGTCCTTTTGTTTGTGTGTGGCGTACATTAGGCGCAGTGCGTGTACGGGGCGGGGGCTTGAGATTCCCAAGCAGGCCTTATTGGAGATGATTACTCTCATAAAACCTCTGCTCTCTATATTGCCCCCCTCCTCCTCCTCCTCCTCCCCCGCCTCCTTCCATCTGCAGTCTAAACACACTTAATCAAGCGCAGGTGTGTCCTGATGCATTTACAGACGCCTCGCTGACAGACAATCTTCTACAGCAAAACAAGAGAGCAGAGGAAGCAGGAGACGTTTGGCCATCTTTTTTTTTTTTATCTTATCCACGTTGTGGACCAAGGCAGCGCGGATGACAGATATGAATGGAATTATGAATGAGAGCAAATGTATCACATATTGGTTTTCTTTTACTTTGTTTCTTAATTTTTCTCCTCGACTCTCCTCTCCATCATTCCCCTTTCTTCCTCTCCCTCTGTCCTGTGTCTTAATTCACTGCTGGATCAGCCAGTGTTGGGGATCTGCGGGTTAATACGGTTACCGGGATAACAATCTCCCCCTGCATCGCTCCATGATAGATGGGCACTGTGTGTGTATGTGTTGAGTGATTGAGCAAGTGGGTGAGTGAGTGAGAGATAAAGTAAGCGGCGGCTGTGTAAAAACGTGTGTGTGTGTGAGTGTGTGTGTGTGTGTGTGTGCAGTTCGCAAGCGAGAGTGTGGAAGCAGAGGGGGCCGTGGTATCCGTCAGAGGAGAACAATGGCTTTTAAATGAATCTGGGAGGTCGTAAATCACACAAAGAGAGAGCCCAAATGCAGCGCTGATTGCCTGGACGTCAGAGTCAGCGGACGACAGGAAGGAACGAATGAACGAGAGAATGAACGAGAGCCCCAGTGAGACACCTTGTTAACGCCTGAACAAAACGCCTCCATTAGGAACCAATGGCCTACTTATGCAAATGAGTCCATATACGCACACTTTCTCTCCTTAACGTTCTGTCCTTGGGAGGCACATGCAGTCAGTCAGTCAGGACAAACGTAAATAAATCAAAGGACAAACACTTTTCCATTATATATTTGTCGGCTGATGTAGCCAAAAGCTCAAAAAGAACTTACAGGAGACCTTTTAGTCTCAGCAGTTACCTGTGCTGGCATAACACTGTTGGCTAATACTGTTGATCTCTTTAACTATTGAAAAATGTTGAGCTCCATAAACATTTAAGATGAAGACAAAAGGTCTTGCCTAACTCGCAGTTTGTTGAATATATTTTTTCTTAATCTCATAATTTGAATTCGGTTGATAAAGATATAATTTCACTGTCTCTGGTAATGTCTGTAGCTGTTACTGTATGTGTTAATACTGAGCAGTTGTAAATCATTAGAGCCATGCTTCATTATGGTTAGCGCGAGTGTTGCCTCAGAGAGAGAGAAGAGTGGTAGGCAGAGTGTAATTACAGGTATGTGGGGAGAAAACATGCAATTACAGATGTAGAGGAGGCATTTTGCACGCTTTTGCAGCTGGTGTGTTGTGAAAGCTTGTTTATCTCTCCTCTCCCCAGTGGTGGAAAGTAACATACCAAGTTCGTTTGCTTAAGTACTGTGGTTAAGTACATTTCCAATCGTCTTGTACTTGAATGTTTCATTTTATGCTACTTTATACTTATAATCCACATTTAAGCGGGAAATATCACAGTTTTTTCTACATTTATTTGACATCTATAGTTATAGTTACTTTACAGGTTTGCAAGATTTTACTTTTAAAAAAACCTGACGAGTTTATAAAACACAAAGCGTTGTTAAAGATTAAAGTTCCAGCAAATAGACATTTCACTTTTAAACTTCTCCGGTTGCATTTCAATAACTTTGAAGCCCAGAGAGGTAAAATTATCTAATACTTCACCAAAACAAATCTACAATGAGATTATCCAAAGTCCAAAACAAATTTGTATAGCAGAGATTTGTCTTTTTCCTTTATTCCCACCACATTATTATATCTCATCTATGTCACACATATCACATCTTAGATCCTCAGAAGATGACCCGAGCCCTAGGTTTGACTAAAAAAATGTTTGTATTGTATATAAAATAGTTAAAACTTGCCCCACCTCAAACAGCTACAACAGTGAACTGCGGCTTACTTTGATGCATTAGTATTAATAATTGTATAATGTATTAATACATCACTTACAGGGGCAATCTTTTTGAAGCATGAGTACTTTTACTTTCGATATTTGAAGTACCTTTTGCTTCTTCTCTTTTAGCTCTGTTTCCCGGGCTTGTTGTGTACTGTCGCAGTCAAATAACAACTGGCAATGACCCTGCGTCACTGTTAGGGTTGGGGTCAGGTCAACTCGTTTTGGCCACCCGTAGCAGCCCAGCTGATGATCCGAGGTTAGAGATGAGAGGTCAAGGGTCAGTGTGCTGCTTGTCTCACCTGTCTGCTCACAGGGAAAAGAAACAACAGAAATAGAGGAGAGAAAAGGACTGTGAGAAAGTGAAGCCGCAAAAGTAAACGGGTTTTAAATCATGGTCTATTTCTTCTTCTCTGTCTCGCATGACATGAAATACAACAAAAAAGAGTAAAACTATAAACTGTGCGACAATTCCAACAATGGGATTCTCTTTCTTACTTGATCCTTCTCTTGCTCTCTCCCTCACCCTCTCCCTCCCTTGCTGTAACCATAATAGTGTGTAATGTGCTGGCTGATTAGGACTTTGACAGCGAGGTTGAGACCAGCCACCCAGACACTGAGGTTAGTTAGTCTGGGTTTTGTGGCCAGACTGTTTGGCTGGGAATACCCTTCTGTTAGTTAAACCTTGTTTGGCCGCAAGTCACATTCCCACGCATGCACACTGTACGAACACACACCTGCTTCAAGTAAACAATGCGTAAAACAAGCTAACAGAACAAACTCAAACATGCATTTCTAAGTCGTCGCGCTTTCTGAGAGTAATCAGGTATTTGAATTGTATATTTTGAATCTCTTCAAGGGATCCTAAAAGGACGGCACACAGTGAACACATGCTTGAAAACAAAAGGACTCCTCGATGGCAAGTGTGACCCCTGAAACAGGTATGTGACAGCTGCTCTTTTCCTACCAGGACAGAAGAGAAAGAAAAGTACAAGGTTATTAAAGAGACAGCGCTCCAACTGATTGTGGCCACCACCGAGCGTAAAAGAGACAGGTGGGGATCTGCAATTAGGCTTGTTGTTGTACAATGGGGAATAGGACCGGTCGGGAGAACATTCAGAGCAGTTGGTTCCCGCAAAGTCGACATTTTTCTGTATTTTTCTCTGACGCACACACCACATATATACACACACAGAGAGATACACAAACACACACACAATATTTACAATACTTAGAGTATTTGGTGACGGGTTAGAGGAGGCGTGACTGACCTCCTCAGTCATAATTAAGAGCCTAGGAGAGCAGAGCCTTTAGGCCTTTAGGCCAGCCGGGGCCCCTGCCCAGACACACTCCCTCAGACTGCACTGTTTATGTTTCATTAGAGCACAATTATATGTCGCATCCCTCTCTCTCGCCACCTCTCACTCTCACACCCTCTCAGACTTTCCCCTGATTCTCTCATGTGTGTCTTGTGCATTTGCGATTTTGCTCTGTGAAGGATCAGAACAGAACAGTGTGTGCCCGGCTCCGCTGAGCAACAATATTTGTCCCCCCCCCCCCCCCCAATCCTTATCACAGGTCAAACAAGCTGCTGAGAGGCCCTTCATTCTGCTATACATACAGAGAACAGAAGGGGGAGGGAGGGGGGAAAGAAGCAGTAGGAAAGAGTAGAATATTATAGAAAAAAAGATATTATGGAAGTGTTACAGATGAAAGAATGTAGCAAGGGCTGTTGGAGGAGGGAGGACGTCGTACTGTATGACAGGGGGAGAGACGAGGAGGAGGAGGAGGAGGAGGTGTGCCTTCCAGTAAGAGGTGGACAGTTATTTTCCTCCGGATCCCTTACTACAACATCACAAAGGAAATGTCTACACGTAGCAGGGAGCAGAGGCACAGAGACAGAGTCCTACTCGGGGCCCAACCCGCACTCTAAATGTAGGACCTGTGACCCGCATTAAAAATGTACACACGACTATATTACTGCTATACTCTCTCTCTCAGTTTAAGGTGTGTTTTATTTGTGACTTGAGCTCAGGCAACAACCAAAGAAGTCTTAACCAACCTGAACGGATGTTTAGTCGCACAAAGTTTAACTTAAACGCATAGGTCGACAGTTTGGGAAAATACGCTTGCGGTTACGAGATAATAAGATTGATACCAATCTCATATTTGTTTGCTAAATATGAAGCTAGAGTCAGTAGCAGGGAATGAAAATAGCACCTGCCACCTGCCAAATAAAGGGTTAATGTTGGCTGGGGGTATACATTTCAGGTTCATGTTTAATCTGGTCAAAATCCAAAGTGTAAAACGTAACATGTGGAAGTATTTGTTTGTGCGAGCGCAGGTGACTCAGTGGAGTCTCACTCAGTTGTCTGGTAACCTCAAGGTGGCAAGACTCTTGGAAGTCACTGTCCCGGACATGAAATAGTCCCTGCGCATAACGTGTATCGATCTTCTTATTTCACTCTAGGCAGGAGAGTGAATGAGCTCATTACCCAAGGCGTCAAAATACTCCTTTAAACACGCAGTTATAAAAGTTTTAAAACTCAAAATTGGAGACTCTTTGAATTACTAAAATTATAGTGAAGATGTTTTTCTGTTGTCTACACTTCATTTCACCCCTCATTTGAGTCATGGTTTACCCAAACCCATGAATTTAAATATATACAATATCATATATATAATATATGTAAGATTGAAAAGAGTGTATTGTTGCCACTGGAACGAAATGTGAAAAATATCTGAACTTCATTAGGCTGTTTTACAGAACTCACAGCCTATACATACACACTACAAGATTGTTTGAATCTTTGTCAATTAGCCAGGAAGAACTACACATACGAGCACATCCTCTGAAAAATGCTGCACCACAGGAAAGGTGGAAGAGAGGAAAAGTGATGGAAAAATCAAAGAACGAGGGGGGACAAGAGGGCATGAAAACCACAGAAAGCTAGTTTTTCACTCTCGCTGTCTTTACCTGAGGATACTGAGGAGTAATTAGCAGCTTTAAATCAATATTTAGTGATTCATGGCTGTTTACTCATCAGGTCTAGACAGCGGGACAGACACAGTGTTAACCCCATCCATGACCAGAGGGCACAAACTACACACCACAGACCCATAGACACCCAAACTCACCACAGTGGCAACACAACATGACACTGCAACAGGAAAACACACAAACACACACACACACAATAGGTATATCATTTACATCCATTCACAGCCGTGTGTTTATTTGATTTAAGGAAAATAATGGTGGGAAAGGTCGAGACAATGACCACGAAGAGACCGCAAGCCTGTGAGTCAACAGCCACGGGAGGCAAAATGCTACATCGCTGTTGTGATACTCCGCAGGTTTGCATCACAGTCTAATCCGTGATCTAACCTCCAGTGGGGAGTGTGTAAAAGAGTAGATCGTGATTCCTGGTCCTGCGCTCCCCGTCTTGTGGCTTATCTTAACGGCAGGTAGGTGTTTCCATGAGCATCCATGACCTTTTCTTTGCTCAAGCCATCACCGCTGTCTTCTTCTCGTCGTGCCTGACTTACTCTCTCCTGGTATCATCCTACTACAATTTAGTTTGTCGTCTGGTTTGTATTCATCTTGCTTTACCCGCTCCTGCTCCTGGTTTCCCCCTCTTTTACCATTTCCTTTGAGAACAGGAAAGCCCCTCCAGACAAACAGCCCTGATCCGTCCATCCAATACTCTCTCTCACTCTCTCTCTCTCTCTCTCGCTCTCTCTCTTTCTTTCTTTCTCTCCCCCTGCGTCTTGGTTCAGCAGGCTATGTAAACACATTGGGTGGACTACAGCTGGCGTAGAAGGAGAGCAGTGGGACATAGTGAGTGCGTGAGTGTGTGTGTGTGCGTAGGTGTGTACATATTTATGTGAGAGCATGCAGGCATTTGCGTGGTAGAATTAGGAGACGTTGACAAAATGAAGGAATAGTTTGGCTGTGTGACCAAGTGTATCTGGAGTGGGGTGCGTTACAGGCATGAGATACTGAGGGACTTGGACACTGGCGAGGAAGCTAACAAAGTCTAGAGCCTGTGGGGGTATTGGATGGCTCATTAAGTCGGTGCGTGTGTGTGTGTGTGTGTGTGTGTGTGTGTGTGTGAAAATGGGAGTTTGCCTGAGACCTACCCAATCAAGAATGTGTTAAATCAAAGTCATCCTGTTGACCACTTCTGTGTATTTTTAGCATGATATGTTGAATTCTGTGTATGCGTGTGTATCGGCACGCCTCTCTCTGCACAGTCCCACAAATTTTGTGTTTGCAGAAGGAAATACCTTGACAGGTTTTTGGAACACCGCCTCCATCTCCCACTTTCCTCCCACTCTTTTTTCTCCATCTCCTTCTCTTCCCTTGGTGTAGTTTTTGGTGTTATTTTACACTCACACGCCCTTCCTCTGGCTTAAAGCAACACACTCCCTCCCCATCACTAGCGTTGTGTAACTGCCATTTGGCGATCAGAAAACGTAAAAATTTGGAAGATTATTGTAAATCTCTCTCTGCGATGTTACTGATGGTCTTACGTCACTCGTTATGTCACTATCACATCTTGAAATAAACAAAGTTTTCCTGAATTTTTCCTAAAGGTGTGCTGTACCTGCAGAGATCTTTGGCATTGTTAGTGGTATTCATTTTCAAAACCTTTAGTATGCAATATGCAAATATTGATGAAATGTGTCCTTAATTTGTTGCAGAATCATTCCTCTACCCACACCCTCTTTCTCACTTTCCCTCCTACCTCTATTTTTTTTCTCTTTCTCTCACAAACAGCGGAGAGAAATGCTCTCACATTTTTTCGGCAAAAGATGTGAATGGTAAAATTCCATAACACTCACAGAGACAGGAAGCGCTGCTCAAAGGCCGCAGGGAACAGGAAACAACCAAGGACGAGCTGTTCAAGTCACTTACTTATGGTTACTCATGAGGAGACTTAGGAAGTCATCAGAAGAGGACGTGTGAGGGTGTACGCAAATGCAGAAATGAGAAAGAAAAGTCTGATTGAAATCCTAGGCAAGATGAAGACGAGGATTGTGTGTGCTGACAAGCAGCATAACAGGTGTGCAGAGAGAGAGAGGAGCCGAGAGAGAGTCTATAACTAGTTTTGTGTTGAAAGGTCAAAGTCAGGCCTCGGATTTGAAATTGAAATGAAGTGTTGGTTTGGCACCGTTCCCACCTCAGTACTCTATGGAAAGAGTGTGTTTGTGTGTGCGTGTGTGTGTTCAGCACAACACCACCTGTGTACACATTTATCCCCATTTCCCACAGTTTTACATACTGTGTTAGGATTTCTTATACAAGTATATTGTGTAAAAACAATGATTTGTCTGCACAGTGTGTTGTATTTTGCACCTACAGTATATTGATTAGTGCAGTGTTTTTATCCTTCTCAAAAGATCTTTCATTTCAGAGCATTTTTGTCAAATGACTCCAATGAAGCAGGTTGACCCTTCCACACATGAATGGCCCACAAATAACATACTGTCTCTTTGATTTGTATTTGCCCCCATGGCTTCAAATTGTACAGTAATAATGCAGAGGATCATTTTGGAGTGATTGTGACTAATGTATTCATTGTTTGACCGCCCGTTGCTTTTGTACGTCTCTGTGATCAAAAGTTAAGGCATCCAGCATCTTCTTGTTTTTGTTGTAATGTAGCGTTGGAGAGGATTTTTTTCAAGGATTGTGTATGGGAAAAAGTCATTTTTGGGCCATACGCATAATCTGCATTTTTGACTCTGGCCACTAGGCCAAAATTGCCCCTCAGCCCAGCAGTGTTCCATTGTAACTGCTGTGAATACGATCTGAGTTCACCTACAAACCTTTTAAAGCCAACTCTCAAGCCTACAGGATGTGAGTATTTGGTACTTAAAATACTGTAAAATACCAAGGTCAACCTCACTTTTGAAAAAAACCTTTCCTTCAGAAAGTATCAATGCTGAAAGAGGAAAGACCAAATGTAGAGTGCTTTTTAATTGAATTGAATTGAATTTAATACATTTTCAAAGCTACTTCATGGGCGCTCGGCTTATTTTTTATTGTCCTGTGGTTGTGCAGGAATAAATATAAAAATACAATCTGAACAGTTTGTTTTGAGCAAAAGTTCCTTTTTTTTGGCACATTAATGCTGACCTCAAGTAATGGCACATTTGCTAGTTGTTAGTCATTGAAAAATGCCCTTTAAGGTTGTAATGCTCTCCATTTGATGAATGTCAAACTGAGCATAGTCACACATTCACTTTTTTAGTACAGTATCTGTAAATATAGATGAAGGATCAGTGGCTGTGAAGTCTGACAGACTCCAGAAGGCGTAATTCACATGAGAACTGATAAGTCACGTACATGTGATAATGGAGGTAATGTAAACATCATCTACCAATAACAGGCTTTACCCCAAGACACTCATTTGTGAAGATCAAAAGCAGAGGGGATTCAGCTCTTTTCTCCTGAAGAGTTAGTTGCATTTTATAAGTTAGATTTGAAGTGTCTCTGACTTCAGCAGAGAGACTTTATTTAAAGCAGGATCTGTCTGCTGTACTGCGCTGAAGGCAACTGAGTAAAATGTGTTTTAGGCTTCTTCAAAGTGTTTCCGGAAACATCCTCGACTGTTCAGACTAAACAGTTCAAATGCATTTGAAATCAACATAATTCTTACCGTACGCAACAAGGTTTTCTGCTATTTCTGCTTTGTGTCAAGTTGTATCACCAGCTAATTGAAAGGCAGCCTCAATCTTCTTCCACCATTTTTCCTTGATGACGCTGTGTTATTCCTGCAGACAGAGATAAAAAGCATATAACTGGATCAAACTGTGGATAATAACCATGAAATGGCTATACACACAAACACATTTTAAGAATTTCACACCAGAAATCGACAATTCCTAACTAATAACTCAATTGTATCATCTTTTAGTGGCCCTCTACGGCTTGACTGTGTGAAGCGTACTGGGAATGATAGTGCTACTGTCGACTCTGAGACTGACAGAGAGGGATGGCCGAGGGACGCTGAGGTGCTGTTGAGCAGTGGATGGATAGCACAGGGTGAAATGGGGGAAGCGGGGGAATGGCTGCCTGCCAGAACCCAGCGCCAGGTGCAGAATGTAGGGTAGAGAAGTGTCCTTCCTCAGCTCCCCCGTGGAGGGCACCAGCCCATACTGAACATCCACTGTCCCAGTACCCTCTACTGCTGCGAGGCCACTTTTTCCTCCCCACTCACCTCAGCTGTTTCTCGATCTTGCCCTCAATTGCTCCCTGTTTCTCCCCCAGTAGAAAACAACTCTGCGCCAAACATAAGAAGGAGATTGTGTCAATTAAATGGTGTGCGCTGAATGCCACAAATCACACGCACATGTTCTGCACTCGCAAGCATCACAGCCGCCTCCCCCCTCACTCTCTCTCTCTCTCTCTCTCTCTCTCTCTCTCTCTCTCTCTCTCTCTCTCTCTATACGTTGGAGCCACATAGAGTTTTATGGCTCATGTGTGTTGTGACAGTGTGAAAGGCACAGGAAGGAAAGGCCGTGCTTCCTCTGATGCTCCTGCTGCTGTGGGCCAGAGGAGATAAGAACACACACACACACATGGATGCACACACAGCCATGAACAAACAATCACAACGCAGATCCATGCTGCCTGCACTAACACCCCCTCCCTCTCCACCTCCCCTGCAGATCTGCTTCCACGTGGTTTGGCCTTAATCAACCCCCATGTGCACCCCCCCCCACCTCCACCTCACACATTTTGGTTTGTCCTCAACAATTTGCACTCCCCAGTCCGACTCAAAGTGTTTGAATTGGCAGTGCGAGACTAACGCTGGAGGCTGTTAGTTTCAAATAGGCAAATAATCATTGCTCAAATTAAAACTGAACTATTCCGGTTAGTGATACAAAGCAATCATCCTGGCTGCTCTGCCATAACATACCAGTTGTAATCATAGAGAAGTGTCCTTTCATTGCTTTAGTAATGTGCATGTATTGAAGAAAGGCACAAGTGGACTTCCTGGAAAGTGTATATGCTGTGCTTTCCAGGGTGAGACTGCTGCTGAGAGTGTGTATCTGTGTTATTTTCTCTGTGTGTGTGTGTGTGTGTGTGTGTGTGTGTGTGTGTGTGTGTGTGCCCGCTGACGTAAGCCCCTCTATCTGATGATGCCCTTCTAATCCCCACAGTGATGTGTCATGAATATGGAGTTTAAGACTCAAATCCCCAGGGATACACAGGCTATAGATAGCTTGCTCCTTCCACACATACACATGTGCGCGCACACAAAAGGCGCACACCTTCAGCAGCAGTCCCACTCAGCGTACACACCGCTGCTGACCCCTGTGACGTTGAAGGGGCAGAACCGGGAGAAGCCAGAAAGAGGTGATTAAGATGAAAGTAACAGAGTCAGACAAATTTCAATGGACAGTGGAAATAACTGAGGAATGCAGGGTATAAGGAATGTGCTTATGGAGCTGCTGATTAGATTTGACTTGATCATTCCTATTGGGAATCATAGCAATATAGTCACCTTGTTATAGTTCAGATCTTGGTACGCCAATCCTGTCTCTTAGAAAATTATTTTACTGTATTTATTACAACGTTGTTTTTCCAAAAAAGTTGCGATGAGAAAGGTAATCGCTGCCTGGATTATGTTCAGAGGCAGCTTGTTTCTGAGTGAATGAAGCGCAACATTTATGTCCCGTCTGTCGTTAGGTGTACGTCGAGGTAACAAAAGCACTTTGGTTAAGGCTAAGGAGAGATCATGATTTTGGTTGAATGTTAATAAACATGTCGTGTCTTATTGCATTAATCCTTAAAGTAATGCCAGTGCCTAAAGATAACCATTAAAGTTTAACTATGCTGTAACTACTACGAGCGGTTATTGCAGCGAGTTAAACACAAATGAAACACGTTTACTGATATGCTCGATATCAACGTCTTTGCTACTTGCCAGATGCACTTATTACCATTTCCTCATTACGTTAATAGAAAGCATAAACCGGTGTGCTTTATGTTTCCTTGATGTTGCAAATTAGTTGCATATGAACGTAATTTGCAGGAGAAAGGGTTGGGGAACAAGCCGACATCGCAGAAAATCTCGGGATGATCATACTTGGAAGAGAAAATAAAGGTGGACAGTCACATCATTACCGCAAACTGTCCATTGTAAGCATCCAGCACAGTTTACAGACCAACTTTAACTTTGACCAATGTACTTACCAGAGTCAGAATCAGTGCAGAGGACACATTTACAGGTCAATCCAGATACAGACATACAACTTAACAAATATAAGTAAACTTAAACATACTGCTGCTATATACAGGACATTTAGTTGAGTTCTTTATTTGGTTACTTACTGTAGTTGTGCACGCCCACAGAGGGATTATTAGCGACTTTTCAGGTGCACTCGCTTGGAGTTTTACCTCCACATAAAGTGGTTTAGTTAATCTAGCTAAACTGTTTGCCTCCTGTCTTATTGTCTGACCGTTTGTGTTCCTTTTTTCGTTGGACTTCGTTGCAGCAATGTCATCGTGTTCCTACAACTCGGCAATTACTTTTGTGAGTACAATGTTATCATAACCGTGTAAATGATGACCACAGCTATGAAAATTACACTCGAGCCGCCATAAATCTGAATCATCCTTGCGTATCAAATGGAGCCGTATAGAAACGACAAACTGCATCATGTGATTACAATTAAGTTGCAATTAAACCATTTATGTCACAAATGGCTGAAATTACCAGCTTGTGTAAATTTGCTTGTGTGTGCATGTGTGTGAATGTGTGGTATGAATTGGTATGCAGGCTAAGAGGTACTGGAAGCTCTTTATCTTTTATTGAAAGCAGTAATCTTAAGGTGTGGTTTCTCAGGTTATTGTGGCCTGGAACACACACACACACAGATGCGTACTGTAGGTGATAAAAGACATAATGTAAGTATAATCACAGTTAGGGTAAGAGCCTTACCCTGACACACACACACACACACACACACACACACACACACACACAAATGTATCCCACCACGCCCCAAAAGCTTGCCAACCCATATGGCTTGGGGATAATAAACCGAACAGCCAGCAACACGTCTCCTGTGCTCCCGAGCCAGGCAAGCCAAAGGAATGCACATCTCTCCAGTTCACTCCCTCCCTTTATCTGCGTCTTTCTCCTTTTTTTTTTCCCCCTCCTCTGCCTATTTGTCATTCTCTGTCTTTTCCTGCTCGACTCAATTGAGTGAAGGACCCTCTTTTAAAGTGAGAGCTATGTGTGTGAGTATATGTTGGCACCCGCGTGTGTGTTTGTGTGTTCGAGGTGTGCCAAAGAAACCAGTCCGACCAGTCTGCGAGGAGCTTGCCCTTGGGATGGAGGGAAGAGGGGAAGGGAAGAGAGGGGAAGTGGGATGGAAAAAGGGAGGGAGTGTGAGGATGAAATGAAAGGGAAAATAAACAGTTCTGTGAAGGAGAGAGGGGAAAGGGGAGAGATGATCGGTGAGGAAGGGGAGAGCTGGATTTCGAGAAAGTTCGCAGCATCTCCCTCCTAATCTCTCAAATGCCAAATATGAATGCGACCAATCACACTTCTTACCCCCCGCATCCCTGGTTTCTTCCTCTGTCATTTCCCCCCTTGCTCTTGTCTTCTGAGGCCTCCCACCGCTCTGTGGTGCAGTGGGACAATCAGCGAGGCCTGCGGCAGGAGCGCTAAGCCCGGGCATGGATTTGGAGCATGGCTGCCCCCTGAGGCCTGAGGGGTAGGAGGAGGGTAGAGGGGGGAGGTGGGGAGGACAGGGAGGAGAGCAGAGGCAGTGAGCAGTACAGTTCTGGATCACCTTCAAAGAGCTCCAATCCCAACGGAGAGACTGGATTCCTCTGCGGAGAGAGGGAGAGAAAAGGGGGAGTGTGCAGAGGGAGAGAGAGAGAGAAAGAAGGAAAGACACGGGAGACATGAGACAAGAGGAAAGTGTGAAAAGAGAAAGGAAAGAAGTGGTTTGGGTTATAACTTATTTCCCACTGTTTGACTCTCTCCCTCCTTATTTTTTCTCTCTCTGCACGGCATGCATGCACTTGCCCTTCATACAGCAGGCTATACTGAGATGATCTATCTGTGTGCTGGAGCAGGGAGACATGGGAAATCTGCCCTGCACAAAGGCGTCGTTGTGCCTCCCTGGAGCTTCCTTTAGGGGCCGGCATGTGTGTACGTATGCCTGTGTTTGTCTGTGACAACGATGAGTAGGAGTTTACCTTCTCAGGCCCCCCACCCTCCAGAAGGTTCTCCGAACGCGGGCGCATACACACACACACACACACACACACACACTCCCAAATGTACCTCCAAAATGCCAAGGACATTGCCACCTAGGCGTCTCATTCTTGTGCATGTGGTAGATGACTTTCAAGCTCTTCACCTATAAGCCTCTTATAGAACACAAAAAAAAGTGTGTGACAATTTAGGAAACCTTGGATTTGTTCAGCTGGAGTTGTGCATTTTCACGTGTTGTGGATTTGGGGCAAATGGTTTATTTTATGGTTTGTGTACCAGTGTGTGTTTCTGCGTGTGCATCAGTGACAGACCTTCATCCTGAGTCTGGGTCAGCAGTTTGTTTAGCATCAATTAGAGGCTCTGTGTTCCTCAACGCAAGCGTGAAGGGAGAATTAATGTGCAGTGGCACATTCCCACCAGCGCATTATAACACACGGTACCTCAGCTGGAGCAGTCCTAGCGCGTATTTGTGCATGCGCGTGTCTTTATGCCTATACATATGTGTACACACATATGAGTGCATGCACACATAGGTAAATTATTAAAATTCAGAAAGTGCTTTACTTTTCCACTTTTTCTTTTCTCCTCCTCTGTCTTCTTCTTACTTTCTCCTTCTCTCTTTCAAGGACTATGGTCTGGCCACAGCCATTTCCCTTAGCCTCTGCTTTGCCTAGCAACACACAGCACATAGTTTCCATAGAACATGCATTTAATGAGAGAGAAGATATATAGATACTGGAGAAAGTATCTTGTAAAGACAACTGGGTCTAAAGATTTCAGAAGTCTGAAAAACACATGTTCAATGGATTTAGTGCAGACTTTTTTCTTAGAGGCATGTAGTAGAAGACTATACAAGGCATGGAGGCTGAAACGGGACTAATATCTTCCTCACAGCAACAACAGCAACAATAAATACAGAATATGGTTATGATAAATGAAACACCAATGTAATTACTTTGCCTTGTGGTGATGGGTTATATTTTTATTGTTATGGTTTTGGTCCAGTCTTTACACAAAGAGTAATTATTGCTAAACAGAATGATTCAAAGTGACTATAATTTGAACCATCCATCCTTCTGAAGCTAGTAAAAGAGCTCATGGGAGACATTGCATTGGCTTGAAAATGTGGCCATAATCGGACCCGGCCTAATTCAGGCTGGAGCCCAAACTTTTTCTTTGATTTTAGATTTTATTTTAATGTCTTTAAATAAAAAATGTCTTCGTTAAAGTCAGTCAAACGGTCAGAATTTCCTGACGACCATTGCAAAAGCTCTGCCTTACCCATTTGATTTTTAATATTCTCTCTGCCTCTCTGTCTAAAAGCAAGCGAGCAAGTTGCAACCTGTTGATTTGCAATTACTCGTAGCGTGTGTGTGACAAGACAAGGAAGAAATGATCCGTGTGCATTGTATTTAGTCTATCATTGTAGCTTCAATATTAAAACCCATATTTAATAGTGACATTGCCTATTCAGTAGTATTATTTACATTTTAGGTTTGAGCCTGAAAATTAAACTGAACTCCCAAATGCCCTCAGGTTCTTTTGGCCTTGGGACCTAAATACCTTCATGTACTTTGTGTTTATATAGGATCATATGGTGGTATTATATTATTATGTTATTAATACCCTCTTTCTAAAAGCAAAGACAGTGTCATGCTCCTCAAATCATTTTGAAGCACCAACACATCCAGACACGTTAATAGAGCCATTGTTTTTTTGTGTTTTAACTGTTTCTACGGAAAATATGCATCATTCATGATCATTTGACATTATTGTGTTAGAAGTGATTAGAACATGCCTAACCCTCTTAGGGATTATTGGATTAAATTCAAACCAGAAAATGTACCACACACAGGCATAACATTGCCAGAATCCTTCAGTTTGGCAGTTTTTATGTTGCTTTTTTAACTTAATTCTTTGATTACACCTCCTGCATAAATATGGAATATAGTTTCATTTCTTTTGTGCCCTTTTAATGTTCTTTGATGGGGGATGGGATATCAGTGGGCCTCTGCCAGGAGGAAAGTTTCATGGCTTTGCCAAGGTATGCCCTCCTCCCTCTCTCCCATGTGGAGTAAGGCTCAATACTCGCTTGTAAATAGTGAGATAAGTGTGGTTTACCCGTAGCTAGGGTGTAAGGTGCACTCAGCACCACCCTGACATGTCTATGCCAAAGCCCAACAGGGGTGTAATTACCTGAGACTGGGTCAGCACTTTATCCTGGGTAAAAATACCTGCCTACTTATAGAAGGGAATAGAGAGGGCAGCTCCATGCAAGGGAAAGCCTGTCTTCACACATCCAGCCTCTATGTTGGGCAATACTCTCGTATTTTCTCTACTACTCCTTTAGTAGACTCATATAACACTTAACTATCCGTCATGGGGACTCCCAGACAAAACCTTTCCATCTTCTTTACATGACTCCAACAGACTGACCTACAAAGCACTTTTACACGCATCCAATATTCCACTCTCTGCCTCCAACTGCAGCCGACTTTCAGTCCAGTACCTTTCCGCACTCTCTGTATTCCCCTACTCCGCCCCTTTCACACCACATCTGTCTCTCTGCCCTCCGAGTCAAGGACAGAGAGGGCCAAGCAGACATGCAGAGGACAACTCTGCACCAATCAGGAGGCAGAGAGAGCTTGTGTCAATTAAATGGTATGTGCTTATGCCGCAAATCACAGACACATGTTCTCTTCTCCCCTCCCACCCTGTGGCTGTTGCCTCTCTTCTCCACCACCTAATGCAGCGTAATCATCCTCATTACCTAATGAGACCCTACTGTACACACAATCTCTCCTTTCTCTCTTTCTCTCTCTCTCTCTCTCTCTCTCTCTCTCTCTGACACATGTGTATAAAAGACAGCCACATGCTCATGCAAAATAGTATAGTTATGCAATACACAACCATCTGAACCTCTAGCACACTATCAACAGAGGGGCTCTCATTGCCACAACACTGTAAAGCCTCTAATGCCACAGTAATACTATTGTAGTGTGTATTATCAACAGGACAGTGAGCACCGAATTAGGCTGGCAGCTGGGGAGGGGAGAAACCCCTCATTAGCTCCCTTCAATGTATCTACTTCTCCTAATCTCTTACAATAACATAATCTCTTTAAAAGTGCTGCAGCTTAAATCCAATCTGCCTAAAACCTGACACGTGATTGAGGTCAATCCTCAGTAAACCCCAAACTGTGGGGTCCCAAGAACTCCACACACCACCCCCACCAATCTAAGCTACAGTACAGTATGTGCAGGTATTGCATTTGCGCTTTGCGCCGCGCAGAGTGCTTCGCAGAATATATGTACTGTATGTCTTTCCCTGATTCAAACACTTATCTGAACCCGCCAACCTCATGCTTTCAGTCAGACGGAGCCCGGCATGCCGCCTGTGTGTGCCTCTGATCCTAGAGCGGTTTGTATCCTTTTCACAGCCTCTGTTCTATCCAACCCTGGTAGTGGAGTGCCGTCCTGCTCTTTTTTATTTTTTGATGTTTTTCCATAGTGTCTCTTGCCTCCAAACCACTTACAGATGTTGGCAGCAGGGAGCGTTGTGGCAACTCCAAACGAGGAAATCTAAATAGAGATCTGGCTGTAAAATAAAAAAGAATGCCCGGAGAAAGAGAAAACAAGGGGAAAGCAAGAGAGCAAATGTGAGAATGGGGTGAATGGGTGAGAGAGAAGGCAGAAAGAAGTCAGGGAGCATTAGTGTAGAATTAGCAGAGAGGGAAAAAAAGATATACTTTCTGGGCATGTAAGAGCATTGGTGTGATTTGAGAGCAGCTTTTTTTTTCTTGGTTTGTCGGTAGAACTTGTGTTCAAACTCTTCATTTGGTGTTCCACTTCAGAGTTGCTTCCTCTGATTAGTTTCCCAGACAAATATAGGCAAAAATGAATACTAACGTCTGGTGCTGTCTGTGATATTGAGGAGGAAGATAAAAGCCACCTCCTGTAACAGGAAACATACATTTTAAGCAAACTACTGCAGCTTTCCAATAGCCGATAATGATCCCTCTTAAAATTCTATATGCTTCAAAACCACAACTTCAGATTCGCTTTTCCAGTTAGGGCTCCCTTGGCAGGTTTTTATATTAAATAGCAGGCTACAGCATATGGGAATAACACCCACCACTTGGAATTTACCAAGGCCTACTGGAGAGCTGTTTGGCTGGTAGACTTGGTCTGCCTCTGTGGTGGCAGCTCTATGTTACCTCCCTCCACCTGTTTTACAGGAAGTAGCCTTGTCCTCCTGGATCAGAGAGGAAATGTGTCGAAATGCCACATCCTGCTCCGAGCTCAGAGTCAGAGGTCACTACAGCTAATGCTTATTATGTCCAGACACCTCCTGGGAAAGAGAGGAGAGAGAGAGAGAGAGAGAGAGAGAGAGAGAGAGAGAGAGAGAGAGGTGGCAGCGTGTTTGCAGTCGTGCCACTCCCTGTGCGGTGATTGTTAAGATGAGTGACCTGTCTCTTCCATCTCTCCTCTCCCTCCCTCCTCTTCCTCTTTCCCCCTGCACTTTATTTATTAATGGATCCATTCAATTATTTACTTCACATCTTTGGGCGACAACAGGCCGGAGCACAATACACAGGGTGGAGATGATACAGCACACCAACAGTGCTCAGGTACTTGGTAGAGTTAATTGACTGGTGGGATATACATCTATAGTGCATTGGTGAATAGAAAATAATCTTTATAGACGTGTTAACCAAGAAAATTGGATCTGGAATTTCTTCATTTGGTCTCGGGATTATTTCTTCGATTAATTGTTCAGTCTATTAAATGCCAGAAGCGGTGTTGTCAGAGAAAATTGGAAATGTCCAAGGTGACAAATTCAAATTGCAACTTTACCATGATATAAAGCACAGACATTTACCAAAATACTCTTTTTTTTTGTGAAGCTGGAACAAGCTAATGTTTTGCGTTTAGGTTCATAAATAACTTGAACGATTGAAGTAGTATAGAAAAATTGTTGTCTAATAATTTTCTGTGAACTGACTCATTGTTTCTGCACTAACTGGATCATTTCCAGGCTTTGCGCTCTTAAGGACATTCTGCATTATTTCATTCTGTGATTCCTCTGAGCACATTATATTCTCAGCAGTGGTGTAATGTAACTAAGTACATTTGCTGAATTACTGCTCTTAAGTATAAATGTGAGGTACTTGTACTCTGCTTGAGTGTTTCCATTTCATGCTACTTTATACTTACACATTAATGCATCAGTAATGATAATCCAATAATGTAATATATCACAGTTGGGTTTTTTTGCATTGTGGGTACTTTTACTTTAAGAAATACTCAATAATACATATGTACTTGAGCTTAAGTTACTTTATGTAATTTAATATTGCAGTATTCCTGCTTTTAAATAAGAAAAGGACGTGAATATTTCCTTCGGCACCTATTTTCAGTGAAAGCCAGTAATGCTTTAATGGCAGCAAGCACCTTTCACATGTCCTGATGAAATATGGTCTGTATACCTTTAACAGTCTGAGGGGTGGGGGGGACATTATAACGTCCTGTTTGCAGTAGAGGTTGATGGTTCAAACGTATCATTGACCGCTCGGTGTCTGCTCTTATCTTCTCCCCCTGGCCTTATCCCTGCAGCGGCCAGACATGGATCAATCCCACCCGGAATTGGGTTTCACATCCCGGAAGCAGAGATGTACACATGGGTCACTTTCATCGACTCACTGCGGCCATGGCCATAGGTATCCATCATACAGACCATTGACTGGTTGTGACCATGAAGGTACAGATTCATCACAAAGAGAGGCTGCGGTGGACGAGGTCAGCGGAAAGCAGCGACTACTTCTCGTCTGCAGCCATGTGGAAATGGAGCATTTAGAGATATTTCCATAAATGATGATGTAATTAAGATATAACATGAAAGTACAGTTAGAAAAAAGTTTTCTTTGTAAAGTTACTGGTGAGCATTTATCATATAGAAAATCATATTTGACGATGTGGTACAATTTCCCATTTCAAAATGTAGCATGCAAAACTAAATATTTAACCACAAATGGAAATGAAAGTACAGGTCAGTGTGTGATTTGGTTTGTATGCGTGTGTATCTGTGTGTATAGCAGCATGTAATGGTCGCATGGTGTGAGAAAATAGATGTATGTTCACCTGTTTGTTTCAATCTGTGTGTTGTTAGTTAAAGGAGTGGTGTGTGCAATTATTTAAGAATGTGTATGTGTGTATTTGTGTGCGTTTGTATGTGTGTGTAACAGGCTGAGGATAAATAACGCAATAATGTCGTCTTGATCTGAACTCCAGACAGGGCTGGGCTTGGCTGAGGATTGAAGGAGAGAAGATGAAGCGAAGGAGGATGGAGAGCGAGATGAGGAAGAGACGAGATGGTGAAGATTGATTGCCATTGACTCGGGTCCAGCGCGCTGACAAGTGTGAGATTCCAATAGCCAGCCTGAAACACATGCACACACACCTCTGTCATATGGTGAATAGTTGGAAAACATTAGCAAACGTTTTCAAAGCCGAGGAGAGTCTGACAACACTGAACAGTAAAAAATAAAACACACATAGACAAAGACTAATTAGAGCAACATATTTCTTTAATCCCCTATTCTCGTTGTGTTTGCATTGGTGGGTGAACACTAACACACTCTGAAAAACCCTTTCAGAAATTGGTGTGTGTGTGTGTGTGTGTGTGTGTGTGTGTGTGTGTGTGTGTGTGTCCCTTGGGGAAAGCCTGCTTTAATTCCCTGGGAAATCATTGTGATTTAGAGTAGCAGGGAAGTCACTTCCAATGAAAGTCAATGGGCCGCTGGTGTTGCAGTGGGCTGGACTGCTTGTGTGTGCGCACGTGTGCGTGTGTCTCGTCTTTGACTCTATGTGTGTATGCACAATATACCTAAATGGAATTGCATCTAAATGTAATTAAATCAACATGATAACACAGAGTTCAAGTCATATAGAGGCTGGTGGTTAATTAAAAATAACCATATATGGCCCTGTGAATGGAGTAAATACAGTAGTATAAGCAAAACAAAATACCCTCACACTCTTTTACAAATTATGCAAGATGCAAATGAGTTTGTGGTGTTTCAGGTCTGAATGTAAAGAGCATGCAAGAAATGTGCACACACTTCAGAGGCTTTGGAAATACCTGCAGCAGGGCTGAGACTAATGCTTGGAGAGTTTCTACAAGCCGTTGACCTGCTGTAGCTGACAGCAGCTTAAAAACCGGGGTCCAGTGCGACGAGCGGAAGCAGGCCAGGTTTAGGGCTGCCGTGCCTGGGCTCTTCGCTGCTGCTGATGCAAGGAGCTGGAGGTAGAGGCTGGCAGAGCAGGCTGAATGCAGATAGGATCTCTGTGGGGGGGCGTGAATGTGTGATCGGAGACTAAAATCATTACAGTACGCCTGGTCACTGTGTCCTTGGCTCTTCCGCTGAGCTGATGCGGATTCTTTCCTCTACTTTCCCCCTCTGCCTTTTTCTCCCCTACTTTCTATGCCCCTTTCTTTTCTTTTTTTTTTTTAATACAATTTCCCACTTACTATTTCTCTACAAAGCCCTACACATCATTGGCTCTCAACAAAAATGTGCTATTCCTCACACAATTTTAAAATGCTTCCTGCCGGTAAGAATCTGTGTAAGATGTCATCTCTGCAACATTTAAATCATGCGACTTTAATTCATAAAAGTCAGCGATGACGCGGTCAGTGATGCTCCTTAGTGGATCAATTTGTGCGTATTGATTTATAAATCAGTTTGTCAATACATTATTAGGATGTCATTTTTTTACCCTTTTTTTTTTTTTTTTTTTCAATGGGTTGGTTTTTAATTCATTGCTTTGAGAGATTTATCATAAGGAGGCATAAATGGAATTTGAGCCTCTCATTGTGAAATAGTTCACAGTCAGACAACTTCAGACACTTAATAAAAATGATTGTTTGATTATTTGTTTGATTTCTCTGCTGATCTCTTTCAGGCTCTCGCTCTTAGAGTTCTGTGAGTCCAGCTGAGAGTCATCATGTTTCTTGAGTTCTGAAGTCATATTTGATCATATGTTACTGTTCATAATACACAAAGCCCGGTTTTCTTCTCTGTGTGTTTCCCACAGTGCAGATTTTTTTGGAGGAAGAAGGTGAAAAGAATCCCCTTTAGCAACTAAAAACAGTTGTTTTTGTTATTTTTGGTTTATTATCATAACTGCAAATATAGGCCTCTTTCTCCTGGTTCACCCCAGCTGCACTCATGCCCCAGGCTGCAGTGGCTGTCCAGAGAGAGAGAGGGAGAGAGAGGGAGAGGGAGAGGGAGGGAGAATGTAAACTAGACTTGCCTTCCTTGAGTCTCATTGGTTGATTTTCTGCCTAGCGGTTTTGTCCTTGAGAATGTGCAGACACGGAGCAGATAATGTTCTGACACCAGAAACTCTAGACCGGGACCAGATCAACACTTACTCCCTTCTTCTACTTCTCTGCTTCTATTGTCATACTATACCGGACATGCAGATAGAAGAACGACAGTGTTTGTTGATACTTTTGTGTATTGAAATCACGAATGTGTTTTTAGTCTTAACAGCTGCCGGGTCATTTTTTTTTTCTTTTTTCTTTTTAAAGCAACTCTAATAGAAATCACTGATAACTTATTCTAAGTACAATATGTTGTGCGCATATATGCATGCAGCAATGATTAAAGGAGAATACAGTCTCCTGGAAGCGTGTTGACACATAGCAATCATAAATTCCATTAATGTTAACCATAAAAATATAATTCCGCAGGCGCACACAAGGGATTATTTTGAAGCTGAGGTCTGGCTCCGCGCATCAGGCGCCTTGTCGGACTTTTTTTTTTTTTTTTTTTAAGACTCAAATTGTGTAACAACTAGTCGGATTGAACCTTTTAGTGTATTCAAAGACATGCCCGCCGAAACCCCAAATTATTTTACCACTTAATGTAAATCTAAGGTTTTCATCTCTTCTCCGGTATGTTGCAAGGTCAAAGATCTCCTTTTACCGTGCGCTCTTGTGACGGTGGGGTTTCTGCAGAAGTCAGCATGCCAGCAGAGGCCAGCAGCATGTATAGGAATCTCCCTGCAGCGCCACATAAACGGCCAGACTCGGTGATCTAATCACAGTAGGCCAGTGGGCTGTGATCCAAAAGTTTCCACATCATTCTCAAGTCTGAAAATAAAATAAAGGCCAAGGGCAATTTAGAGGTCGGTGCAAATAAGTTATTAAAAGATAAAATAATTTTCCTATAGCTCTGGCTCTATTTTTTTTTTTTTTTTTTTTTGGCAGAAAGTTAGTGTGTTATGGCGCTACTATCACTGCTGTGTGTGGGATTATTAATTACTGGTAAAGAAAAATGCTGTTAATATGACTCAGTCCACGCCTAACCTTGTTATCACATCACGGTTCTTTCCTATGGCGGCAGAAAAAAAGTCTGAGCGGTAATTATTGCCATTTCAATGACTTTAATAAGCAAAATAGGAAACAATTTCTTCCAAAAACAACCTAAAATAACACAAAACAGAAACCAGCCTGAATGGAACAGTTCAAATTTAAGTTTTTAACTATTATTTATACAAACAGGATTGAAAATTGATCCCCATCATCGCAAAGTACATGGAATAGGTGAAAACAAAACAACAACCCGCTGCTGCAGTTTCAATTCGATTTCAACACAGTTGAATCAGTAACAAACCAAAGATTGTTAAATGCATGACTTTTCAACAATAGTTTCAAATGCAAGCACCATGCTTATTCGATATGATATGACAGTTTGTTAATTTAAATCATTAAAATAAAAACTTTTAACTATGCATCTGGCCAGCAGAACCAGAATCATCAAATAATAATAAAACAGACACAAAACGTATTACATAACATAAACATTGTTTTCATTTTGAGAATTTGCACAACCTGATTCCCCTTTTTTACTGACCGGCAGAAAAAAAATCAGGAAAACATAGAACATTAATAGTGAAACGTCGTATCAAAATGCTTGTGCTATCTAAATATTAACTCCACATAAAACCCCTGACAAATAAGGTGTTCTTTCTAAATATTGTTAAAAACTATAAATCATTAATATTAGGCCAAGTGATAATATGCTACAGGTGGCCGCCAATCGGAATGAGAGGTTTTGTTTGGGTTTGATGTGGTTCGTTAAAGAGTTAATAGAAAGGCAGAACAGCACTTTTCTGAATTAGTGGCACAAAAACCACGTTGAATTACAATGACAGAGAGCATCAACCCACGCTGTGTGTGCTAAACAGTATGTAGAAAACTTGTAACCTCGCCTTAATGCGCCTATTTTGTGCAATCTGGGTCCAATAATATTGTGGCCACATGTTTGCCTCCTCTTGCCTCGCAGAACATGTTTCCAAATATCACTCTAAAACTTTGCACGTAGGCCTGAGTTGAATAAAATCACGATATAGTATCATAGTATGTCTTCCTGGAGGGAGGTCTGCACAAACTTCAAAATGAAAACTTGCAAAATCATCATTCAAAAGTGCACTTGACACACAAAGTTTGTTGTATTTAAATGCAACAGAAAGAAAATGCACTCCTCTCTCAATCAAAACCCCACATGATAAAAAAAACAAACAAAAAAAAAACAAACCATAAAAAATAAATGAAATAAAAACACAACACAAAGAAAGAAAGAAGTTCAAACCAGCCTCCTCAATCTTGTTGTGCAGTTTTGCGGTTGCATAATATTTACAAGCCCAAAGAAACCCACACCATATGATACTGCACCGGCAGTCCTGCTGTTCTGTCCCCGCTGCATTTCTCTAACCCCCCAAAACTATGGAGAAGCGCAGATCAAAAAACATGCTCTTAATATACACGAGAAGATGAAAGTACAAAATAGAAATTATTACCGTACATGTCCAGCATGCAGGATTAATATTTAATGCAGATTTTTTGTTTCAATATATATTCGAATATAACCAAGCAGGCAATAAATCAATGAGATGTTGCATAAAATGTCCCCCCCCCCCCCCCCCCCCCTCTCCCCCCCCCCACCCCCGTGACGGGTTAGTAGACAGAAGTTAAATTTGCATAAAGTGGAGTCTTGCTTTTGGAGATTTTCTCAGATTACGGGCCCACTTGTCGAATGTGAGTCTCGTGTGTGTTGCAGGCTGCGAGGCCAGGCCTGCTTGTTGTTTCATAACAATGTCATTTTTGGAAAACAAAATTACGAGACAACGGCCTCGACGCCATCCCACACTACTTACAGATTATTTCAAAGCTGTAGCCTCAAAGGGAGAAAAGAAAAGTTCATCAGCCGATCCTCTTCTTTGAAGAAGAAAAAAAAAAGTCTCTTCACTAACAAGCAACTAATCTACAAAGATGCTGCGACTGATCAGACACTCTACGTTGCTCTTTGTATCTCAGTTGACACGTGGATGGAGAGATGATTATATATGAGAATACTATTCGATGGATTATTCTTCTAATATGAATATAATTGTTACCGTTATTAGTATAATCATAAACAGTATGGGAGGTGTAGATTATTATCGTTTGTTCATCAGCCAGTCAGTCATTTTCGGAGAAAGGAAAGTTGGGGATGGAGGGGAAAGTTTGTTGTGAGGGGGTTCACAAGAAAAGACTATGACAACTCACATGAAAAACTCTGGTGATGAAGGGTTGTCACTGGTTGAGCCAGCCTCGCGGAACCCGTTATTGGCCCCTGACCCCGTCAGTTTCTCACACTTGAGTTTGTAGGCGTCCCTCTCCCTCGCCAGCCGGCCGATCTCTGCCTTCAGCTGCTCCACCTGGTTAATCAGCTGCGTCTTCTCGTTCTCCAGCACGTGCTTCTGCTGCACCCGCTTGTATCGGCAGGACTGCGCGTAGCCCCGGTTCTTCAGGGTCCTCCGCTTCTGCTTGAGGCGGATGACCTCGTCCTTGGTGAAGCCTCGTAGGTGTCTGTTGAGCTCCCTCACCGACATGGACACCAGCTGATCGTCGGAGAAGCGGTCCTCCACGTTGAGCCCGGAGCCGTGGTGCCCCGCCGACTGGCTCGGGTGGCCGTGCGGATGGTGGTGATGATGGTGGCGGTGGTGATGGAGCGACTGGTGGGACTCGGGGGAGACCGGGGACGGGCTGTCGGGGTCCTGGCTGTGGTGATGGTGATGCTGGCTGTGTGGGTGGTTGTGTCCGCCCGGGTGCCCGGACAGTTCATCGCCGTGGTGCGGGATGCCACCCGCATATGGGTGATGGTGCTGCTGGCCGTGGTGACTGTGATGGTGATGCGGGCCCCTGTAGCCCTCGAAAGCGCCTTGCTGCTGCAGTTGCTGTTGGACATGCGGAGGCGGAGGGTGGCCATGAGCTGTGGCTCCAATCAGGGCCTCCACTGCGTCCTCTGGGGTCAGGCTGAGCGTCTGAGGGTCTATCTGCTGGTGGTACCCGCTGTTCGGCATCCAGTACAGCTCCTCTAGGTGGCTTTTCTGCTCTGTGGGGCTGAAGCTGGGTGAGGAGGGCACCGAGCTGCAGGGCGTACTGATGGGGGTGGACGACACAGAGCCTTGGGGTTGGAGACGGATACACTGGCGCACCCCGTTGCGATCCAGCCCGGCCAGGCCTTCCTTCTTCACGTCAAACTTCATCAGGTCAAAATCATTGACATATTCCAGAGCCAGAGGGCTGCTGGGCAGCTCCGGGCCCATGCTCATCTCTGCACTCATGCTGCTGTAGCGACTCTTTTGCAAATTTGCAACGGTACTTGCCAGCGTTGCAAAAACAGATTTTTTCAGCGTCTCTTCTCTCCTTTCTTGTTTCATGCAATAGTTCTTTTTGGCTCCTCCACCGCTGCGCACAGACTTGCTGTAGCATGAAACACCGTGTGATCGGTGGAAAAAAAAAAGGAAAAATGAAAAAAAAAAAAAAAAAAAAGTAGTGGAGGAAAACTTTCACACTAATGCTCTGCACACGGTTTGCGTCATATAGCCTACTTCTGCTGGGATAATCTGGCAGAGAGACCAGTCGGGAGGTAGAAAGCAATGCGTCTCAGGGCAAAAGTAAAACCTCAGTCCCTTCAGTAGAAGTGTATTCACACAAAAAAAGATAAATAGTAATAATAAAGGAAATACCACGTCTGTTCGCTGATACGGGCACCAGTCCTCGTAGCGACTTCTTGGTTGTAAGTCCTTTTTTTTCTCCAGGAAAATAATAGGAGCAAATAAGCAGAGTTAATAGGGCGTCTGATTTTCGCTGAGAAGCAGCTTTTCCAGCTCTGCACCGCAGAGATTTAAAGGCTCGCCTCTCTCACTTGCTCCCACTCTGTGGTATCCAGCAGACTGCGCTTGGAGCCAGCCAGCGCTTTATCCTTATAGCGCACCGTGACGTCGAGCTAAAAGGCTGGATCCGTAGCACTCAGCTCTCCAATGGGAGCGGGACTCTGCGCTGAAATAGAGGAAGAGGAGGAGGAGGAAAACAGAGGAGATGAGGGCGCACAATACAGCCTTGACAGCTACAGACAGTCAGCTGACCGACTTCCCTAAAAACAGAAGGTGGGAGGAGAGGGAGAGAGAAATGCCTTCACTTCATGGACACGACTCCGGTGTAGCGCACCTCTCCTTGTCTTCTCGTATGACCGTTTCAGATCTCAGCGAGAGTAATGTGAGGGATTTGCAGGCGTCAGTGCTGTGAGCGCAATGAAAACGATCTCTTAGCACTTTTATGGCCACACAACTCCCTTAGAAAACTTGAGAATGTAACAACATGTTTAATATTAAAACCTCAGTTTGTATAAACACGGGTAATATGGAAAATCCCAGCTTTCTGTTGATAACAGTCGTTTCCAAATGCACGTTGACTTGTAACATGTTCTGAAAGAAACAACGACACCATGCCCCTTGCTTTTGCCACGTTATTTGCAATGAGAGAGCTATAAACAACTTGGTTTTAAATAGCCTTATTTGACTTATTAAACGACTTTTTTTCACAAGTTTACATGCAATTTAACAGAGTAACCAATCAAAAGCGAGGCTATATTTGCCAGCAGATAAATGTCGAGTTAATAGGTCACCAATTTTAACAGTGTTGAAAAGTTGAATCTTTACCTTTCTCGCAAACAAGGACACATACCTTCATCGTGTTGCTCCGCTCTTAATGTTGCACACACACTTGGCTTAATGTCCGTTTTTAAGGTTTAGACTATTTCTCAGCCCACAGTGGAGAATCATTTCACGATCCTATGCCATTTCTGGTATTTTATATGTCTGTGATCCTTGACTATATATGGTGACCTTCTTGCACTGAACCTCATAGATGTTTTAAATCATGTAAGCTACGATACGACCACAGCACTCCTGTGTATTTGTATAACCCTGTGTTATAATCATTATTGGTTGAGTGTATTTTTTCTGGTGAAAGTAAAGTTGACTTTGTTCAGAGCCTGTTATTACTCCCGGATTCCCACATCAGGCTCCTCTTGGCTCGGCCACTTTATTTTACACCGTGCAGCATCACAACAGGGGATTCGTCAGAAAACAGGCTCAAGGCTGCCCCTGCGTGGGCAACACATGAAGCGATCATGCTGCTTCCAAAGATTTCTTTTGGTTTTGCGCTTGGATTATTTCTTTCTCCGCGCTAATTGCACGTTTTAAAGGTCACATCCTGCAATTATGACTGACAACAATTAATTTCTGTCTTTTTAAGTCTCATAAACACTCAGTGTCGCAGGCTTAATCGTCTCGCTGACACAGTCTAACAGGTAGTTTGTCCAAAATAGGATCAGATCCGCCAGGATGTGTGCGCGTGTCATTGATTTGATCTGTATTTTAATTGCCCGCCTAAAAAAAAAAAAGTAGCGTGAGCAAATGTCTCGCTTCCCTGCGAAAAGAATCTGCTTGTAAATGAGTCAATTTGATGGATCGATCGGATTATCATTTCGTTTCCACCTCATATCCACGGTTGAGTACAGCCGCGACCAGAGCGTATTGATCAGGCTGGATGTAAGAGAAGGCTGCCAAAGATGAGATCCATAATGAAGGGCTTATTTGTTTGGTTTAAATTCGTAATCAGTTCGAGTTGTGCAGCAGTGATGAAACTCTGAATCCAGTCATAAATTACAACCCATACTCACTCATTTATAATATCATAATATGGTTAACTTTAGTTTTTTTTTTTTTAAGTTATAGTTCGGAAAATCTAATGACATTTTAACTTGTATAAAATACATATACTCTATTGTTATACACAGCTATGAAGATAATAAAAAAGAGGCTAAAACTATAAAAATGAAAAGTCTTTACATAAGAGAATATGAACATGTAATGAAGCATCATTGAGAAACTTTACAGAAACGAATGCTTATCACTTACGTATTTGTGATCGTTTAATATTTGTTATGTTAGTATTATAATTATGATTATTGTTATTATTATTTTGGGTCTATTATTATAAGATTTTATTATTATTTTGGACCACAATTACATTATAATAATTGGCTATTTTGATTAAAGGCTAATTAACGTTCACTTTAAAGTGACTTTGAATTGTATTTGTTCCTCATGGGATAATTTTGCTTTTATCGAGAGAGAATTGTGATTAATCCTGAACCTTTGTAACATTTTAATAATCCTATTTAGACATTCACTACCTTTTCTTTTTCAGCCCCAGAGCGCCTGGACATCACCCCATACTGATGAACTCAAATACAAATTCAAGCCAATTTTTTTTTTTTCTTTCTTTTTTTTCTTTTTTTTTTTTTTCTGCACAATCAAAAAACCTGCAGGTAGCGTTCAAGTTACAGTCATCCTCTTTTTAATTCCCTTTAACTGCAGGCGAGCTTCTCAATTCTCAGCTCCAACTTCAAAAGCGCCCAGAGCGAGTCGTGCCGTGCCGAGCCGAGCTGCTCTAAAACCCCTTCCCAGCGAGGCCGACCCGACGGCAGCCCCATTAGGTCGTAATGCTCTCTAATATAGCCCGAGTCCACGTCTAATAGATCCAGGCAGGCCTGCCGGCGGCTCTCCCCCTTCGGTAATAACGGGCTGTAATGGAGAGACGAGATGTAAAAAAACGTCCATGTCAGCAGCATATCGGTGGTTAATGATCTATTAAGTGATCCGTGTGCTTATGGACAGCGAAAAAAGTGTTGATGCTTGCTTATTCGCCCCTAATGAGAGTCCCATCCTACGGATTTTAGGAATGAATAACAGAAATAAAATCACCTTTATAATGATACATTTAACAGTTGACGCATGGAGGCTGCAGTGGCTGCAGAGCTCCCCACAGCTCACATCTCACATCTCACACCTGCAACAGGCCCGCTGGTTTCACACAGGAGGCCCATGGTGTTGTCTATCGGAAGAGACATGATTCCCATCACAGATATGGATTTGTATTCTGCTCCAGGACCGATCTATGCATGTGCACTTGCTGTCCGGATGCATTGCCAAGATCGCTTGCATCTGTGAGAGCTCAAACTTCGTCAGTATGGAAGGATGCAGTGACTATGAGGAATACTTTTTTTTTTTACAGTCAGAAGCAGACTCTGTGTCTCACTCTGAGGTAAACGGCTGGTTTTATTTGCTCGTCTTTGGGCCGTTTGGCGTGCGTAATGATTAACTCCAATGGTCCCCCCGACCATTCCTGGAAATGTTGCAGAACAAAACGGAAGGTATCCGAGTTGGAAGGCCCATGACAGGGAGAGTGAGGGATGGAGATGGAGGGACTGTGCTTTCGGAAGTGCTGCTTTGATGAGCTTTGACGCAGGAGGGAAGAAAAGAGACGCGCAGAGCTCGTGCAGCCTCGGCTTCATCGTCCAAAAGTTTTACCCGTAACCGCTTTCATTATGCAGCAACTACTGATTTAAAAATGTATTTTTTTAACAAGTTTTTAACTTGGAGAATTAATAAATGCAAATGTAAATGTCAACCTTTCAGAGTTTTTCCTCACTGCGATGTACAACTACCGTTTGGTCTGTGTTGTTTCACAGAATGGAAACCACCGGAATCTGTCGAGAAACATCTCGTTGTCAATTCTCTATAATTCAAAATGGCACTTGCGCAGATTCATGTTCAATTATGTACTGACATTTCAGAGCTACGACTTATTAAAAATGTCTTTTTTTTTTATCTCTTTAACTGTATGATCCATTTCCACCACCCTGGATCATAGTGTGCGAACAGGTGTTTCCCCTTATTAACTTACTCTGTGTTTGTACATAACATAAGGCTAATACCAGTGGGAAAATGAAATGACTGCGCTGACAAAAGTCTACATGTGTTTACTAAAATGTGCTTCTTTTTTTCCCCCCCCTCTTTTGCATCACTAATTTAATATCTTCCGTTTACAGTTACTCTGGCGTTCTTGTTTACTTCAGACTGATCGATTATCTTCGTGAAAACATGTATTATTCAGACGTGTCGTCTGTGTAAACAGGCAGAGGCCAGCCACTGCAGAAAGCTAACATCCCCATCAGGGATAATTGACTGAGGAGTCTTTCAGGAAAACAACAAGAGGTGAGATAAGTGCAAAAACTGGCAATCTCATTAATATGAAAAAGTATTGATTTAACAGTGAACATCAATTGTTTATCTCTCTGCAAGCTGTCTGCCTCGTGCATAGGTCTTCTTTTGACAATCATAATTCTTCACCAGTGTTATCGCAGCAGTCACACGCTCACTATTTACCCGGTGAGAAGGTAGTTGGGTTTGCAGGGGAAATTAGATCTTATTTCTTGTGACAGGGCGCCTCTGGTGGCGCTTTTCCTCATTGCTAATAGTTCCATGTGCATCATCGGTGACATGCAGGCTTTCTTTTCTTTTTTTTTTAATACACTAAACCCATTCAGACACCTCCAACTTCAGAAGTTAGTTTTTGAAATGACAGAGAGGATATAAGGCATAATTGTAGGCCTTTTCTGAGATTAGATGTCTCTGATTGACATGTTGTAAATATAACAACAAATAAATGTCAGTACGCACTGTACTGGCTTAATCCCAGAATGAAAACACAATAAATCTGCCTTTTGCTGTGGTCATTTCATTAATGTAAATTGCAATGCTATGTACAACAGTTTGGCTTCCTTCCAGTTGGCTCTTCGCTGAGGTTTATCCATAACACTGGGTCTTATCATAAACCGGGGCTGTGCAACCACAAAATGTAGGCGACGCCACAAGAACCAAATATCAGAGTGCGAGCATAACAGTATTAAAGTCCATATTCTCTGGTCATAACCACAATTTACATCTGTGTTTTCTGAGCCAATAACTGGCTACTGTAACTCTAAAGAAACATCCAAGTAAACTAAACTCTCGTGATGTATTGAATACATAATTATGATAATGTCTACTCATGAGGAGCACCTGTTTCTTGTCAAAAATAATTGACACACGCCTCAGGTTGCCCATAAAATAGACTTTTCTTTATTGTGTTATTTTTGCTTTGCACAGAATCAGTGGGCTCTGAAACTCTGTCTGGCATTAACATGTCAGCGTTGAGGAGCATCCTTTGTACATGGCATCCTCTAATTGTCTGCATATGGAGCTGTCAGACCATATCCCTGGCTTATGTTGAACTTCCAGTTCATATAATATTCTGGAAAATGCACGTCATATATAATAGAGTATGTACAACGCCAGTGTGTTATTAAGCTAAGAGAGAATAAAGTGTTTTAATAGGCCTCAAATGGCTCTGTGTAATATCTGAGAAGACTTTATTTTCCTGTCAAGTGTGTAATGTATAAACGTTAAAGAGTTTGTTCAAGACCTGTTCCCTAACTGTTCAGCAGTGAGCGCTGTTAGATATCTGACCCAAGGTCAGTTTTATGCCATTGTATTAGTGTGTGAGCCTGATTGATCTGGAGGTGGGTGGGTGCTGCAGCGGGCATTTTTTCTTCAGACCTCTCCTCTCATTGATTGTTCACTCCATACCCCTCTTTTTTTCACCTACTCTCGTTTTTTTTCTCCCCTTGCGTTTTTCTCCCCCCAGGAGGATCGGGATGCTCCTGCCCAACACCTTCCCTGCACACCACACATAATCTCTGGACCTGTTGTCATTCACTGTGGATCAGAAGACGTCGCTTTTATCAAACATCTCTACTCTCAACTCTTCCGTATCCCCTTTTATTCTTCGTCTCTCCTCCTCCTCCTCGGTCCACCCTCCCTCGCTGCGTGACCTCCTTGCCTCTTGGCTCTCTCACCCCTCTCCTCTGGCCCTGGCCCTGCCCACCCTGGGTCATTTATCATGGGCCAGGAGGGGAGCCCCTGGGCCTGCAGGCCCCTGTCAGCCCCTGCAATCGCCTCTTTGTGGCTCCTAGCAAACAAGTGTCGGATCAGCAAAAGTCTATTAAAGCCTGGTGGGCCTTTCTCAGCCAATTGGGTTCGGGTCACTGAGCTGCTCTCCTCGCTGCTCCGAGAGCTCTTTGTGTCGCCGCCGTTCGCTGACACAGATCCCCACAAGATTAATGATTTTTAGCAGCCATTTGGGTCTCATTCGCAGGGTCCTTCTCTCTTTCTTTCTCTTTGCTCCTTTTCCTCTTTTATCCACTCATTCTGTCTCCTCTTTTTTTTTTTTTTTTTCTGTAA
This sequence comes from Bovichtus variegatus, assembly GCA_943593645.1. Lineage (NCBI taxonomy): Eukaryota > Metazoa > Chordata > Actinopteri > Perciformes > Bovichtidae > Bovichtus > Bovichtus variegatus. Next base: position 3,676,143 of record CALSCE010009645.1, on the reverse strand, counting down.
CCTATTTCTGTTCTTCTTCTACCTCTGGATTTCTTGCTTTTCGCTCTCTGGTTTACTCCTCTGCTCCTCCCTTTCACTGTTACCCCAATCGATGTTGACTGTTTGTGTCTTTACTTTGTAAGGTTATTATCCACACAAGTGTGATTGCCACTAATGGGGGTCCCATATGTACATAATAATTGTCTCTGTATTGCAGATGTTATGCTACAAAGGATGTACTCAGTTGTTTGTTTCAGAGTGATGGGTTCCTGCCTGATAAATCCAGAGGATGTTAAGAAACTTGAGCATCCACATTGCAATCCTGGCAGGCTTCCCCGCAGTGTGCCCCAGGAGGCTCAGAGTAATTTGAAATCTTCGAGCCACTTCCACGACTTCCATGTTGCCATGTTTTCAGTGTTGTTTCCAGTAATTACTGCAGGTTAAGTGCACGTCCCGGAGCCCAGTGGAGGCAGCTCTATCCCTCACCTGGGACATGACTCAGCACAGTTCAGGTCATCCGGCCATTTCCCTGACCACTGGACCACACCCCAAGCTACTCTAAACCCACAGGACAAGCACTGTTTACGAAGGACTCGTGTTCGCTTACATCACGTAATGTAATGGTTGTTTTACTTACTGGCTGAATGTTTTCAGAAACGCGGCCTCTCACTGACGCGTTTATCTATTTTCAAGTCTTTAAACACATTTATTTTTTCTTTATTCTAAAGTGTAACAGTTATTTTTACACTTTAAGAGGAGTTGTTTTGTCTTTAAGGTTAAACAATGTGTAGCCAGGTAGTTTATACGTAAGTTGAATTATATGCTGTCATGTCATTTGAGTGGCATGACAAAGAATGAAGAAGATTCATATTTATATACACATACTCCGTCCCTTCTCGCCCAAGCTTTTCCTTATGACGTGACCATTAAAGGCTAGGTTCAAGTTTATCTTTAAAAAAATGTGGTTGGTTGCTGTATTTGCGTCTCTTGTCCACACCGGCCATGAAGATGATGTGATATCCTTTCCTTAAACAATTTCACTTTGAGTGAAGGGTGACAAAATCTATTTCCAAAAAAACAATGCATGCAAAAGTCAC
>CALSCE010009645.1:3632567-3670067 GCA_943593645.1 Bovichtus variegatus | reverse complement strand
TATGAACATTGCTTATTCATTTTCCTACAACTGACAAATCACAGAATTTTATTCAACCATAATTACTTCCTCTCTGTCTCAGTTTGAGTCTAACATTTTCAGATTCTCTCCGATTTACAATCTCTCTCCTCGCCATTCCTCATTTCAATCAGTTTTTTCCTGTCTTTGACATCCAGTACATCCAACTCCACTGTGGTGTACTCAGATTGTTTGTTTTGTCAGACCAATAGTCCAAAATATTCCATCTACAATGATGTTTATCAGTAAAAAACAGCAAATTATCCCACTTGAGAAGCTGGAACCAGTGAATGTTGGGCATTATTGCTTCAGACATGATTACCTCCTCTAACATTTCCAGTTCAAACCTAACAGCTTTAGATTTTCAGAGATTTTTTTCTGAGCTTCCTGTTTTCCTTCATCTCAATCCCTCTCCTGTGTTGTTGTCATCCAGTGCATCCGGCACCTCTCTCATCATGTCTCCCAGTAACCCACTCTCTTGTCCCTCAGATGGACAGGCCTGAGTTGTCTGGACAGGCCGTAGCTCTCCCCACAAATGCTTGAACAATTGGAGGTAAATACGTTGGAGACAGCCCATTTGTTTTGTGCCGGCGGTGATGCATGCTTTTGCAGCAAGCAGCACATTTTTACCACGCAGCCCAAAGCAGCTGTGAGTAATGGACTGCTCCGGCCTGTCCACTCATTCTGCTATTTTTATTATTGTCTCCCTTATAGTTTTCATTTTTCATATCAGGGAGAGAGGGAGCGAAAGAGAGAGAGTGCACAGCATTCCCTTCAAGTATGTTCTTTCCCTAAAAGAGGCGGGAAGCGAGGCCCCCCCCCCCCCTTCCATTCACTTCATCATCTTCCATCAACCGTCCCTCGCTTTTTTTAGTCGGACTGACAGATTTTGTTGGATGCCAGGAAGAGACAAATAAGGGATTATCAACAGACAGCACAATAATTCAGGTTGGACAGCTTCATAATAATTTTTCATCGATCCATCACTGTTTTTCTCTGGCATGTTGTTTGGTTCAGCCTCTGGGGATTCTGGAGATCTTGGGGTATTCTTAGATGGGAGACCTGGGTGTCTGTGACGAAAGAAGCAAAGAAAAGAAAGCGAAGTTGAACTCAAAAAGCACAGATGAAGCTGCTGAACAGAATATAACAATGTGTACTTACTGTAAGCTGTAACCACAGAGCTGAAATAGCTCGGCTCCCGCTTTGAAGATGATTCACTAAGTAGCTAAAATTATCTGCCGCTGCCGGCCCCAGGGAGAAGACTGGTATTTTGCATTGAGGCACTCGTATGGGCACCTATAATGGGTGCCTCTTAATTCCACTGACAGCTTTACAGGACCTGAGTTATGAAGCCACAGCCATTCTGCTCGTTAGACCCTCGCCAGGCTTCACACTGGTTTACACTAATACACCTCCTTCCCCCTCCCTGCCCTTTCCCCCTGCACACACGTGGACATAAAATCAGCCACACACACGTTTATGAGGGCTAGCACATCCTCACACACCCGGAGAGCTACTGGCCCGCGCAATTCTTCCACAAACCTTTCTTGTATAATGGGGGTTATTTGTTCAAGTTGTTCAGCTGATGCTAGTATCAGATTTATTTCCTCGCTTCTGCCCTTCATTTCTTGCTCCTCTGTCTTCCAGCTACATTTTCTTGTCCCCTTATCCTCTCTCTCATCGTGCCCACCAGGCCAACACCTTCTCCCTCTCCCCCAGCCTCCACGCCCCCCCCCCCCCCATGCTCCGACAGTAGCAGGGTCCTGCTGGGTGATCCATCTCTGTCAGCCTGCTAAAATGATAATGCCAATTAAAGCAGAGGAGTAATTGCCCTCCGCTGCCTCTGATCCCCTGCAGACCCTCAACAGGAGCCGTGGCCCCAAATACGAATGAGACCTGGGGCCCCTAGAGGCCCTCTCCTGGGCCATCGTGAGGACAGGTGGGGAGGGGATCGGTGATGGAGATCGGTGGTAGGTGGGTTGGAGGGCAGAGTGGGGGAGGTGGGGTGATTTGTAACTTTTAACCTCCACTGATCACCGATGGCCTTGACAAGGGAGGAGTAGAGGGAAGAGGAAGAGATATCACACACACACACAAACACACGGGCGGAGATGCTGGTCGTGGTTGCACATGGATGAACACACACACACACACACACATATGTTCAAGGTCGCTGTCAAAGGACTTATGGCTCTTGCCACTGCACGCAGACTCTCAGTGTGAGGAGCCTAATAGGAAGTGAAAGGACTATCCGGCAGTGGACTGTAACACCACTGATCAGAGGTGACACAGCTGCACTCTCAGGTCAGCCAGGCGGCCATAATTACCACCGTCCCGATCACAAATTCACTTTTAGGGTTATTGTCTTTCTTTTGATAACGTGCACAACACATGGTTTGGTTCTCAATATCTAACCAATGATCTTTATAGCTTGATGTGTCCTTTTCTAGAAGAAGAGAAGGTGACTGAACACAGCTCCACAGAAGGATTTTGTCATACCGACATTTCAGCCACACTTGGGTTACGTCGAGGTGTGTTTGTTAATAGTCTTTGGTGTACATTCACTGCACATGTTCCTTTTCTTCAACTCTCCACTGCATATTGCCATTGTTAAGTCAGAAAAATGTTTCAAATAGTGGAAAACGGCCAACACAGTGTCCCAGAACTTAAAAGATAGGCAGATAGTCATATTCAACAGTCTATCTGAAGCTAATTTGAGGCTTCAGCCATCCAAGTCAGACACATGAAGTGGATATCTTCCAAAGTATTTTTAGGATAAATTCCCTTTTTATGTTTTCCCCCTTGAGATGCGGTTTTGGGATATTAACAAAAAGAAGTAATTCTGTACTAAAAAGGCTGTAACGTTAGACAAACACTTTGTTTCATATCACCATGTCATCACTTTGTTTGTCTAACTCTGATGGCTGATCCATATATATACATATATATTAGCTTCAGATAAACTTTTGAATACATTTTTGCACAAAACATTGACTGTGGATGTGGTGATTCCTGCTTGTTTAGCCTCAAAAAAAGGAATTCACAATGATATTAAACATAAAAGCGGCAAATAAAATGTCAGTGGAGTATTCGATTGACTGACTAATAAATGCAGCACTACTATCAGCTAATTATCAAAAATAGATTCCCTACAAAGGTGACACCCTATCACAGTGACAAACGCAGGCCTTCTGCCTCGACTTCACCACCAACCAGGCAGCCATGACAGCCCATGAATCACAGCATACTTATGGCAGCTCTGCGTTGTATGAGCTTGTGTGTGCGGGTATATTATTACTGCTCAGTTCCAGGAGCGTGTGGGTGGAAGGCTGGATGCCGGACGAAGTGTGTAGGTGGCTGTTAACACAGGCTCCGTCACCCATCATGACTGGGTGGTGACCTGTGGCACAGACCAGCGGCAGAGTGCAACAGCGGGGAACGCGACACAAGGCCTGGGGATGAAAATCACGCTGTTGATCCTTTTCAGGTTTCACATAGTTTGAATGCATGTCAAAAGCAAACGGGGCTACTATTGTGTTTTAGCTCGGTTGTAGAAGCACATTTAGGACACATGAGAGACACTTGTGCGTTGCATGATGGGTTGTTGACAGGAGGGAGATGCTCCTGCCTGAACATCAGGAGAACAGCTGATGATCTCCACTACAGAGACCCAATGAGCTCCGTCACAAGAGTGATGATCACCAGAGCCTCGATGTGACAATAATCTCCTCTAACTTCATCAACACAATTTATGCCAGCAGGCCACCAAATGCTTTCAATATGTTCTGCGTTATGATCGTCCTCTCAGCTAAAATCATAGTTACAGTAATAACAATAAAACATTGAAGCTCACATTGATTCTGCCGGGCTACTCAACGCTGTGTGTCGTAGCGCCTTAGCACCACGTTGTGGGCTCGATGCTAACATTGACTTATTACAAGGGAGCGTGCCGCCAAATCCATAATTAGACTCCTTTTGTTGCCCCCGTTGTTGTTGAAAATGTAATTATGAAAGATGAAACACAGCCTTCAATGAGATGGCTGTAAAATAGCATAATTAATATGGGCTTTTGCGAGAACAATCCCCGCTTTACGGGAGCCCCGCGTTGGCCGTGAAATTAATTAAGTGTGCCAGGATTTATGGCCTGTGCTCGGAAATGAAGAGAATTAATCGCGGACCGAAGATGGATGGTTGCTGGAAAATGATGATGCCCAGGACCATGTGGGGGGAGGCGTCTAACTGCTTTAGGGGGGTGCTCTTGGAAGGGAATAGAAGGTTTTGACACAATTACACACCCCCAGACAACAGCTGGGCCAGCGGTGGGATGGAGTACTTTTTGGGCCAGCTTGGAGTTATGAGATTTTTTACACCTTCAACCCACCTGCACCTTTTCCCTGCACACTACATATGGCTCCAAGGTGGAGCTAGCTTTGGCAAAGTGGAGATTTCTTGGGGAGCAGAAGAGTTGTGTTTGTGTTTCTGCTGGCTGTTTTGACTAATGTCTCATTCTCTACATCCTCTTCTATCTGCTCTCCGTTCAGACAGATGAAAAATAAACATGTAATGGACACAATTGTGACAATTATAGCATAAACACAATTATTTTGCTGCAACCAATCCAGAGCAAATAGTATGTGACAAGTGGGAAATGATTGAGTATGTGCACTACTGATATAATTATATAATGACTATTTTACTTAATGTGATACAAGATTAAAGTTGGGAGACTTTCTGAGCTTCAGTTTCTCATAGTGTAAGATATTTAACATCTAACCTGAGAAACATCACAATGAAATAAATATTGATGTCTCTGCATTCAATGGAGTGGTCATGACTAATTTTAGACTCTTCTAGACTTTTCTTTTATCACACAATGACGTGTGTGGACATTGTTACACGTGTAAATGAAATAAGTTACAGTGACACTTATTGCCCGGTAATTAAAATCAAACTATGGGCAATTACAATACAATAGAGAACATGTGCAAACAAGCACCCCGGTAAATGTTAATTTGCTGCTTAAAAGTAGCAATTATTACTGCTTTGGAGAGAAAGTGTCAAGTGGGTTGAAGGGGTAAAAATTCTCAAAGATCCCCAAATTACTGCATCCCACAGCTGGTCCAGCTGTTGTCTGTTGAGCGGAGGTGAAGAAAAATGACCAAATCACGTGCACTATTAAACACAGATTGTTAACTTTGACCTCCTACAGTGTCCTTAGACCCAAAACACATCCTCCCAACCGTCCTACTGCCCCTCCACTGACTCTTAGGTGTGTATGTGTGTGTGTGTGTGTGTGTTTTATATATGTGTGTGCCTGTGTGTTATAATAATGGAAGGCTAATTACCCACCTCCCATGTCCCTGGACAGCGCCACAATGTCTGGGTTAGGTCTGTGTGTGGGATGGTTCGTGGTGGTAATTAGCTTGACACACACACACACACACACACACACACACACACACACGCTCACAGACAAGATAAATGAAGGCTGGGTGGGTGTCTGTTGTTGGACAGTTGATTGGGCAGGTACTAGGGGAGTGTCTGGGGTCTCCAGAGCATGTCCACTCTGATAATTATGTGTGTCCATGTGTGTGTGTATTTGTGTGCGCTGCTCCGCTGAGAAGGAGCTCTCCGCCCAAATTGCTGTCTCTTGTCTCATTGTCAGAGTGATTATGAAATATTGTTTAATTTACTGGGTGGTAGAGTCTTGTGTGATTTTGATGAATCGGACCTTTTATTTCTTCATTCCCTTTATTGTCTGGTGGTTAGGAGTCGTGTGTTTGCACGCTCGAGTGTGTTGAGTGCTTTGTCGGTACCCATGTGAATAGAACATGCAGTGTTACACCCACACTGATAGAAATGTGTGTTTAAAGTGTGAAAATATTAGATGTAAGCTTAGTGTAGAGGCGCTGTAAGAGATGACGGTAACACTTTCTATGAAGACCAGCATTTATAATGTATCATTTCTACACTCATAAACACACATAGTGCTTTCTGATGCACTATATCAACATTTATAAAACAATATAGGTGTGACTCATAATGAAATATAAGTGTGTTATGGATGCTCTTGATTAATTATAAACCAGAGGTTGACCGATGGGCTTATAATACGTTATGTATTATTAATACACCTCAACAATCAGTTGTAGTGAGCACTCCTACTTGTTAATTCACAATTCCATTCCCAGTAAAGCAAACTCTTCTTGTTATAACATAACGTAACATTATAAGCTGTTATGTCATTATAACATCACGGTGGCAGCAATATGCTGCCGTAAGAATCAACTAATATTTTCCGACTTTGACTTCATGGAAATATATAAGTTTGTATAATTATGTTGTTTTTATACTTAGAAACATGAGTTCATCTGACTTGAGGTTTTTTGAGTTGAATTAATGTACTGATGAGAGTTAACTAAACTCAATAAATACAGTTTTGAAAGAAACAAGCTCAGCATATAAGCAGACCTCCCAGCATGCATTACTTGGGGGTTAAAACTGTCCAGAGCCAGAGTGTGTGTCCACACGCCTTGTTTAAAAAAAAAAAAAAAAAAAACAGTTTTCTATCCTACATGGATCTATTGCGTGTATTGGTGTGTGCGTAGAGATGGCGAGGAAGTCATGTAGGTCACGCAGAACAGAAATAGACAGCGTACGAGAGTTTTTAGAAACTGAGCCGTGAGTGTGAGGGTGTGTGTGTGTGAAAGAGGGAGCGAGGTCCACTGTAGGCCCACTCTAATTGATTATACCGCTATCGACAGGGTTCCAGAAAAACAGGCACTCACTTTCCTCTTGATTGAATTAAACACCTTTTATGGGGCAAATCGATGGGACGGAGATGATGGGGGACGACGGGGATAGAGGGAGAGGAGAGCCGAGTGTTATGATATGTGGAGGTGAGATCTGTCTTCACTCTCTCTCTCTCTCTCTCTCTCTCTCTCGCACATGCACACACACTCACACACACACACACACACACTCACACACACACACACACACAGCCTCCCACAGACAGGTGAGAGGTCTGATGCCATGTTGTAATTCAGGCAAATCAATGCTTTTAAAGCATTTAGCCGTGCCTGGTGATGAAGTACAGTCAGAACAGGCCCGTCAAGCAATATATGTCCCAGACCCAAATCAATCATAATTACAAGAGGGCCAGGCTGGGACAGTGCAGTGAATGGACTGAGGGGTGACTGGACTCCATTCACTGCCTTTATGGTTTGATCAAAGATGAATAGTTAAAAGAGAATCGCATTTCAGACGCTCACTGAAGAGCATCTGCTCTGTACTGACATATAGGATACTCAGGATGGTCATAGGCCTTTTTCTCAGCTGACATTTTGACTTATTGTAGGAAAAGCACAGGTGTTACTAATAACATTAACGATGGCTGTGCTCTATTCAAGCATCTCAGTAAGCTGTGACAGCGAGCCAGCATGCACAATATCAGGTCGCTGAAAGTAAAAAAGCGGAAGAAGAATTCAGCCATCATTAATTGTATTATTATCACCTGTGCTTTTCCTATTGTGATATGTCAAAATGTCTGATAAAATGTTGCTAAATCTGATATACAATCCTCATTTTTAATTGCAGTTTTATTTACTGCTGTTTCATGACTTTATAACCTTTTTATGATTTATTTTAAATTGAATTGTTTTGGAATTCTGTAGGAGGCTCATGCTCCTTGCATCAATGGACATTGTTCTTGCCGGAGTTCACGTGTTTCCCAATTATCTCTGAAGGATGTGGTGACTAAAATGCATGATCAATAGTCAATATGGACAGAAATACCAGAATAACACCCATAATGACAAATACTCGACTGTTCCTTAAAGAGAACTTCACAGATTTAGCATTGCACTTTACAGGCATTCTGATTCCTTGTCAAAACCGGCACCTACATTACCCACAATGCAACTCTATTGCTGACAGTTGGGTTGGAGATTTGGGTGTATAAGCTAGTAGTTAATAATGTAGCCTTGAGCTGCTAGCCTCAAACAGAGATGAAGAGTGGTCTGGTAGCCTCAATTTTGCTAACTCCACATCCCCAGATTTTTCAAGCTTTTGGTCTTCATTCTTAATCAACGTTGCCTCAAGTGACATCATGAGCAACAATTTGTCACACTTTTCGCAGCTCCCACCGGAGCCACAAAGTTTTTATACAACTTTTGTCACATATGCTGTAGTACCTTCCATAACCCGTAAACAGATTTTGATGTGTACAATCAGTAGAGTTTCCCGTTAACTTTGGTCTATACGCTACAGGGGATACAGATAGCACTGATGTCAGAGCCCAGCAATACCACACCTCTCCGATCGCCAATATTAGCCATAACAACAGATCCAGGCAAAAGTGACATCATCCCCACAAAACTGACACAATCAATACAAAACAGGAGGCCGATCATTTTAAAACTCAGCTGTGTTAGTGCACACTGACCCGCACACTGGCCTTGATTTTCATAGACTTTCATAGGTAGTAGCAGGACAGTATGACCTCATGTTGCCATAGGGAGACCCCCCGCCCGCCGCCTGTCCTAATCCGCTCCTCAGCCGGGACACTTGGTCCACTATGACTACATTAGTCCCCAACAGCACCCTACCACTGACCCCCACAAACCACCACACTAACTCCGTAGTCTGGCTCGGCCAATCCACACTGCTGTCAACATCGGCCAAACCAATTAAAGTGTCTAATGAGAGTCTTGTATAACGCTAACACGGCCATTAAAGAGCATTTAAAGAGAGTACAGGGGTATCGGGTGGAGGGCTGCGGGTTATGGTGTCATGGCTTATTAGTATTCAAACAGCGTTTGGTTTCCATTAAGGCAGCGTTCACGAGCGCCTCAGGTGTCTTGATGGATCCAACAGTGATATGATGATTCACGCATCCTTGACTTTATAAACAGCTCTCTCACAGATGAGAACAATCTCCCCTCATAAAGAGCGCTTTCGATTTAATTTGCGAATACGGAGATATGCAAGAACAATAAATAAATAAAGCGTATGTGGAATGTGTTTGAGAAAACAGTGACTTGACAGTATTACACAGGCACTCAGTTTAATACCCAGCCATAATATTGCTGAGGGAACAGGCCCAAGGCGCTACTCTCTTTTATTAGTCATTCACTGGGATTATGGACACATTGCTTCCATTACCTAAGAGAGAGGAGCAGAAGCTCTGTCCCCCTGGGGATGGCCAAATAACTCTCTCTCCCTCTCACTCTCACACACACACAAACATTAACTTACACTCTGTGGCTTAAATAGATTTGAGCTTCAGTGCACAGACGTGCACACAAACACGCTGCGTCATTAAGATGAACACAGGCTTCTATGAACCCTTTTTAACAGCAGAATATTAGAATCAATAATGCATGTAAATAAAGGGCAACTAAATAGATCCATAATAAAGTTGCTGAAAGACATTACATCACAAAGACTTTGGGAATAAGTCTACCTGTGCTTTTGATTGGTCTGTCGTTACGCCTCTCTCTGTCATCATATCATCAGGTTATCTGTGATCGTGTCATGTGTGATCATGTCATGTGTTGCTCTTGTCTTCCTGTTTAGGTTGTTCTATGTCTGTGCCCTATGCAGAGATAGGTAGAGGTTATATATGATGAGGTCAAATGTGCACATGCTAAATCCACACGTGCACTCGCACAAACACGCAGACAGCCACACGCACAGACACATTGGTGGTTTTGTCAGCAGTGATGCGATGAGGCTGATGGATGGCAGCACAGAGAGAAAGGATAGACAGATGAATTTGATTTGTCTTAATGCAGGCGAACTGCGAGGTGGCGGGGCCCTACATCAGTGCATTACTACTACAGCTGTGAATGCATGTATCAAAGTAAATCAATTACCAATCGATAAGTTTCTTCAATTTGCATAAATCAGACCGTTTTGAGCAGTAAGCCTCTCCCCCCCTCTTGTTTCTCCTGTTTCAGACAGAACCCCCCCCCGACATTGATGTGACATTGCTTACAAAAGAATATGATGCACTCTGGGGACAGAGATCTGCAACAGTCAATCATGTTATTCAAAATACTGAATATTTTCACTTTCAGACTGATTTACAGTGGGGGCAAATGTTGAATGACTTAAATTAGTAGATTATCAAAATTGCAATGAACAAATAGCTCTTGAACAACATTCCCATGGCTGTAAAGCAGAGGTTCCTAACCTGGGACCCGGGACCTCCCAAGGAGACGTAAGATACATTTGAGGGATGTGAGATGATTAATAAGATATAGTATTTCTTGCTTTTCTCCTATTTGTGTTGTTATTGTGGAATACTGGATAGCTTTATCTTCTCTGGCCTACATCCAAGGAGGGAACATCACTCTTTGGTAAAGAAAATAAGGAAAACAGCGACGGAGAGAACAGAGTAGAGATGGAGTGAGATGAACGAAGGGGTTAATATGACCCGTGTGGTTTCTTCACTGATACTTTTTCTATAATGACTAGTAACTATGTTATTCTAGAGCTGGACCATGTTGTCTCTCACATTTTTTATCCCTCAGATTCAGTAAAATCCCAAAGGCAGAAAGGAAATGTTTTCTTTTGAAGGCCCAATGAAATCATGAGCTGAAATTCATGTTCAAACATTTGTCATTTAATAGAGGCAAGATGCATGAGCAAGAAAACACAAGCGGGGGAAAGTAGCTGCCTGTTGACATCAATTCAGAGAATTAATGTGTCCCAACAAATCTTGTTGTTTTATTTCCGCCAGGGCCTCCATTATGCGCTTTTAGTCATTAGGGCTGATACTTAATGATTGACACCCAGTTAAAGTGCACCTTCAGTGCATCGCTTATCATGACCTGCTCTCGTGCACCGCACACATACAGGCACGCGCGTCTGTATGCGTCCGCACACATATTAATATTTACTCTCTTAAACACACAAACACACACAGCCACGCACCCACTCTCCTAAACCCCAACGTGGGCATAAATTTCTCTAGCTGTGACTTAAAAGACAAATAGCCAATAAAAGTGCCAGGGGTGTTCACACATGCGTTTCTGGCACAATCAAATCAATTTCCTCTAAGTAGCCATAAACATGTTCTCTTTTAAAAGGTGTGAGAGGGGTCCCATTATCCCCGGGCCCCCTGGCCTGCTCCTCCACCCCAGAGGTCTCTCCATAGGGGTCAGCATCAAGGCCTAATCTGTCTCAGTCCACAAGATCCATCTGTAGCTCTCAGACACAGAGAGATCAGGACCTCAGCCACGTCCGAGCCTTCTGATCACAAGACTACGTCCATTAATCAGTTAGCAGGCAGCACAGTGACAAAGAGATTGCCTGGCAGGGGGCTAGAGTCCGGGGAGTTACCCCGGTCGTGCTGCAGGGCCCGGGCTCTGCTGCAGGCCTACGGAGGATTGCATAAAGGACCATACAAAGGGCTCTGTTGTGGTCAAACTTATTAATCAACGATTGTGTCACCGAGTCGTTCTACAGATTCATCAGAACTCTAAAATCTCTGATCTCTGATAAGATCTGTGATCCCGTGACGTTTGTCCTCATCCTTCCTGCTCCAGTGTTTGCTTCATTGTAATGCAGTTACAGTAGTGGCTCCAAGGGGGGTAACTGAGTCTATTACCCTGGTTGTCCTTCCCATGGTGAATGATTGTAATTGTAATTGACTATAACCACTTTTTGCATATAAACCCCATGTAAAACACTCATCCCCCCACCTTGCAAATGCTCCCTGTTCCCCCTCTTTCCTCCATCTTCACTGTCTGCTAAACCTTAGGCCTCCAGCTTACACTCATGGGAGTTGACACTCAGCTCCTACAAATCCAGTTAATATTCAATGGCTCATTAAAGATTGATTCTGAGCTGTAAAGGGGGAAATCACACACATATAAGGCACAAAATCCTTCCTTAGCTTGTAATTGTGCTTTATGGAGGAGCTTTGGTTCTGCTGCTCCCCTGGTCCTTGTTAGTGAAGGTTAGGGATGTATAGACCTGCATGGTGGGGACCGTGGCCTTGCCCAGGTTGACACGGCCTACCCAGGCTATAAACGCCAGGCCAGGGCAATCAGGCACAGGATTGCCCCCCTGAGAGAGCAGTTCATTTCTCCTGCTGAAATATTTAAGAGTCTGAAGATGCCCTGAGAGACTAGAAGTTGCAAATATTAGACACAGCTCTGTATATATGCTGGAGGGAGTAATCCCCAGCCCAGGTGAGCTTTGTTGCTGTTAAAACAAATTACAGCCAGCAGTTTGGCACATGTGTATATTGGAATAATTTAAACACATGTCACATATTGTTTGAATCTAGATAATTAGCATTATTAAGCTTATTATTATCATTATGTTCCATTTATGTTTTCTGAGGCTTTAAATCAAGTCTGTTGTTTATTCTGTCTTGGTTTCTCACTCTTTCCCCTCTCTATACCCGACCTCTGTGACCCTCTCAGTTTCCCAGGAGTCCCTGGCCTGGGCAACGCCACAAACACAATTTCCGTAATGTCATTTGCAGCATGGATGAAGGAGAGAAAGTCCTGGCTGTCAAAACCACCTCAACGCTGCAGCGAAGGAAACACGACCCGACACATGACAGATTCTTAGGTTTGTACAAATGGACAGTTCCCCAACTCCCCTCCTTCTCACTTCAAACCTCCCACCTCTTCTCTCCGCCAGCCAGCAGCACCATATTCCCCTCTCCCCCAAACCCTCTCCCCCCCCCCCCCCACTCAACCACTCTCCAAATGTCTTGTCCGCACCGTTTCCCCTAACCGTGTCAGTCCCTTACTCTCCTCATGTCAAATGGGCAGAAATTACTGCATTATTAAGTGTGCGTAGAGGGTCGAGTCTCATCAAATCTAATTTAATCAGGCTGTCGCATGACTCCCACTCTTATAGACATGATGCATAAATATTGAGATTTAAATGACTGAGAATTAGGCTAACCTGTTTCTGCCTCCTCGTTTTATATTATTCTATAACTTAATCAATCAGTCTATAGAGTATATAGAGTTATATGTATAGAAATGCACATAAACAGAGCAAATTATTGCTGAGTATTCCCTTTATGGTTTATCCCCTTTCTTCAGGCCTCACCTCCTCCCGCTGGCATCGTAAAGAAAGGTAGGACCCTCTCAATCATTGGCTCAATCAATGAAGATGATTGGACCAGTGAACAGGAACACATTGGGTTAACACCTCCAACCTGCTCTGCACCTGATGTGACCCACCACCACCCAGAGTGTGCTCACATCCCATTTGTCACTGCAGTTTTTCCTGGAACAGGGGGATAAGATTGAAAGGGCCGCCATGGAAATATGATTTTCAGTACGCATTGTTAACTCACCAGGGAGAGGCTTTTGCCAAATTCTATCAAAGTGTGCAACTGTGTATTAAATGACTATCAAAAAGCCAGCCATCATTTTTCATGCAGTAACCATGGTGTGCCCTAGGACTAACCCTTCTACAATAACAAAGAAAGCTATTGCTATTGATCTGCTGTGAAAATGTTTCAACACCGGATGTGACAGTGCCGCGGACTAACAGAGGTGAGACAGTTTGAATATGAAGTCATGGTTAGTATATCAGAGGGCTGTATGGCGCGTGCAGAGGGCTGGGTTAATATAGCCACTTGCTCCATGCACAGATGGAGAGGGGACCTCAGAGTAATTTTCTTCCCACGCTACGATCAAAAGTTTGGCGCTCTGCTGTAGTGGTCCATATGGAAGCAGGTGGGCGCGGGGCCACGAGTGGGCGAGAGGGGGTCCCAGTGGGCGGCGGGTCATGGATCTCTGGTTGACGAAACATCAAAATCTCCCACAGCAGAGAATGGTGGCTGAATGTGGTCTTCAGTGTGTAGGAAGAGAGCTGGTTAAAGTTTAACCAGCCCCATCCTGTTCTCCACAACCCTCCATCAGCCAGCCAGAGCAGAGCCCAGCCCCACAGCCTCCACCCCCACTGACCCCCACCCTGTTAGGGACAGAAGTGATGGATCGCCCCTGTCATTGTGTGCTGTGAGGGGACCACTGCAAAGAGGGACCCGGACTCCTTGTTAATCTGACCCTCTAAGCCATAGTGGACAACGCAACACATTATGACAACCCCCCCACCAAAAAGCAAAAAGAGAACACATGGCATGTAACTAAACTCTCCCGCCTACATATAAGCCAAGGCACTCTCTCTTTCCTTTTATATTCAGCCTATTTTCACCCCCAGCCCCCATAAACCATGACAGGAATGCCTTAGAAGGCGAGAGCGTTTGGTGAGGAGTATAAAAAGAACAGAGAAAGTTGGGCAGAAAGAGAAAAATGAGAGGTGGATGAGAGAGACGGCGAGCAGCTGTGTGGAGTGACAGGACGCAGTGCAGATGACTAATGGTGCTGGGTGAACTCGTGATATTGACGAGTGATCAGTCATGTAGTGATGCCATCTCTGTCCCAAACCATGTGTTCACTTGCACAGGGTGTTGTAATGTTGCCGCTCTTTTTTTTCTGTGTTGATTGTAGGAAAAAGACGCATCAAACCGATGTCATCTAAAAAATAAACATTTGCTATGTTACCAAGGGGCTTAGAGAGCAAATACAACAATTGCATTTAGGTACTGCGGATCATATACAATAAACCTAGCTTTTTATACTAAGTTGATTCATATGAATTCATAATAATGATTTGTCGTTTTCCAATTCACCAGGTCTAATGAAGCTTTCCAAGCAGAAGAGATATTTAGTATTAGCAAGTATTCTTTTAATTCCTTGACATCATCATTCACAAAAGCAGCAACAATTCAGCGTTTGAATCTTAACACAAAATGAATCTCAAACTCACAAAGGAAAATGAATCATTATTGCTTGTTTTTAAGACAAGCAAATGAAAACGGATAATCGCTTTAATATCTGAAGAGTGAAATGTCAAAGACAATGACAAAAGAAAGAAAATCATGCTAATTTGTAATGGTCCTCCCCTTGATTATTACATGTTTCCCGAGGGGTGAGCTGGCAAATAAATTTTACTGGTTTGTTAAGGGAACAGGATGTCAAGCCCTCACAAGGAAATGTAATGATGCGGAGGACATGGGTCAAGTTTACTATTTGCAGGGGAAAAAAAATCTTGAATCTGTTTTCCTTCGTCCTGTGACAGTGGGGTCAGCGCTCCACCCATCTGGCTCTAAACTAGAGACATTGGGTGTCAGTGGGTGACAGAAGGAGAGGGGCTTCATATTGCCCGAGTCCGGGGACTTGATCACGGATGGACATGTGTGTGTGGGTGGAGGGGTTGACACACACGCGCTGCACCTCTCTCAGCTGACTCTGAGAATATGTTTGCGTGGGACAAGTCCACCAAGACCCATCCATCAACCGGGTCCAAATACGCCCTGTGCCACTGTTGACACGGGGTTAACAACTTGACACTGACAGAGGTGGGCGAGGCCCGCGGCAGAATGGAGACTGAGACAGAGAGAGAGATGGATTGGACTTTGATCGACATTCAATTTGAATTATTGAAAAATATTTCCATTTAGCAGAAAATTCAGTACATTATGAACTGTAGATGGAGCTGGTCAAGTGAGAGTGATTTTCCAGGGTGTTGTACACGGAAACGCTTGATCAAAACCGTTTGCACACAAACTATATCCATATCCAGGACTGTTCCATGCAGCAGAAGTGAAAACAAGCAGCAGTGTATCTCCACATGACCTTGTCCTTACTTCAGAGTACTGCTTCAGGCCTAAATAGACAAGCTTGTCAACAGAGATGAGTTGTGTTGGAATTATTCAAGAAGACAATAAACTTCCTTCCTCTCAGTAATCACCATGCATTATTACACATTAAACATGCACTTATGTACAAGTCGTCAACCCTGTGGTAAGACAACAACCAGAAAGTGATTAAAAACTTTTAGGGAGCATTGATTTAAAAACTACTTTGCGGGCTACGTGGAAAAAAAACACGAGCTGTACATGAAGTTGTAAATAAGGGGCTGACGAACGGGTCAGGATGCCGGGAAGGTTCCCATCCAATAGAGGCCGAGAATGTAAAGTAAATCTCTGAGTGGCTGTGGCAGGGATGCAGGTGGAGGAAAGCGCAAGGGAAATGTAGCATAATCTCAGCCTCAGCCACGTTATCGGCTGGGCTTTTTAACACAGGGGCCAATTTAATTGCACTTAAAGCAGAATGGCAGAACATCAATCTTGATGAGTGGATCTGCATCACAGTTCTCCCAGGCCAATCTATCACTATCTATGCCTCTGGGTAGCCTCCCCCCAACACTAACGCACTCATACATGCCCATACTCCCTCGCCGTCCCATCTGCACGTTCCCATCATCCTTTTTTTTTTTTTTTTTTTTTTTTACAAAACCATACATTTCTATATCTATTGTTTGAATGTTGTAGCACGTAAAAGCAAGCCATAATAAGCAAAGCAGTATTTCCACATTAGAGCAAGTCGATTTGTCTTTAAAGGATAAGTATGGAGATATTCTATAATTATGTTATTGTCAACAAATCCCATGAAAAGACTAAAACAGCAATTCTTTAGTCCGTCTCAATGCTTTCTGACTTATGTCTGAATACTTTTTGTGGAACTTTGGTCGCTACTGAGGATGTCATTCTTTAAAAATGGGTCACAACTATACTATTCATTTTAAAATAAGGCTCAATAATTACTAATACAATGAAAACAGCAGCAGCACACTGCAGCAAATGTTACTTAAACAGGAATTGATTGTGTATTTGTTGGGGATTATTTTCAGGCAGGTCCCATGTTCATTGTAATGAAGGAACATGTCACACAGTTCAACAGTGTTGCTCTTTAAAGTGTTTTTAACAATTTCTGGACAACAATGGTGTACTTTGGCGTAGAGGAATAAGCTACATCAGGCTTTGCTACAGCTGCAATACGCGTTAGTAGGAAATATTCAGTGTTGGTTTTATCATTGCCACTGGATTTGTTGGCAATAAGAAAAATACTGAATATCACCGGACTTCTCCGTTAATACACTCAATGTCCTGTAGGAAATACAGGTGTTTTCACATGTGCCCTTGTAATGTCAGAGCATCGTATGAAAACCTTGCCTAGAAATATCGTAGCGTGTAATGGAAACATTAACTCCTCTTTAGAGTTCAACAGTATGCAATTTGCCATTAAGGCCGGTCAGCACACAAAGCTGCTGTCCACTGTTGAGAATCAGTGTTTAACCACTCATGCCAAATGCTTATTTTGGTGCTCTGAGTACAAGTTTAGATTAGTAGAAAGTTTGCGTTGTATAAATGCTACCCAATGTCAACTAAAAGTCGGCACATTTTCCGATTTACTGGTGAAGTAAATGGAGGGGAAATAGATACGCACATTAGGTCTTAAGCCAATAGTTCTGTGGTTAGAGAACAGTAACTACCTCCTGTGCCATAAGCATCTTGAACTCTTTGTGGCCGTGGAACACTTAAATACAGAGAGTACTGGCTTCATCAAGGCCGTAAAGCATAAAGAGGACTTATCTAGCGTTGAAAGCTAGGAACAGAGCCTATAGAGGAGTAATGATCCCTTAATGTGGTGGCCTGTCTCTCTCAACCTCTCGCACTCTTTCTGCACCCCCCCCCCCCCCCCCCCCCCCCCCCCCCCCTGCCCACTCCCATTCCTACATTAGCAGGGATAATAAATGAGACTCCGGCATCACAAGCATAAACTTTTTATGACCCACCTAAGCAGCCTTATCAAATGTGGATGTGATTACTTCGCCAGGTGACAGATGGAGAGATGGATGGACAGAAGTGACGGAAGAGAAGGAATGCAGATGCATTTCTAGTGGAAATAAATAATTATTTAATATTATGTACACGAAGGAGTGATGAGTGCGGAAAAGTAGGAAGAGCAAGTGTTAAAATAAAGGATGAGGAATAAAAAATGAGAGTAGAATGAGGGAGGTGAGGAGTGGGAGGGTGGGAGTGTCTTGAGTGGTGCTCTGGGTAGCTGCTCTGAATGGGCTGGTAAGATGGAGTGGACAGGCTGTATGGACCGGGTGAAAGGCGCCTTTCTCCTCTACATGATAACTTTGATCCCTCCTGTTTCCACACACCAGTCAGCAATATTGTTAAGCAGAAGTTGGTTAATACTTTAACCGAGTCCTGGTATGGAGACGAATGGAAAAGGGTACTCCCCCCCCCCCCCCCCCCCCCCTCTCTCTCTACTCAGACTCCAATTTCTATTTACTCTATGCTATTAAAATCATTCAGATTTAGGAGCTCAAGGGAGAAGCACTGTCGTCTGAAACTGCGATTGATAAGATAATAATAAAGTGATGGGCAAATATAATGGTGTGAAATAAAATATTAAATTATAGAATTCAACAAGGACGAAAGCCATTCAATTAAAGAAAGAAGTAGCTGAAAGACAGAAATGTAGTCATGTATTGTGAAATATAGAGACAGTTTCTTCTATCACATGCCGTATCATAACACATAATAAGAAATGAGGGATAAATATTTGGCTGCCTTTTGCCATTTAGTTTGGATACTGAAAACACACATCTGAAAGTGTATATTTAAGCATCACCATAACATTAATACTACATTTTAATATTACTGTAAATGTAATGACAAAGGTCTGGCAACACTGTAGAACACTGCCTTTAAATTTTTGTATTTAAAACAAAAACTAGATTATGTACAACATCATTTCCCACCAAGTTATTTTATCTTCTATATTTTTTTGCTGAGTTGCAGGACTCTCATTGAAGTCGAGGGTTTTCCTCACAGTAACTTTTGTGCCATGTTAGCTCTATGACTGATAGCGTGGATGCATGCTAAACATGTTTGACATGTAGTTTTTGTTCTGCCTCATTAACGAACGGCCCGAGTATGAAGAGATCAGATTAAAGGTAATTAAAATGACAAAAACACACCATCACTCCTAATGCAGCAGTAATGACAGCCTAAGTGTAGCTGAATGCCAGCCCCCTCCACCTGTTTTTCCTCTCTGTTCCTCCCTCCGTTCATCCCTCTCTCCACCTCAGCTGTGGCTGCAGAATCATTAACCTGGCTCTGTGAGTAGGATGTGCTGACAGAACACTCTGCTATTGTGCTTCCTGTCATCTTCAGGAAATCAGGGCTTCCCCCTGCTGTCGAGGTAAAGCACCACTGGGTGATGAGAGATGCCAATCTCTCTCTTCGTTCCTCCTTTTAATTTGTTCTTCTGTTTCTATGTTTATCTCATTCTCTTTACCTCTCTTTATGTCTCTCTACAAAAACTGCTTACACACACACAAAAAAATCCTTTAGTAAAATATCCAATACCTGTCCAGAATCCCAGATTCAGCAGAGCAACTGAGCCACATTTAAATGACAAAAAAAACAATTTATAAAATTAGACTTTGCCTTTTAACTCTGGGGAAAAGATTCCTACATTTTGAAATCAAAGGATAATAAGGATATGATATATTACACATATGCAGAGGATGGACAAAATAGCTGGAACACTTGAATGTATCATTCAAGTGTATAAAAGTATAAATTAAAGTAAATAAAATCCAAAGTTTTACACCAGTTGTACTTATAATGGGACTATTATACTGGATTGCATGGTATTGTCAGGTGTTATTTTGCCCACCCTCGTGTGTGTGTGTGGGTGTGCATGTGTGTGTGCGTGCCCTGGTGTTAGTGATTGAGTGGGTATGCTCTGTCATGAGCAGCGCAGAGTTGACGCTTCCTTTACATGGCAGCTTCAAGGCTCCAGTGATGTATCAGAGTCAGCAGAAGCATTGATCAGAACCAGGGTTAATCATTGCTCCGGGAACCCAGAGGAGATAGAGGCTGCCTGGGGAGAAGTAAGCCAAGAGAGTGGGCGGCTTCACCACAGGAGGCCTGCAGCTTTACAGTAAAGGAATGCTGGCAGGAGGACATAACCACTTGTCTGTTTATCTCACTGTCAAACTATCAGCTGTTCATAATAACAGGAGGTTCAGCGCAAGTTTATATATGCTTGGATGTGTGTGTGTGTGTGAGAGTATGCATGGAGGGGGTGGGGGCTGATGGACCAGCAATGTAATCCCCTTAAATGGACGGACTTCCGAAATGTGGGCAATGTGAAGCCGGATCTGTTCTGTGTCTACTCAGCAGTACCCATTCACTCCCCTGAGCTGGGGAGTTAATAATTCAAAAGAGAGATAGGGAGTGACAACATGGAGAGTAGGAGGGAGACAGAGACCAGTAGGAGTGTGGAAAAAGAGACCATAAAGAAATGTAGAGGAACCATGAAAAAATAATAGAAGAAACAAGTATTGCAGAGGGCAACTTTATCACTTTGGGGAAAACTTAACGGGACATGAAGTCGTGTATTTTTAACATCTAAACTGACCCACAGACTCTTCCACCTGCAGAGACCTTTCCCTCTATTCAGCTTCCCCCTCCTCTCCATCCTCCTCTCCTCTCACTACCTGTCCCTGTTGGAAGTCTCTTCCCTGTGACCTGCCGTCCCCACCATCAGTGTTGCCAACCACAAAGTCCAGGATGCTCTCTCCAAGAAACGCACATGACGATATGAAGGAAAGCACACGCGGATCTACAAATAAGTAGTGGCATGGATAAACACACAAGCCTGCATATGCGCACACACACACTTTTGCAAAAGCACAGATACATGAAGGAATGTCAGAAATGCCAGTAGGAAGGATGAGGGGCAATGGGAATACAAAGGGGTCCATCTCCTCAGAGGGGAGGAAAAACAGGGCAATAAAACCGTCATGTCAAGCCAAGAATTTGCTGATGGCACACATACATATACGCAAGTTCAGAGAGACAAAGGAGAATCTGTCAAGCAGATAAAGCCATCACTTCTCCTTTTCATCCCTGGTTTTGTCCAGAGGCGTCCCCCTTTCACCTCTCCTCTGCCCCGCCAACACTTGTCAGGCAAGAGAGTCATTAATGTTTAGCTGGGCAGCGATGGCAGCGCTGACAGGACTCATCTGTCTAAGAAGACAAGATGAGAGAGAGGGACAGCCCATCAAAGGACGCCACTTAGAGAGTGAGAAGGAGAACTGAGGGGGAAAAAATGGTAAACGTAAGGCTGGACGGACAGGGAAGAAACCCATCTTTCTTTGCAAAGTTAAAGGTTACGTCACCAAGGTGGGCTATAAAATGATGCTATTGTCATTTCCATCCTCCCCTTCCCTTTCTATCTCTCTATCCATCCACCTACACAGCCCCCATCTCTCCTCCCCTCCACGTGCTTGTCAGCAGTTTGATTCAATACCTGCAGGTTAGTTACTCATTGAGCTGAGGAGGGACCGGAGCCGATGGAGGTGTATGGACGGCTGTCTATGGGCAGCCACTGGTGGTTGGGGGCTGCTGTTTGATTGACAGATCTGCCTGCGTCGTCCATTCCTTCCTGCAAAGACACAAGACACAAAGCACAGGAAGTGGAGGGAGGTAAATAGCTTTGAATGTGAATGGTACACTGCAGGGGCGGTTAATAATTGGGAAGTGTTGGACTATTAATCTGAGAGACAAGGCGATGTTGGGTTTCGTTGTTGTGCGCTGCTGTAGCTCTGACGCCGAACTGTTCGGCCTTCACTTCTGGATACACAGTTAGAGGATCTCATGATGTTTCCCATAAGCCATTCGCAGTAATATCACAACCACAATAACGACTTGAAGTACTTTAATAATGCCATTACATTGTTATTCACGTATTCACTTTCAAGCTCTGATGGACCTCTAATGACACATTGTTGCCATACAAGCTTAGAACAAGCTTTCTCAGGTTTCTAATCAATTCCGTTTTGACATTTTGTGCAGCATTTTTCACACACACACACACACACACACACACACACACACACACACACACATATATATATATATATATATTTAGATCTAATGATTTACTGATGATAACTTTTGTTTGTCTTCCAAAATAGATCTGTTAGGATGTTTATAAGTATTTGTGCATATGTGAACATGTCCAAATATCTATGAGTGCAATGCAATAATTTAGCTTTTCCCTCCATCCTTCCAGATATGTCAGAAGTTAATGGAGAAGGTGCTTTGACTGCCGTGACAAGTTAAGTAGAGGGAGCGGGACCATTGTCTTCCAAATCAGCTGTCAGGGTGTTTTTGCTGTCAGCAGTTTAACTCACTACCTGCCTGGTTAATCATCGAGCCGCTCCGAGCTGCGAGCTGCTGGAGGTGTACGGCCCACCGTCACAGACCCCCCATCATCGCCACAACAGGACAACATCTGATTGACAGATTAGCAAGCACTGCCGCTTTTTCAAAGAAAGTCCGTTGGAAAACAGGGTGGAGAGTGGTGATTGGAAGTGAAGGAGACTTTAAGAGGAAGTGTGAGGTAGAGGAGGTGTGTGTTTGTGCGGGTAGGTAGGGTGGAGGAATGAAGGTTAATAGGCCTTCTCTATTGTACGTGTGCTGAGGAATATAAAGATGTAAGATGGTCTTGTCTGTACTGAACGTTTTTGTCGTGAAAAGTGGAATGGACGGGTAAAACGAAACATTTACAGGACCGTACAGATATGACTGTACTGTGTCAGTGAGCGTTAGATGGGCAGATAAAACCTCTCACCAGTCAAAGCAGATCATGTATGACTTTTCTCATCTGTTCTCATAACTGCGTAGCTATAAAACAAAACAAAAAAAAAAAAATCTAACAAATGTCCTTATGGCAGGCAGTTTCCCCCCGTGGCATCCTGGACCAGGAAGACTAAGGAAGGAGAGGGGGAGACAAATAATGAGGATTCCTTTGAAAGGGAAATTGCCTCCCCTATTGGACATTAACGCTGCTACAACCAACATTTGTCCCCCCACCCTGATAAGGTTATCCCCACTCTAGTCCTCTCCCCCTCCTCTGATTCCCTCATGCACGCCCGCTGAGGTTTGATTTCAAATGGAAAAATTAATGGGAGAATAATAGCCCTGGGCCTCGCTCTCCTCCACACACACATCTTAGTTGGTCTACAGGGGTACAGAGAGGGGGAGTAAGATGTAGATCCAT
Organism: Bovichtus variegatus; assembly: GCA_943593645.1. Classification (NCBI taxonomy): domain Eukaryota; kingdom Metazoa; phylum Chordata; class Actinopteri; order Perciformes; family Bovichtidae; genus Bovichtus; species Bovichtus variegatus. The sequence continues at coordinate 3,647,067 of CALSCE010009645.1, read as the reverse complement.
TCGCCTCTCTTGGCAAATGCTGTTCCATTGTGACACAGACACACACACACACACACACAGTGCATGAGCACACACACATACACCAGGGACATTGCCCCCTCCCTTCGTTTACACCTTAGAGGGCTTAACTTTCAAATATTAGTACAGCGGCTGTGCGGATTTCAAATAAATAAATAAATAAATGAGGAAGCAATGATTAGCAATTCTCCTGATAGTTATACCAATGCGGTTCATATTCATTTTCACTTCCAGGAGAATATTTCTGCAGAAACAGTGATTCTGAGAACTTTCCAAGCTTTTAGAGGGGCTCCCAAAACTGGCATGAGGAGTTTTTTCCACCCACATTTGCTCTGCAGCGATTCAGGGAGTCACATGGTGGCTTCTACAGGAATTGAAAGTCCCTCGCTTGGATTTACGCTAAACAGATCAAATAATGACTCTCCTCCTCCTATACATTGTATTTGATTTACTGCAACAAAGTACACATTATGCTTTTAGAGACAGGAATAAAGATAAACTGTGTTATCCTTGCACTTCTGAGTACCTCTGGCATAATGTTGGCAGGTTTTAGTGGAAACAAAAATAGATGCACACACACAAACTCACATACAAGATGTGCAAGTTTCACTTTGCTGATACAGGGCCAAGCAGGTTGCAGGCATTATTAAATCAAAGTTAAGTCTTGTTGCTCTTAGGCTAGCAACATAAGAAGGCTGGCTGGCTGGCTGGCTGGCTGGGGTAGGGGGTCGGTTGTTAAGAGTTTAAAAGCGGAAGAGGAGTTGGTGTAGAACCAGTATTGATGTCAGGGAAGCCCACTGGCACTTTCTGTTCAAACAGTTGAGAGGACCGACCTGCCCAAGCTGCAGCGCCCGGGCGGCAGGATTCCCGCTCTTCCTGTTTCTCCTGACTTTGAGGAATTTTACGGTGAACAAACTCCCAGTGCTCCTCTCACACGCCCCACACCTCTTCACAGATACCTGCCTCAGCAAAACTAGAGAAAGATATACCAAGAGAGAGAGAGAGAGAGGGAGAACTTTCCAGGCATTTTGAGGAGTTCTTATCTTATGTCACCCATTCTGTGTATCACATTATTTTCAATATCATGTACACTTTCACTCTTTTTACGTAGCGATTTTCTTCCACTAAAAGCACCAGGTGATGGACACAAGTCGATCTTCCTGATTCATACCTAACCCACCTTAATATACACCACTTTTTTTTCTCTCTGAGCAAACATTTAGGTAGAATGCAATGTGTGATGGGTGTGTAAGAGTCTAAACCAGGAAGAAAACCATCATTTTGAACCAGGTCCAAAAACAAAATATTTCAGGCTGCTGCCCACAATCCAGTAGACAGTGAGCATTTTCCCCTTATTACTACCCTCTATTCTGACTGAAAAAAGTGCAATTTCAACAATATTGCTAAAATATTGACTGAACTTATGGTGCGTTCACCTGTGACTGTTCAAATGTCTTGGCGATAACCAATTTAGACAGCGACAGAGGGGCATAAACCTACAAGTGCAGGGATGCTGAATTTGGAGAGGCTTACAGTATACTGTAGGTGGAAAGGGAGGTTTACTATACATTAAAAGAAAACAAAAGACTGGGGAAAGGGTGTCTAGGGTGGAGTGATGGTGCGACACACTTCTAAAACAAGCCACCGTCCCCACGCCTCTCACAGTGTGCCTGTGGGCACATGTAGCATTAATTGCTGCCTCCACAGAGCCTGCAGACTGCACACACTATCTATTGCTCGCATCAAAGAAACCACACGCTGAACTTTATGAAATTTTTATTCAATGTGTTCACTTCTCTTCCCTTTTTCCTCTCTTTCTTCCTTTTCCTATTCCCCACCTTGGCCCCCCTCTCCCTTTTTAGCTCCGCCACCAAACAGACAAGAAAGACTTCTCTCTGCCATGTTTTTCGGCTCGACTTCCTTCCTGCCCAGAAGCACTCGAGTATCTCGTTAGTTCTCTCACAGCTAACATCTCTCCTCTATCTGCCAGGAGCAAAAAACCTGATCGGGGGGGAAATAAAGGGAAGAAAAGAGAAGAAAGGGGGGACTACATCAAGAAGTTTGGTGGGTGAGATTCTCCGTAGAGCTAGGTGAGAAACTGTAATATCATTTAGCTACAGTAATTACACATACAAGAAGCACACAAAGGAAAGAAAGGAGATGTGAGGCTTTTCTCTCCCTGTGGACAATGTACACCGAAGGGCCTAAGTTTCATCATAACCTTAGCATAGATAAAAGTACATGCGAAAACACATTGCAATATCATTGTTGGTGTGATGTATCACTGCCCTGATCTCTAATACAGGAACAAAGGTCTGTAGAAAGGTTGTCTTATTTCATGTAGTCCACAATTAGTTCTTTTTACTCCCACACACCCTTTGCCCCGTGCCTGATCATGACAACAGAGCAAATCCAGAGTTTAGATTGATGCACCCTGCACATTACCTCCCTTTTAACTGCTCTCTCTCTCTCTCATACACACCCCCAGATACACACACGCTCTGTGGTCATCCATCAAAGCAGCAAGTGTTGTTTCTTCCCCCACACGTCTCATACACACAGGTATAAATCACTGCGCCTGATTTCTGGGGCCAGGGTTTAAATAATTAAAGAGCTTTAATTTATCAGGATTTAGCACCCCCTAACAGTAGGGCTGACAAAAGAGAATGAGATATATATTGAGAAAAAATAAAAAAGAAAAAAAAAAAAAAAGAAAAAAGGTCATTATACATGAGAAACACATACAAAATTATTATACATTTTACTGGAGAGAAAAACGAACATCTAGGGCTAAGTGGCACCAAAGACTACGTGAAAAGGCATTAAGGTTCTGCTCTAGAGCTACTTGATCTGGGTGTATTACGTTTTATTTACCTGTTGGTAGAAGACAAATGCAATGCAACCATGTGTGAATATTTGCACTACTGTATATGAATGATTTGTGACAATTACAAGTCATTGGAAAACAACACTGATGTAAAATTAAAAAAGGTCGACACAATCCACATTTTAAGAATTAAAATGAAAAACATCCAGCAAAATTCAAGCAAAGTAAAACCAAATGTTCTTGTTACTTCACATGCTGTCAGTTTTGGAGTCATACAAATAGCCATGTTCATTTTTTTTTTTTTTCAGAACTGTTGGCAGTGATGTTAAGAGCTATGAAAGCTAGCAAAACAAACTGGAGGTTTTTTTTTTTGGTGGTGAAGCAACCAAGACACTGGGCATGAAAAAAAACCACACTACAGTAAGGTACATTTAAAATCTTAAATCATGTCACATCATGAACTGTCTAAAAGCGAAGTTATGGTTACTCAGTTAAACTATAACAAATAACCCCACTAAAACCTCTAAAGATCCGTGCCATTTTTGTATGCTGCATATAAAACCTAAAGTTGGAGAACAACACATTGAGTACAGCACATTTATAGAATGAAATCTGTGTTGAATTATGTCTTGCAACAGAGCCACGAGGCTGGTGAGGGCCAGTGGCTGTCATGGATGGCCAGAGAACGGTGGAACTCTACTGCCCCCTTATGGCCATAAACATGCAAATAAATTGTCATCCAAATGAAAAATCACAGAACTGACCGATTATGACACACTGATGGTCTCCTTCTTGCATCTTTTGGTTCACTGGATGAACTATTAGCCCTAAGAGTTTTGGAAGTCAGAAACAAGATCTACCAGCAGGCACAAAGACATAAGGGAGAAACATTACAATAAAGCAAACAGCCAACATCTGGCTTTGTTTGACCCTCTTATTATTTATTCTTTCCAGTAGATCTCTGAAAACAGAATGAACATACACTCTCTCACACAAACTTCACCTAGAAACAGCATAAAAAAAGACAGAGCTTCCATCTGCTAATAATCTCAAAAATAAAAACAAAAACCCCCTCTCAACTTTCGAGAGTAAAACATGCAGAGTCACTCTTGAGTAGATTATTATATATTATTGTTAACATTACTTGACCACCTCACTGAGTGAAGTCTGTCGTTTGCTGGCAATAGTTAGCCACCTAGTGGTCGAACCCTCTTATAACATCAAGTATTGACGACAGGGAAATTTAATTACAACTTTGGAAGTTTTTGGCTATATGACACCATGTCATCAATGAACAAACAGCTTGAACAAACATAGTTTAGTAGATATTCAACAAACTATCAAGTCTACAGACTCAACTGGGGGGGAAGATAAAGAGTTTATCACACCAGAAACACAGTATCACTCCTAAATCAGACATTACAATATGCTTTTTTAACCATATTGCGTGATTTATTTTCTGATCAATAAACCTATAGATCAATAGCATCAATTTCCCTGTGAAACTGATTACCCATAGTAATACAGTACTACCCTCCTTATCATAGATGAATGATGTTTCAGTGTGTTGTTCTGTCTTCTAAAGACTTCACATCACCATCTCCCCTTCACTTCACTGGATTCCTCCTCAGGTGGATTTGTTCGTCACACTTCAATTGTCCAAAAGGGAGCGCTGTAGAGCCTCCTGGATCATTGTGTGCTCATCCGTGGAGTAATCCTGCAAGGACAAGGGCGCAAGGAGAGAAGGAAACAGAACCACTAAAGTTAACTGATCATTAACGTCACAAAAAAAAAAGAAACGCTAGACAGTGTTTAGGGGCTCAACTTACAACAAAGGTGTCATAGGAGAATGCGTGTCTGATCTTTAGGTGCTGGAAAAAGTCAGCACTCCTGTAGTTAGGGTCCCCCCAAGGCATCGAGGCACAGATGGGACAAACCTGGACGAACACAAAATGAAATTAGTAACGCATCTATGAACGAAAAAGTGACTCTTGACGTTGCAGTGTAGTGTTGATTTCCTACCACTTGTCGTGTATCACGACCATGCTGGGAAGTGCAATGTTCCACCAGGCCGTCCTGGTCGAGGTTCTGGCAGTTGCAGTATGGGCAGGTGAAGGTGAAGCGATTTGGTACAGGACTGTGGGAAAGAAACAGAAACAATACCACTACTGATTCTGTATTTAAACATAAAGAGATGCATTTCTCTTTGCTATCAATCAGGGCATCTGCACATTAAGTACAAATTTAATTACTTGTGAAGACCTTTAATACCAGTGAAAGGGAAAATTCCAGTACTGTGGCTAAATAAATCGACAAACTAGATTATAGTATAAACCGTTATTTAGTAGGGATGCATCGATTGTGAAATTATTGGCCTGATACTGACATTTTTTTATGGTTATTTATCCCACTTCTGCAGCAGGTAAATAAAGACATCTTCATCATTTAAAAAAACAAAACACATCGTTTTAAAGTAATTCAGCCCTCTTTGAATGAAAACAAATGAAATCATATACATTTATGAAACATAGGCCTTCCTCGTGTCCGGTGAAGTTAAGAATACTACTCTGGTCAGTCATGACTCGCCTTACTCTGCCCGATTGACTAGCACTCGTCGCCTGCTTGACGATGACGTTTCTTACGTAACCCGAGCTCAACAAATATTATAGCACTACAGCCGTATCTGTATTTGATGCTATTCCGTCAGGTCTTACATTTCTGCTGTCATCTGCAACTACTATCCATCTAACTGCTTCACCAGAATTATGCATAGGGAATTCAGTTCCTTTTTTTAAATATTAAAACTAATAAACATCATGTAGTAAAACACAGACGGGGAATATTTTACTGCACAATGACTTTTACTTTTGATACTTTTTTATTTATTTATATAACATACTTTTACTTAAGTAAGGTTTTGAATGCAGGACTTTCCATGTAGTGTAGAGTTATTCACAGCATTAGTGTACTTTTACTTAAGAATAGTGAATCTGTTGTAGTTTTATAATGAATGGCCTAAATATTTTTGGTAGCATTTGTTAGCATGATGACACATTCACAAGCTGAAAACAATACGAGCATCACTGGTTAAAAACAAATTCCACTTCTTACAACATGGGTCTTGTTGTAATTTTGGCCAATTTCAAACAAACACTCCCAATTCGGAATTCAGAGCAGAGGGATTGCCTCCACACGGCTCTCAACATGGCAAAAGCTGAGCCGGAGGCTAGCAGCTAATGGTACTAACAGCACAAACAACAGCAACAGTTCTGACAGACATTATCAGCAGTTACCGCCGTATGAGCGCAGTGCAGAGGCGATTAGCTAGCCAGTGGGGCACACAAACGGACACTCCCATGCACTAACATGCACACGCAGCCAGCCAGGCTAGGCTTGCACAGAGAAGCTAGAATTACATCACAGACAGAGGGGAGCGACTTCAGTCTCTGCACAGGTAGACATTACTCAGCTATATCTTTCCATAGCAAATAAAAGTTTGCTGCTATACTGATGCTCTGAATTTCAAATTGAGAACCTTTAACTCTAGGTAATTCAAACAGTCAAGGAATTAATCCCCATCATCATACATGCAAGTGTGCCTATTCCAATGGAAACACTTTCATCGATAAAGTGAATACAAAATGGCAACTCAGATTATCAGGCTAGGGAAATACAAGCACTGGACAGAACACAGGCAAATCTTCTGACAACTCCAAAAGGTTATAATGGGGTCCAAAAAACAGTTAAAAAGGTTTTCCACACAATAATCCATTACTACTGTCTTTTGCACGGCATATTTTATGGGTTCATCCTGCAGACAGATTGTTATGTTTACAAAGGCATGTGGGATATGCTCAGACAACTGGCAAGTCAGGCCTAATCAAAAGTCATGCAGATGGTTTAATTGGAGCATACAAAAGTTGTTATTCAAAATAACCAGTTTAAAGGATTGTGTTTCCTTGGCCACATCAGACTGGATTGCAATAGTGTCCACAATCTCTACAGTGATGGTGGTGAGAAAAACATTATGCTGTCCTATAAATATTCTAGATAAAACTAGAACAATAAGACCTCTGTTGTAAAATACAAGAATTTCCTTTTAAGGTAATCAGTAACAAAACACAATGCTTCATCTTTGACAGATGCGTTTCAGTAACGCAACACTAAACCTATCAGTCTTGGCACAAAATCTCTTTACTGCTCACTTAACTATTAAGTGTTTATTATGTAGGCAATAGTGAATGAGTAAATGATGTTGACGTAGGCCTGTTTTTATCTTATCACCCTCTATTTCACCTGATGATGGCAGGCTGGTTCTGGGCAGTGGTCCTCACTCCCTCCTCAATGTAATCCTGGTATTTTGAGCAGGCAGCTGTGTGGCTTCTCATCTGAGAAAGGCCAACCTGAATAGAGAGAAAACACACATCCGTAAATCCGAGTGCACAACCAAAATGATATAATTGTTCTCAAATGTTTATGTAATTTTAACACTGCTACCGTCTCAATAAAAACACTGAAGGTTAGACTCCATATCGGATACAGTTTGTGCTTATGTAGTTATGAGTGATCTATCTAAACCTTTGCATTTTTTCCAAAGTCAATTTACAACAAATCAGCAAAGGCCCTTCAGATGCCTTATGCTAGCTTTTGGATAAAACATACCTGTGCTCCACATCCCTTGCAAGCAGCCACAGATGATTGGATAACGGCCTCAAGATCAGCAGCTTTAGTCCAGTGGCCCAGCCCGGCCCGACATACAGCACAAACAGGCTTCTGGGGACGTAAACACTCCTGCAAACAACTCTGGCAGAACCTGGCAAGAGATGGGTGAAGAAATGTAATGATGAACAAGGTAAGGGAAACAAAGACACTGAAACTGTGATACGTTTTATTTTGGGATATGGTAGCTGTTTACAAGTATTCCTACATGTATAGGCTGCCATTAAAATGACACAATTAAAAAAACAGACGCTGTCATTTGCTGGAAGATCCCTGTCTAGCTCTTAACTAGAGCTTCCTGTAAATCCGATGGAAAGTCCCCACCTCAAGAGGGCGCAGGGACTTGTAGTCCTTTAAAGCGGTTTGGTGAGTCTAAGCAATTGATATCTAAACTACAACTCCCGGGTGATGCCGCCTCTTTGATGTAAACAAAACTGAAACTGGTTTAGCAAACTGGCAGTGTTTTTTTACGTTTTTTAATCAAATATACAAGTTAGCTAAATAGAATGACAGTGTCACAACAAAAACAGGAACACGCATGGTCGATGTTTGCGACTCTAGTGGCACGACATGTTTAAAAACAAGCCTTTCCCCACATTATTTGTATCTCGAACCATTGCATCGCTGGTGGTAGAGGTGGGTTGAGGGGAGGACGATCGAAATAAAAAGGCAAAATACTCACGTATGACCGCATTGTGTTGTTACGGGACTGTCGAAAATTTCGAGACAAACCGGACATACGAATTCTGACACGTCGCTGCTCCCATCAGAGACATTTTTCTTGTGCTGTGCTGCACTAAACCCTCCGAGCATCGCCATTTCTTTTCTTCACTGAGTCAGTCGGTCCCCCACCAACCGTTCCCGTTACGACGTCATCAGATTCTGGTTCTTTTTTTAAGCGCGAGGGCGGAGTTATCGCTGAAAGTATCACACATGATAGCATCTTCAAGTTATTGTTTGTTTCGAAGTATTAGTGACAATGCAGCCATTGTTACGAGTAGATAAATGAGTTAGGGCTGCAACGACTAACGAATTTGTTAAATAATATATTCATCTCCTTATTCTATTAAATGTAAAAAGTGAAAATTACCAGTATGATTTCCCTTAGCCCAGGGTTATATCTTTAAATGTCTTATTTTGTGGGAAAGTTCAAAGCCCAAAGATATTCACAATAATTACCAACACAGAAAATCCTCCCATTGGAAAAGCTGCAACTGGAGAATGTTTGACTGCTTTAAAGGTTCAACGTGTAATTCCGAGCCACCTGTTTCAAAGACATAGGGGGCAGTATTTCACCTCTAAACTGGGTCCATACAATCTCTCATGTTTATACTTTAGTTGTAGTAGTTTGTTTGTTTATTTATTTATTGTATTCTAATTTATTCTTTATATTGTGTATTGCATTTACTCCTGTGTAATGCCTCTCAGTCAGTCAGTGGGCAAGAATAGGCAAAATTCAACCAAACTGCTGAAACTCTATTATTTTTTATTTGGAAGCCAATGTTGCACTTTAAACTTAATTGGATAAGTTACTTTGCATATTTAGATTATCAATACAAAGCATAAATCAACTCAATAAATTATTATATATGATGAACATATCGATGCATCTATTCTAATATCCAGTAATGTTAATATAGCCTATATATATTCTGCATAATGAGTATTTTTACTTGTTGTACTAAGTATAGTTGGATGTTAATACTTATTTACTTTAAGTAACATTTTCAAGGCAAGACTTGTATTTGTAACAGAATATTTTAACACTGTGGTATGGCTACTTTTACTTAAAATATCTGAGTACTTCTTCCACCACTGGACTAGCATAAATAGCCTACACTGAAAGGAAGGTAATATCAAAATCAAAACGGTGGATGAAGTGAAGCCTTTACTTCTTACAAAAATAGTTCCTATATATTAGATCTTATATATTATAATAACTGGTTATTTGCTAGACGTTATTTTTGTTTGGATTGATATTAAACTATATTATAGAAATTGTAGCTAAAGACAACTATTTTCTATGCGCACTCACGTAACGTTACCGCTGAATGAACGACACGCATGAGCTCATATTTTTGTTTTCCGAAAAAGACTGTAATTACATGTAACTCGCACATATTGAACACTGGTGGTGATGTAGTCGGTGGCCTCTGCATCTCCTCCTCTTCCTCCGGCTCCTTCTCTCAAACAGCACGTGGGCCCCCGGTGCTGATTAACTGTCAGAACTGAGCGCATGCGCATTGTAATGATGGGAATTTCCAACAGCTGAGGAGGCGTAGCTAGCCACGGCTAGCACTTGTTAAAGGTAAGATATGCTGGTGGTGGTGTTAAGAAAACGGTGTGGTCTCTTAGCTGAAGCAGAATTAGACTTGGGTGCACAAGAGTCATAACACAATGACGGTATATGTTTCGATAATTGACTGTAACATCGCCAAAGATGTCTATCTAGCGATGGACCGCCCTGCTAGCTAAAGCAATTGTTAGCTAGCCAGCTGCGCTGAAATGGGCGTTCACTGCTTAGCAGATACCCATTTGGGGGCCCATGCCAGTAACAATATCGGTTTTTGTGGGGTTGGGATTAATTAAGAATTAACACAGAAACTGTCTTTAAGGCGTCTATCTTATTATCAACGTTGGTCGTGATTCTGTTGCAGTTGATGCGCAATAGTAATGCATGGTGATGTTGTTAGCTAAGGCATGTTGCTCGTTAGCTTGCTAAACGGATGCTCGCTAAGGTTGATGTGTGAGGTAACTGAAATAGCCGGTCAACCTGGGAACGAGGAGCAGAAACACTCAATTGATATAATCTTCACTTCATATGTTAGGCTTACAAATCCATCTGCGTATGTGTACGGTTAATATTCTGTTCTTAATTTAAGCTAACTAAAACTAAGTGTAGGCTGCCATGGTTTACACGCATGTTGTTACCGCAGGTTTACATATTCACTAGCGCAAACAAGCGTGCGACACCAAATTTGACCCGATCCTGGTTATGTACACAGTAATCACTGTAGTCTAATTGTTGGTCGCGTACATCGTGATAATAATCAGTCCAACCTATTGACTACACGACTGACACAAAATAACCCACAAGATTGCATCCAACAGAGCACAGACACTGTTTCTCAAAAAATAGTGATGATTGTTACAAATGTATTTTCTTTTTAACTGAATAACACTGACCAAGCCAGTAGAAATATATGTGGCCAAAGTTTATTTATTTATTTTTTTCTGTGTCAGAATCAGAGATTTCCATTCTCCTAAAACTCTCCTATGTCATTACAGCTTCTAGACGGCTCAGAAGAATCATGATCATGAAAATGTCTTCATGATGAGTGACCTTGAACTCTGCACTTGCTGAAACCAAGGAATGGAATAGACACAACTCTGCATCAACAGAGCTGAAGCAAAAGCTCCTCCTGACCTCATCTTACACAACATAGGCCTGTTTGTCTGGAAACAAGCCAGACTTTGAGCAGAGATGCCCGTAAGAAAGCACCCCTACAGGCTGAAGCCTAGCTACGCCAACTGAAAGCACCAGACAACTACATCTCTTGTTGAAGGGATGTGCTGCTGATTGGATGCAAAATCTCATTCCTCTTCCACCTCTCCAAAACGTTATTAACGTTGAGTGTGTGCCAGTGTTTACAGTGAATTATGGCGACCAAAAATGGTGCTTGAATGTGGCATCCTGGTGCAGAGTATGCTAAAAGGGGTGAGGCTCTCTCAGAAAAGTATAACAGCCGACTGATAGTCTGCTGCCGATAATGGATGCCAAGTTAAAAGAGGACCTGTTTCGAAGATATGTGACGGCACTGGAGAGGCGTCTGGAGGATGGAGGGGAATATACAGGGATTGGAACTGCACCAGAGGGGGACAGAGGGAGACGTAAGGACAGTGAGGCCCTACTCTCCACAGCTACCGCTCTGCTGGGGGCCTACCAGCCAGATCCGGGACAACGTTTCCGGATGGTGCGTTTCTATGAAATGGTGGAGAATTCTCTCCGCTGCCAGAGAGGGGGCAACATCAAGAGCCTAGAGAGAGCGTTCCACACATTAGAAACCATCTGCACCAACCTCTTGCTCTTCCCCTGGAAGAAGGAGTTCCGATGTATAAAGGTGAGTTGAGTTTATTCCTAAGGTTGTCATATTATTCTTACTTAAAGATGAAAACAATTATCAGTTAATAAATGTTGGTTATAACCACATTAGCCATTAGTTTACAATAACTTACAACTTTTCCCCGTAGTCTGTATTCACTGTCTCTGTGTGAACAGTTTCAAAATGGCTATTGCACTGAATACCTAAGAAAAAATACAAAGTCACGTGCAAAGGAAATAAACTCTAATTTTTGTTTATCTGATTTAATTTATAGAAGTTTGCATCCAACTTTTAATTTAGATTAAAACAAAGACAGAGATATACAGGTTATCCCACTGTGAATTACCACTTCAAATGTCCACCACAGAGTCTACATGATGTTTAACAAGCTAGTTTGTAGAGATGATATATATTTATATATTGTACAACCTCTATGTGGAAACAAGCTTTTTTCACATTCCCTTAGAGCCTCCATTGTAGTAGCTGTGCCATTGTTCACAAAGATTGCACTGTTCTTTAAACGATGATCTAAAAAGAGGCTTTTTGTTTAAATATAATGTTGGCTCTTTGTCTCTATAGTTAATAGCAACTGACTTATTAACAATAAAATATACATCCTGCAATATAGTTAGCATACAAATACTCTTTAATTATTGTCTAATTTAGTACGTAGTTTGTTATTTATTGTCTAATCATAACACGATGAAGTATTAAATGTACACCAACATTTGCAACACCGGATTGGAACCCACTATCCCTCCTAAATGAATTGTCCTGTTTTTTAACATCTGTTGTTTAGGTTATATTTTGTAATTCTGTTAAAAGTTTTACACCTATAATGTTGGTAAACACAGTAGCAAAACAAACCTATACTTTAAAATATATGATATCAGGGGAATGGCATGTAGATTTTAGCTTTATCGTGTCAAGCTGTTTTTTTAATTTACTGTTTCACACAAATACTAATTAACCCATTTCTCTTTTAGACCTTCACTGGCCCATATGTGTACCATCTGCAGTCTGCCATTTCTGATCCTGAACTCCGAACTCTAATGCGCACCATCGGCTACGCCTGTGACCATGATTCGCAGTTCCATTTGCAAGAGCACCCAGGAGGCACAAATCATCTCCGACAGCTGGCGTTTGAGCTCTTCTTGGCCCAGGCAGAATGTCGTCTTCTGGGAGAGGTAGTGGCTCTGGCCCGTGGTTCAGCCTCAGAGCTGGAGGCCCTGGAACTCCGCAGAGGTTGCAGAGATGATGCAGCTGGCTGTGCTGAGGCGCTCCGCAGACGTGACAGCCTTGGGGCAGATATGGCTCGGCTGTCTGTGCGGCCGTTGGATATAGAGAGGCCTCATGCCCACCACCTGAGGCGAGGTAGCCGACCGTCTAAGTCTGTGGATGTTACAGATGGGGCTGGTCACTGGCACGCAGCAGTTAGCAAGCCTGTCTTGAAGGCCTCATTGAGTCTGAGGAAGGAGCCTCTGTTTGTGGATGCTGAGGAGGATATGAAGGATGAGATCATCAGACCCAGCTCCTCAGCGTCTCTCTTCTCTGTGGCAGCTCCACCTTCCTATAGCCCTGTTGCGGATTTTTTCCCAATTCAGTCACCTCCTCCGGCTGATGCTTACACATCCTACCACCTGTCGTCTTTGGATGAGATTGACTTGTACACAGAGAGGGGCATTGGGATGGGAGGAAGGCAGACCCCCTCTCGACCTCCATCCAGAGAGCCCCGGGATCTAAGGGATGCGTGGCTGCTCAAAGCTCATGGTAGTGTGAAGTGTCAGGGCTGTGGGCTGGGCTGCTCCTCTATGGCCTCATGCCAGAGATGTGACATGATCCTCTGTTCTGCCTGTCATGATGTGGACCCCTCCCCTTGCTGTGGCCTCCAGGACTACCACCCCAAATCCCCACGACCCCTCGATGGATACATTCCTGTCAAGGAAAAACTCTCTGTCTACTCTAATACTCACTCCCACCCCCATTTACATCCGCACCCCCTCACACTGACCCACTCGCACTCTCACCCCCACCCCCACCCCCAGATGGTGGAGAAACCCCTCATGTCCACTAAGCTGTTTGCAAGCAAGTCAGTGGCCTTGACAACGCCAAAGGGAGGCAGCAGTGAGCGACTAAGCATGGGGGGATCACGATGCGGGTTTTGCAACAAGCCAGGGGCATCGCACACCTGTGTGAACTGCTCTAAGGTGTCGTGTGACTCGTGCATGGGCTTGTATGCAAAGGATATTTGCACGCGGAAGAATCCCCAGCACAGCTTTGTGCCCAACCATCAGCTCAACTTCAAATCCGGCACCATATCTCACTTGGTGTACCGATGAATCAGGCAGACCGAATATTTGTTTCTCCCCTCTAGTCCCTTCTCTTAACCCGCTGCATAGTCTTGCACTATTGCTTTAGCTCGGTTCCTGTTTAGCAACTCATTCACTATCTTCCCCTTTTATCTGATGATCTTTTTGCTCTATCTAACCCTCTCTTGAACTTTGTACATTTTCTCTTACTATCAGTAGGGCCCTGAAATGCACATGCCACAGAGAGCCATATTGTCTGCCCATCTCTCTGCCTTGTACAAGTTCAGGCCTTTTATCTATTTCTTCTTCCTTTTACCTTGCTACCTGCTCTTGAGTAGTCATGTGATGTTGTAGCGCTTCCCCAATTCCTCAAATTATGTCCTCCTCAAAAGGGAAACTGGAAAAAAGGGAGTTTAATTCCTTCTTATTTTGAATGAATTCTGTCCAAATGAACATATATACTTTGCCTAACTTCTCAGCTAAAAATTCCTCTAATATATAAATATATATATACTGAGTGAGTG
>CALSCE010009645.1:3576362-3614259 GCA_943593645.1 Bovichtus variegatus | reverse complement strand
AAATGTCGTTGCAAGACATAGCTTATAAAAAAAAGTCTAGGGTAAAAGCAAAACTTCTTTATGATGGAGGAGGAGATGAAAGTGCAAATGCAATACTCTATTTCTGTAAAGCAGAATACAAACTAAGATTAGCCAAGTCAGTCATTTTTCGTGTAGTAGATGCTATCACTTCTATGAGGAGAAGACAAGATGTCGTAACATCACTTTTTACTGCAATTAAACAGGGTGTATTCGGAGAGAGCAAATAGACTGGTTGTGTGCCAAGTTATTGAATGACTGAATATCTGTTATGAACAAACCACTTAAAAAGCACATGACTTTTTCACTGCCGACATTTTCACTTGTCACAGTAGGAAAAGCACAGGTGTTGTATAACGTGCAAATCCAAGAACCTGAAATCGAGGCTGCAAAATGGAAATCAGTCATAATTGATTTAATTATTTACACCTGTGCTTTCCTGACTGGCAAGTCGAGATGTCTCCTGTGGAGGAAAACAGGACTATTGATTAGACAAAGATAACCCAGAGCACGAGTGACAGGGAAATTGTCCTGAAATTATTTCGGGACAATGGTTCCATGTGAGCAGGATTTAAAATGACCACCCGACTAACACTAAATACTGGTAACTTCCTGAGATGATACAAGGTGAGAATTTTGATTATGTACTATCTTTGGTTGCTGGCTTTTCTTACATGTATGACTTATGGTGTCTTGATACGACTGGCAGGCTATAGAGATATCCTACATTTAGTAGGATCCCTCCTTTACACCAATAGAAGCTAGGGTGGAATAGTTCTATTTTTTTTATATTAAGAGCCCCACACGACCATTCCTAAATTTCCCTCGGGATCAATAACGTATCCATCTCTCTATCTATCTCATTTAGCTGTTACCTCAGATCTGCATGGCATGGTTTGCTTTGACTACAAGAAGATCATCATGGAATAGACACCTGCTTAGGGTAAACTAGCAGATGCTTGTTTTGGCTCACAGTGCTTTAACAAATTAGATCTGAAGCCTGCCTCCCATCACTAGTCTAAATAAGCTTCCCCATTGGTTAGATCAGTGTCTGGACCTGCACCTGCCTCCATCAAATGAATGTTAGATTTGGAATAGGTGTAACTGAGATTATCCACAAAATGGGAAATGGCAGAGATTGACATCAGCGAGATCTCTGCAGTAACCATCTTGTTGAGTGAGTCCCTGACTGCAGCCTCTATCAGCCTTGGGGGAGCCCAAGACATACTGAGTAAAGCACATACTCAGTAGGAGAGAGTATAGCTGATGGCTCACTGCCTAGCCTTTGAATAAAGCCACCACCAGCAGTAGCATTAACACTATCTCAGTTAATAGTCTAATTGGGACTGCCAGGGAAACCGTTACTACACAGGCAATTAGATAACTATTCGCTGAACAGTATGCATCCACAGACGAATAGTAGTATAGTATATGCATGTGTGTTTTCACCGCACAGAATGCATTAAGGAAGGTACTTTTTATGAAAATGGACCGATGTCGAGATATGTGCATCCTGTGGGTCCAGCAGCAGAAATGTTCACAGTCGAGGGAGGTGATATTTATTGTAATATATTTAGAATCTGAAAGCATGTCACTCCTAATCAGGGCAATAACAGATACACACTGCATTGCATGTTGTGTACACCTACTTGTGTTCCACCCACATAGCATGGTATGTTACCTAACATTACACATACATATGTTTCATACGTGATGCTTTCACACCTGCACATGCATGCATTTGTGACACAATAATGTTGTGTGAATGAGGTTAACAGTACCTGGATAACCAATTACTATTGAAGGAAGCCCAAAGCTGTGTGTTAGAGATGAGATTTATGTTTTTGTTACCGGTTAATTACATGTCAGAAGAGAGAGTCGTGATGCTGCCTCTCTTTCCCTCTCTCTCTCTCTCTCTCTTCTCTCTCTTCTCTCTCTTCTCTCTCTCTCTCTTCTCTCTCTCTCACTCACACACACACACATTTCAAGTCTATTCAGCAACTAGGAGCATGAAATGTAAAAGCAGGTTCAACATACTTTGAATTGACCCTCAGTAGACAAGAACCAGATGACCTGAGTTCTGGTTGGCTCATAGAGTTTAAGCGTGGTCATCACAATTTGTAAAGCAAGGCCATTCAATCTAGTGTGTACTGGAAGCAGTGATTTGACTACAGGTGGACTATTATTTAGTCAAAATTAAGGTCAGCATCAAGAATGTCACTGAGAGTCTTCACTTCATCTGTAGTTTTAATGGTAAGCGGCATAGACGTAGATTTTCTTTCGGGGGGATGCTGGGCACACGTCTATCTCTCTCCCCCCGATAAAAGTATGTGGAATAGTGAGTGATGGCAGTATGCAACCTCTAAAGCAATGGTTTCAATCATAAAACAGAAAAAAGATAAAGCAACTATGCATGGCTGAAGCAGAAGAAAGTACCATGACATTTTCACCATAAATTGAAGCAGAAAATTCACAAATGTGTGCATAACAATTCACCAGAATCCAAGAAATGAAATGTTTGCAACACATTGCACCACAAATCTGGAACCAACAGCACATGATCATGCATCTCAAGAATAAAACATGACACGTCACTTTTGCTAATAAAAAAGTTGAGCCAATGACCCACAGGCTTAATGAGTCATTTGCAAGTGATGTAATGAAGATTACCACAGTGTGGCACTGATTAATGGCACTGCGCTAATTATATATATAATTAGCAATGACAATATCACTCTGTTATTATTAATATTGCTGTTATTTTATTTATATAGCAATGTTCAAACTTAAGCATAAAGTGAAGTGAAAGATTTACAGAATAAAAAAATCATAAACCTATGTAAGCCATCCCTCAATGAGTATGACATACAACATTTAGGAACATGAGAGCACATATATCAAACATAAACAGATGGAGGTGCAAGTGAAAATAAAATAAATAAGTTCATTTATAATAAAGTAAGATTTAGATAAGAGAAATAAACCCATATAAAGCAGGTGACATTTAATGAAAGGAAATACCACGTATATAAACAAATGGTATCCCATATAAGGCAGATACAATGAACAAACTATTGAATGTAAAACAGATGACAAAATATATAGAGATGCATATAAAAATACTAAAATGAAGATACTAAAAGAAGCAGAAATAAATCTGTGATGACAATACAATAAAAATGAAAACACCATAAAATAGTAATATAAAGAGGAAATATAAAGTGATGGAATAATGGGAAAAGGAAAACAGTGTTAGTTTTAAGGAGACCCTTGCAGTGTTGTCTGCCAATCTCACACTGAGGGGAACGCTGTTCCAGAGTCGAGGGGTCGTAACCAAAAACGCACAGTCACCGCTAGAAGGTTTTGATCAGATGATTTTAGGGGCCTGGCTTGGCTGTAAAGGGTTAAACGTTATTTATCATAATCTGTGGGCCATGGATGGCATTGTAGGTCATTAATACAATTTTTATAAATTTATTCTAAACGTAATTGGCAAGAAGTGCAGTGAGGCTTAAATTGGAGTCATATGACAATATGACCTCCTAGATTTAGTTAATGATCTATCTGCTGACTTCCAGATAAATTGCAATTGTGAGACTGAGTGGGAGTTTAAACAGGGAAAAAGAGAGTAGACCAGGCGTGATGATGTATATGATGATCTAAAAGCATGTATGATTTTCTCTGTCTCATTCAAATTGAGCATGTGTCTTATCTTGGAGATGTTTCTAAATTAAGATGATGATTAATTGGATGATATTTCTGGCATGTTGCTCAAAGGATAAGTGGCTGTCAAAAGTTACCCCAAGGTTCTTTGCCACAGACTTAACATTGGCAGTAAGTGTGGGTCACAGAGAACTGTATCTGTAGTTCAGAATGTTCTGGACCTTTGTTTTATTGCTATTGAATTATAGGAAGTTATCAGCCACCCAGTCCTTGTCATTGGATGAACAGGTTTATTTTTTCTCCACAAAGTTATTTTGCTTTGCTGAACATTATTATGACATTATCTGATCAGGTGCAAAATCATCAAAACGTAGTTAAACAATTTTTTTCGCCCAATATTAGTTGCAGTGAAAGTTCTGATTTTAACATTGTTTGCATTTTAAACTGCACATGTCATAAAGGTTGCCAGATGCATAAAAGTAAGGACAAGTTCTGAGAAAGGTTGACGCCAGTCCCTTTATTGAATGATTTCGTGTTAACTCAATTATTAAGGAAATCAAGTTACTCTGAACCATGCAAACGTTGTTATCTAAAACTTGCCTTTCGTTTATTACTTCTGGTTAGTGAAGTTATAGTTTACTTATGAATACTTCTTTGTATTTTCAGTCCCCACTCTGCTCATTCTTCCCGTTACACTGTCCTTCTCTGAAGTCCTGTGGAAATTGGTCTGTATGTGTCAGCCTCTCAGCCTTGTCATTCTTATCTGCATCGTACACTCCAACTGTCCTCATACTTTAAATTATAAAACAGCCTTGGGCCATTGTTTCTTAAAAAAAAAAAAAAAAATTTAATTCAATCTTCCATAGTGCAGAAACTATTTTCCAACAGTTGTGACATGCAAAGAGCATGAAAACACTGTTTACTGATAAATTTCACTTTCACACAACCTTTACCAACTCAAAACCAACGCACAAACACATTAATTAACAATTAACAAATTGAAACTGCTGACATTGAAGTTACCGCAAGCTCACGAGAAAGCGCTGCGGCAGCAAAAATACAATTTCTGCAACACCAACAAAACTGTGCCAACCACATATCTGGTGCAGAGTGGCGGAACAGAAAAGGTAAAGACATTTAAAAAGACAGACATTTTCCCCCAATTCAATGTAAAGATTACGTCTTGTTAGGAACCTCATCTGTTGGGGTGGCACACGATACGACCAGAAACACACACACTAGAAAAAAAATGCCATACACCCATTACGTTACATACACATAATACATTCAAAAAGACAATACAACACCTAAATATATAACATGACTAATGTTGAATATATATATATATATATATATATATATATATATAGAGAAAATAAAAAGATATAATAATGATATTACCACAAAGACATTTTGTAATGACTATTGAGGACAGGGACGATTGGGAAAACATTGGGTTTGCCTAAAAAAACTAAACAGGAAAGCAGGGAAAATGCAAAACACATGCTATACTATTCATACCGTAACAGGTATGAATAGTTTTAGGACATCAGTGGAGCAGAGTTTACGGATCCAAACTTCTAGGGAGTTCATTTGTACTGAGGTAGGCAAATACACGTGTATTTGTGTGTATTTTGTTGTGGAGGATTGATAAAAAACTCCAGGGACGTCACGTCTCACCTGTCTCTGGCTTACCCAGGGCAACTGAGTCATCCCTTCAAATGAACTTCTCACTATCAGATGTGGCAATGGTTTCACTCCATCTAAACAAGATGTTAAAATATAGTTATTATTAATATTAGTTTAAACGAAGTAAGATTTGCATAGGGGTTTGCCTTTCACATTTGCATAATGCAACTAATCTAGCCACATTAAGTGTCAACAATTATTGGAAATACATTGGGCCATAAAAGAAAATTATACATTTTTTACGGCCCAATATATAAGCTTTTGAAAACTGCCATTTTTACTGGTATTCTCAACTGTGGCAGACATGCAAGCCCCTACTAAGACCCTCTAACTAAATGTAGCTAAATCCTAATTATGTAGTATCTATGGTAGGTGTACCGCAGCACTAAATGTATGGTCCGTTTTAACCAACAAGTACATATTGATACAACATTTATTCTAATTTTGTTTAATCTAGTTAACAACAGATTTTGGATTGCAGCTATGAGGGAAAGTGCATCTTCTGCCTCTCCTGCAGATTGGTTGAACTCTCTCCCAGACTTCATACACGAAGAAGGCTGAGCGTGTTTTTTTTTTTCTATACTCCTATCCTTGTGCTATTATTTTTTATCACGACATCATGTTGAAAATAAGTTAATATTTTCTTTATTTCTTGGTTTGCTTATTAGTTTGGTTTGTTTACTGATTTTCAACCAAGCTCAGGGTAAGCTAAGGGTGTTGACCAAAAATATTTTGTCATGCAAAGCCAAGCAGATCTTTGATCTTCGCTGCCCTCGCCACCTGACCCAAAGGATGTACCTCGACAACATCGTGACCTTCTCTGAATTTACAGGGTTTTTGTATCGCTTGGTGACAGAAGGTCAAAGAATAAGATGCATCTTACGATCCCCTTATCCTTGACACGAGAATGAAACTGCAAGGCATCATTGTTGCTGATAAAACACCTGCTCTGCCTCTCCTCCCTCTTTCAGTCAAGTTAAAGGCAAGTCACCAAAGTACTTTTGTGTGCAGGTTAAAGGACGGACCAATGTAATTACAGCATAGCAGTGTCACACTGCTATTCATCACTGGGATTCATACTTGGAATTACTGTAATACACTGTCAGGCTCACACTTTGACTAGTTTTCAAACACACACACTAACCCATGAACTCTGGCAGAATGAGAAAATAATCCCCTCTTTGGACGTCAAGCCTGGTTGGTCTAGTTTCTAATTTAGCTGCCCTCTCTGTTTACCCCACTACTCCCTGGGCTGGAATAAATATAAATGGAGTGAAGTCGCCAAAAGAAATTCTTTCAAATCATTTAGAGAGAAGAGGTTAGTTACTGGATGCCTGTTTGAGTAGTTCACCTACTAGCGTGTGTATCCAACAAAAAAGCAACCCTAACCAAATCAAAGGCTATTTATTAAAAGATAAAAATCATAGCACATCATAATACGGGGTCCTTTGCATACGTGAAAACGACGTGTAATTATTAACACACATGTGCAAATTATATGTGAATGCTTATGTACTTGTGACCAGAATCCCTACATATTGATATCTGCTTTTATCCTTATTCCATCTATTCATTGGTGAATACACTTAACATGTTTAATTTACAGTAACTTAACCGAGAGACACATACGCTGAGCAAACCAGTTTAAAGTGTAGATGTCAGGCTTTCACACAGTATCACATTTATGTCTCTAGAGCTAGATCATAAAAGATGTTTTGAAAGACAAAAATGTGAATCATTATTATGTTTGGTAATTGACAGGCACACAGACTTTCAATGAAAAAGGCTAAAAAATGAATAGGAATAAAATCGCTTAACATGTAAATAGACTATATTATAGTTGTATTTCTTGCATGTGTGTGTGTATATACACTACATATATATATATAATTTAGAACTGTTCTATAATAATATGTTGAGGGATTATGACTAAAAATGTGCAGGTGCATATTTATATGCACCTGCATAATTTTTCATATATTTCTGGGTTTGTTGCAGCTCTATATTTTGTTCAATTGACAACTTATTGACTGACTTCTAGCTGAGTTTCTGCTGGAAAAAAACAACAACCATGCATGTGGGGTAAGGGCAGCTCAAAAGAGTCTCAACAAAGACAAATAAATTCACAGATAAGGAAACAAAATGAATAAAATTCATTCTTATAGGCCTATTTTATTATACTATTGCAACACTGGCTCCTTTACACTAATACTTCTCTCACAGTGTCAACAGCTCTTTAAATGTTAGAGCAGACGGGCTACTCACTCAACACAACACAACATAAAACTAAGTGAAATTGCATTGACAAAAACTTGATTTAAATAATACCATTTAAATTGCAACAACTCTGCAGTTCAACCATTTTATATACGTACTTAACGGGACTCAGCAGCTCATTTGCTTTTCCCCCATGTTTGCCTCATTGGAAACTGCAGTGATCAGCAGCAGGAAACATAACCGCCTGGGGCATGGCAACATAAAGCCTGAGTTAAACCGATGCTTTATATTGACTAAAACTTTTGGTAAAAACCTGTTAAAAGCAAAAACAAATGATGTCCCTTCAAAACAAAAAAAAAAGTAGAACAGAACGGAGGAAAAAAAAACACAATTTATGCTGTCAAGACAGAAAAACATGCACACATGCAAACACTCACAGAAACAAGCTCACAACCTTGTTTTTTTAAATAATTCTTGCTGACATAATGATCTCCCTGTCTCAGGCTACGTGATCCGCTCTCCCCTGTTCATTGACTTCAGGACCCCACAGCTCACTGTCAACCTCTAAGGGTGAGAAAAGGCAACATATTTTTTGCATCAAGGTGCAATGGATCCTTTGGTTTCAAGAGTTGAATCTGATTACAATATTAGATGTGTAGTGCTGGTATAAATAAACCTATGCCCATGTGTGCAAATATACAGTATGTATCATGGTGAAGTATGTCATTGAGATTTACATCTCTATAGATCTTGTTGCCTTCACTCTTGTCCTCAGCTTAGTTGAGGGGATTTGCGTCCGCGAACTGGGGAAGAAGTCAGTGAGCATAAGTGTGCCATTAAAAACTTATGGAATCACTGTGGAATTCACACACATACGGTAAACCTGTTTATGAAGGCTGTCCCTTAGTTTTACAAAGTCGCACAGGCAGATGGAGGTTTTGATCATATGAACATTACACTGATTATGACAGATTTTCTTTTTTAAAGGAAAGAAACCGTTTATAATTGGTTATATAAGATGTATGTTATGTAAGTGCTTAGGGAGGGGATACATGCTATGTTAGTTCTCCCATCCGAGGACACACCAGAGTGTATAGCCTTGAAGTGTTAAAGGATCAGTGTGTGTGAACACACGAGCCAGCATGGGTTTATGTGTGCCCGTGTGTATATGTTAAACCAGGGAGAGAGACAAACTTGGGTTTTGAGTTTGAGGAGCGTGTGGGAAACAGTCGCTGATAAAAATGAAGTGATGAGAAATGATGAGACGGATAAAGTGCAGTGATGCAGCAGAGAGGAAATGCAATTTGAGGAATATTGTTGGAAAAGAGGCAACCGGGGATTTGGGAGGAGATGAAGATCAATGGAAGCAGTCAGCAGCAGAGCTAAAAAAGGGCTGAGTAATTCACAGAAAGGGAGTGAGCATTGGACAGATGTGTCAACAGAGAGTGAGACATGGGGTGACAGCGGAAGAGGAGGTATAGGAGAGTGACTAAAAGATTGAGGACAGGCAGGAAATAGTGCGGCCGGTTAAGAAAAGGGAGGGAGGAGGAAAGATGGACCTTGTGGCTGTGACTCCACTTGTACTTATAGCTGAGACATGGAGCATGAAAACAGATAAATGATGTGTGCTTGGATCTCTCCACACCCAACGACACTGGGAGTATGATGTTTCTGTCCGAAGCTTCTTTTACATACTTCACTGTGTGTCCTTCTTGGAGGTTAATCTCATATAGTTTTAGAGTTAAAAAAAAAAATATAGTTAAATACAACTAAATCAGTCAATATATTATTTGAAATCAAAGCCTCTAATTCACTCAACAACTGCCATTAAAGAGAATAAAACGAGCAGAGTGCAGATTATTTGCTTGGTAGTAGCTTTAATTGTGTAATCTTTTATTCCAAACGTTTGATATTGCTTAACTGGAAGAATTCTGAAATGAAGTCATTTGTGAGGAACAGCTGCTGATTTTGATACATTTGGACATGTGGAAAGTTGTGAGTTCAGTTTGACTCTCTGTGAAGAACAACATCATTTACAAAGCTACTTCTCCACCATTAAAGAGCCTTGCTCAGAGCAATCGAGCAGAAGCTCTCGATCTGCTCCAAACTCTAGACTTAAACATCCCACTGAGGCCGACTGCCTTTGCACAATCTGCTTTCTCATTTCCGGCCATCAAGCATTGGAATATGCTTCCAGCTGAGCTTAAAACGTGCACAGACTTCAATGTTTTCCCCCAATGGTGCAAAAGAGAAAAAGAAAAAAAAGAAGCATGTTGAGCCACTAGTCATGTTAACATTAATTTGACTGTGATTAAGGTTTTTAATTGTAATGAATTGTAATTTTATGGTTATACTGGATAAAAGCGCTGGTATTTAGATGTTGATGTGTGCTTGTAGATTTGTGTGTATAATTGTTAGTGTGACAGAGACTATGCAATGGTTTTGCATATGAATGAATGTTTTTAGTGTCTAGTATTTGTTCTGTGTACCTGCCCAGCGACTGCAGAAGTGAATGAGGTAATAACTAAATCTGCATGTCTCTTCTCATTTTTGTGCATGGTTCTTGTCTAATAAAGAACAGCAATAGTAATCTTGAATTTTGCCCAAATATTATTTAAATAAAAGTGTTTGTAATTTACAAATTTTTCTTTTTTTGGTGCGTGGGAAGCTATCTGTATTTTCATTATCATCCAGAATTTTTCTAAATTTGTATCAATCAGTGCTTACTGTAAATAAAAGAATAAGCTGGCCAACCAACTGTTGGGCCATTAATGTTAATTGTTGAGTTATTCCAAATTTCCATATTTTCTTATGTCCTAAAAAACAATATATACTATATATTTAAAATTGGGTTTATGGTGGCGGAACATCTTACTGAGACACTATATATTGTTTTTTATTTTCATTCGTCAACCATCTGTAAGTTATACTTTACAATTCATGCTTTTTTGAGGAAACACACTTTTAAATGAACAAACTATAACAAACGTCCCGTGATACATCAGCTGAATCTTTTACATCTAACCTTTACTTTGATGGAACCATTTAATTGACGCAGATGGGACGGGGAAAACAGTCATGCAGCTTTTAAACATGTTTGTAGTAGTTTGTAGCTGTCTTGATGAACCTTTCTACAATGCGAGATAACAGATGGTCTCACATCCTGCTTTGTTTGTTTCTAAGTCTTTACATTACCGCTCCCTTGTTAGGTGTGTACCGGCTTTGTGTTTTTGCGTTCAGAGGCATACACCCAGATACATACACTGTACAGTATACTGTTGCTTTTGAAATACTTACAGGAGAATAACATCATCTATAAATCAGATATTGACTGTTCTGGTTTTGGCACAGGCAGGATGAGTAATAATAAACAGTCCGGACACAAACACACAATCAGTCAAGTTAAGCGATACGAACACGCCGGCTTGGCTCTGACGGCCATAGCTGCCGGGACACTGTAAAATGTATCTCCTGATCAATAAGTAATTTTTTATGATGATTACACTTTTTGTTGCTGTTATTACTGTATAGAAATGAATAGGTCTATCTAAAGTATTGTATTTGTTTTGGATTCAGCTCATTATAATTGAGTAAGTCTCAATATTTTTACTTATTTATTACAATAATATTATATTGTAATCTTTTTTCTCTGCACAGGATTGTGAAGTGTGAAAGGTTGAAGGTAAGTGGAGTCTCAGTGGAGCAGCTTTCACTTATTACAGTGGCAGTGATGCCTTGTGGCAGCCATGGTGCCTTGGTGCTTGGTGGAACAGACCTGCAATCCTTCAGTTGGAGAGAATCAGCTCGGCATCATTATTGGACGTCGATACAGAGGCAGTCTTGTGTGACTCTGTCATTTTGAACGAGTACCCTGCAGGTGAATCTGGTTTAATGAGGCGCAGGACTTATTCTGGACAGATAGCCTCCAAGTCATAGGGAGGGAGGAGGCAGAAGAAGACCTTTCTCGTTAAAGAATGTACAGTGGAGAGAAACAGAGCGTAAACAGACCATTTTTACAGCAGACTTTTTGACTTGTCATAGTAAGAAAAGCACAAGTGTTACCAACACCATCAACAATGGCTCCGTTCTATTCAAATGGCCCAGTAATTCCTCACAGTGTGACGGTGAGCCACCATGCACAATACCAGGACCCTGAAACCGGAACAGGTAAAGGGAGCTCAGAAATAATTCATTTGAATATTTACACCATTGCTTTTTTTACTATGACGTCTGGGAACAACAGCCATTACACAGCCTACTACAACACCAGTGTATATACCCGTCATCCTCACTTGTAAATAACTGAAGGGCTGAAATAAGACCAGAGGTTATGTTTACGTTCAGTGTTTTTCACTTAGAGGCATGATGTGTATCCTTGAGGTCTTACAAACCTGTTGAATGCCTTTCTTTTGTTGATTGACGTTTGCAAACTCAATTTATATCAATATTTTATGTCATGCAATGTCTAGATCTATGTTTGCTAGCTCGCAGTCTCCATTATGATGTTTTTTGGCATATTGTTACGCCTCCTCGTGCTACCACCACAAACTGTCAGCCAGAGGAATAGCATGAAACTGGTGGCAAGAAACGTATTTTGTGATTGTGCATCACAAACTAAATTGAGGCCGACTTGTAAAAACATTAAGTCCACAAGTAGAGAAAAGAAATCGAGAATACAGCTGCTCTGCGTCCAGCATTATGACATCAACGTGCACATTTTCTATTGACACAAACGATGAACCAGCAACAAATTAATTCAACATTTCTGATTATGCCTTATAATCCCTCACTCATTATGCTGATTTCCATAAATTGGCTCTTGCTCCACAAGTCTTTCTTATCCATGCCCTTGCTTCACCTTCACCTCCCATGTTTCATGTCTCCAGTGTGGTTGAGGAGCTAAAATGACCATGAGGATGGACGTGTCTAGTGAAAAGTAAGGAAGCTTTAGGCTGTAGCTTAATGAGTAGAGAGATACAGACCAGGAATTGCTCTACCTGGAGGCTGAATGTACAACAGCCTGAGGTAGAAACTATATAAATCCCTACAGGGAGCTAAACTGCAGGACGTAAGACAGCTGGAAGCCTTATAACTTCACTATCGCCTAATGAGAGAGGATAGTTTTCTCCAGACTGCAAGAAAGCAGGCAGATGGCATCCATGTGTTTTGGAAAATCTGTCTCTGCTTTCACAAATCACAAACAACTGTGTCTTTGCATAATACCACTGGTGTTGGGAGGAGTGCTGATGTATTGTACGTTACCTCAGGGCATAATAATGATGAATGGCAAGGAGGATATCTGAGAGCATAAAGACTTGAATAGCCAATGGGGCTGCTTTCCTCTGGATTTCTTTACTGTTTCATTTGAATTATCTTCACATACAGTATGATGAATAGAATAGTTTTACAAATGATAATGACCATGTATACAGGAACATGATAAATAACTAATTTATTCTATGTTCCATGCATCGTAATAGTCATATCCAAAATAAGGTCAACAACACTCATAAACAGGATACTAGGATGCATAACAACGTCATCAGTGAAAGTAGGTGATTCAGGAATTCAGTAGCACTAGGGGTTATGAGTCTACATATGTGTTGGGAAAGTGGGGTGAAGATAGATGGGGAGCAAAAGAGAGGGACAGAGAGTGAGACATATGGTCGTCACAGCAACAGAAGGGACGTGGAAGTGCTGGAACGCGCGGATGTGAGGAAAGATGCTGGGTCAGCAATGGCCTCTGCAAACGCATGCACGTGCACACACACACACACACACACACACACACACACACACACACACACACACACACACACACACACGCGCGCGCTATTTAATTATGTAAAGCTGATGCATTCATACAGTACAAAAAAATACACCCTCTGATTGGGATTATCCTGCATACAAGCATAAATTGGCAGGATGCTTGTTGTCTTGTTGTATGATATGCCCGTTCTATCACGCAAAAAAAAAAAAAATCTTGCATAAACATCTCATCTGCATTCCCTGGGTCCAGATACAAATGAAGCTTCTTATATATACTGTATGTGACTGGTAAATGAAATGTATAATGTACAGCTCATCTAGCATCAAATCTCTGATGAGAAGGTTGCAATTACAATTTCTTTTCCAAAATAAAATAAAGACATTTGGTCTGGACTAGAGGTTTTCAAACTGTGAGGTGGGAGACATGAAGCAAAGATACTGTGTGAGATGAAAGGGACGGGTTCATTATTGTTCTTTGGTCAGCTGATTTGTATCAAAGATTGCGCTTCTTCTCTGAGGCACACGCATCAGATCAGATAGTATACAAGGCTAGCTCTTGCGAAAGGACTGAACCTGAAAACAGGTCAGAGATGTAGAGAGGAGAGGCACATTTTAATAATCTTAAAGTCTCTATGTTTTAACTGTGCGCCAAAAGGAGAGCCTCTCCACATCAGTTTGCCTCAGTCTTTTTTGTGTCTGGAACATCTCTGACCATAGGATCTGTAGTCTCAGCTAATGTCCACGCGTTGAGATCACTGCCAGGGCGTAAGACATACCACATAATAAATATGAATATGACCTGATCTGATCATTGTCCAAAACATTTGGTGGACAAAAAAACTCAGTTATCACAAGCTGATGATCAACAACCAGACGGTCAGCTCAGTCGCCAGCCTCCCGACCCTGCTTCTCACACTCAGGATGAAGTATTAAAGAAGTGCTTTGATCAGCTGACACTGCCGGTGGGAAACCTACTGTTACAGTGTGTCAGTGTCACGCAACAGCAGGATGCATCACAGCCGGCACTTCTACTGCACTTCAGGCATAACGGGACTGACAGCTGACAGCTATGTACTGTATGTCCTTTTATGATCCATTTGGTGCCTGTGACCACACTTTGTCGGCCACTCTGGAGGAAGTTACCAGGTGGCAGAATGCAATTTCACCTGAGGCGTTATTAAAACAAGATCAGAATCGCTGTCAGACGTTCCCTGAGGCATGTGAGCACTTCAATCCAAGATTGAATGAGTATGTAAACACCACAGTACATGCCACAAGAAAGAGTCTGAGCCCAATATCTTCCTGTGGCTAGAGACCTGTAAGACCTAAAAAGACTCATTCACTCCTTTAGTCGTTGTTGCTGCAAATGCCATAAAACAATACGTTCTAATAACAAAGCCTTTTTTTTTCAAATGACAAAGCCCTCTAGCAGTCGTGGTAAATAATGTCGGAAGCAAAGAAGGAAGTAATGAGACATGGTTATCGAGTGACAGTGCGCTGAGGGAGGAGGTCAGGTGTGGTTGGAGGGGACTACAAAACACATCATATCAGAAAACACTTGTGTCGTTCTGGAGGGCATGGACCAAGGACTTATTTGAATTATTTTTGAATGACTTGTTGGGGGGATACCACTACATCAGTATAAAGCTCTGCTTTGTGCTATGCTCTGGCATATAAATAGGCTCAATTTTGTCAGTTTAGCTAAATTGCATTAACTCTAGCTCACAAAGCAACAGCTCATTCACTGAGGCTGATCGCAAATCTGATTTCATGAATAAATAGCTACATAAATGAATTAATTAAAGTTCTGTCAGCTAGTTTGCCTCAGTATAAAGTGTAAAGTGCAGAATTACTATGACAGCCTTTAAATGCCTCTTGTGTAGTCAAGAGAGCACACTGGTCTAACTCCACTGCACTGCAATAGAGCACAGAGGGATGCAGGAAATGTACCAATGCAATGTAGCACTATAGTTAGTTGACTTAAATGGTAATACAAAAAATATGAACTACAGCTTAGAATGATTAAGTGAAACATAGGTCCAAACAGTTTATTTATAGGCGTACAGTTCTGTCACCACATAAATAAAATGACTACACAACATAGACCTACATCAGAAGGGATGGAAGTAACACATTACATTTAGTTTACGCTTGTTACTAAACAAAGTTGTTTTTTTGTGTACTTTTTTTAATATAAATATGCAATTTTACTTTTCATTACAAGAACTTTCACATCCATTAAAGAGTACAAAATAAAAAGTCACGATAAACTGCGTGAGAATAGAACAAAAGATAGAAAGCAGCTGTGGTCAGTTAGTGAACAGTACATAATGCAACAACATTAGGATGAATTACAATTAGCCTTATTGCACCGCCCCTCATTAAAAAAAAAAAAAAAAAAGTTGCATCTTCCCTAATTAATACACCTGTTGGCCAGCACGCGAGCATCGGCCACCTACGACATTACGTGAACAGGTGCATTCTGGGTGTGTCTGGCACGCTCAGTGCTGCAGCGTTTCCTCCACTTCTGCTTCCTCTGAGGAGCGTGTACCTTCACTGAGGTGTGTGAGGACGTCCTGCTCTCAGCGCCTGTTAATCCCCGTCATGCTGTGACGACAGAGCCTCGTGCAGCTGACAACTTTTGGGGAAACTTTTTGAAAACTTTAAGACAGCGCCGTGGGACAGACGGACAGCGTGGACCGGGGTATCAATGCTTGGAGAATGAAGGCACAGAGAGGAGGACTCGCAGGATGCCGGTCAGACAGGTGAGTAACGTTACAACAACACGACAACACAACAACACAACTCACAACTTACTGCAGGCCACGAGAGCGTCAGCAACCACTGCGTTGCCTAGTAACGTAACGTGTCTGCTTTGTGTGTGCGGATCTTCATGCGTGTCGAGCTGATGCCCCAATTCACACGCGCCTGTGTTGTCTCTAATTAAGTACCACTGGAAGCTCTGCCCAGGATAAACAGGCCATGATGGATGTGGAATTCCTCACTCAAAGCAACGTTTTTGTAGACTGTCACAATAGTTTGTAGTAGAACCTAAAGCTACAAAATAGCAGACAAGGCCATGTTCTATCACGCTAAACGGGGCCTCATCATAAGTAGTTAAAACAATGATCAGTTCACTGAAATGCTTCACTTTCTCCTCCACATGTAACATCAAGGAGGAGGTCACAGCTCTTGAATCAGAAGGGGATATAATGCCAAGCTAAGAGTACCTCTAACATTGCCTAACTGTAAGGAAACAATGTCAATTTGCTGCCATTTTTTTTGCCCATGATTGCTATGATCCTTTTTGCTGCTGTTTACAAACGGTGTACTGATGAATGACAATATGGGGGAAACGGTTAAAACAATGCAATTTCACATGTTTTTTTTTTACAGCTCAATATAGCCTAATCCTTCCCATTTCAAAACCAAATATGGTTAAGAAAAATGATGTAGCACTGCTTGCTGTTCAAAGTTTGTTATCTTTATTAAACCCCAAAGCGAAATATGAAGGCCTAACTCTGGGGACATGTGATTTTGGATAGCTTACAGCACATTATCTCTTTGTTACTCTTAAACTCCTTTTTCAATACTCACCAGGTCGAGTTGAAATGGTTCCGACATGGTACTTTACTATGAATTAATACTATTATTCAACATGCAAAAGACGAGATGTATATTTCATGCTTCAGTCGTGTGTACAAATTCTGCAAAATTAGAATGAATGTGGGAAGTTTTTGGAGCGACAAAGATTGCTGTATACGACACGTCTGTCGCGAGTAACCAGTGGACAATAAATCACTGAATAAAATCAGTGTCTGCTCCAATAATGCATACCTCACAGAATGGATATGAGTTGATCACATGAAACACTTTCATGGCCGAGCTTCGTTTTGTGCAACTCTTCTTATTCTTGTAGCTCATGTCTCATCATGTCAAAAATATCTCTGGTTCAGTTGCAATTAAGTTTAATAATTTTACGCATCAGACCAAGACCAAGGGCTCACCATTTTTTTTTACATTAACAGTCACTGGGAGAGAGAACTGGGAGAGAGATCCATTGTGCAAGTGCTGCTGGAAGATGTAGTATTTTGAGTTGAAGGCCATGCTTGTTTTTTTTCCTTGGGCTGAAAAAACATGCCCTCTCGCTGTGACTGTTGTGAATGTTTTTATTGTTATTGTTTTCTTTTTCCTACATGTACAGGATGCAGCAAATCCAGGCACATTCTTGAGGGAATTTAAGAGGACAATTTGGGAAACACTGCTGCCAAAGTAGACAAGATACTGAGTAATAATGAGATGCTCTGGCCTAGAGGAACACAACAGGGACAATTAAAAGAAATGTACACGCTTTTCAGCCCAAATACAATATTACATGAAAACAAGGGGTGAATACACCAGCTCAGAGAGAGCTAGACAACAACGTCTGTAGATACTGATGTGCCCCAGTGTTAATTAGAAATACAAAACAGTATACAAAATGTTAACGCTTTACTGGCTACTGTTACCCCCTTATTCCCTAACTTCACATCTTGTTCCGTTGCACGAAAGACGAAACATATTCAAACATGCCATTTCTGATATGTTCACACTCAAAGCTTATCAAGACTGTACGACTGGTCGCCAAGCCTTAGAATTGGGATTGAATAGATACTACTACTCTTATCGATACACTTATCGTTTATTTTTTTTAAAAAGGATAACTTTAGAACATGATCATAAAAGTCACAGGATTTAATTGGGGGGGAGCACACATTTACTGTCATCCAGACAGATGTAAATGTAGGACTCGGCACACAGGGCCATCCCTTCCCGAGAGCAACACCACGTGCATGACTTAAAATGCAGCGTCTTTGTCTGAATATGCCATTTGGATAGTCACATCTGACTTCCTGACTATAACTAATCTTTTACAAACATTGTCTTGCTTTTGAATTGCATGACTAACACGTGTTGATTATGCCTGGTGCCATTTCCCAGGCATCAGGAATGTGTTTATGGAATATAACAGGAAATCATCAGAAAGCCCAGGTGCATCCATACATTCTTTGTAGGTGTTGGGTGACAATAATCTGCATAATAAAAAGGTGAGGGTACAAGCCTTTATAGTAAACTGGGTTATTGATAACATACATGTGAGGATAATATGCTCAATCATTCAATTACGTAGAGTGATTGCACCATTTCCATATGAATATTGAATAAGGATTACATTAACAGTACAAACTAAGAAAGTTTCTTTCAATTGAACATAAAAGAGCAAAACTTTAACACCAACTCACCCCTAATGTGGAGTCATGAATCCTAGTTGCATCCAGAAATGTAATTAGTTATGTGCTGAGTCCCAAGGAATTAAATCTACACCTCTGGAAATGGACTTTTCTTCCTATTTGAGTGCGAGTCAGGAGCTGCCCCAGCATTTATATAACTTTAAGAGACAAGAAACACCAGTCCCAAAGCACCCTCAGCAAATTTTCTCAACATAAACTGAAGACTTTTTATTTTATTTCTTTAACTTTTATTAGCCTGTGAAAAGCATTCTGAAAAAGTTTAATAATTCTAACAAAACTAAAACCACTGATAACATAACAATGTGAAACAATTTTCAGCCATGCTAGTGGCTCCAGGGATGGCAATGTTGGTCTGTTTGTTCACCACTTTGGTCCAGACTGAAATGACAACTACTGGATGAATCCTAATTACGTTTGCGATCCCTTAACTTTATTTTTACAGTCACCATGAGGTAATTCTGTCTGAAATATCAGAGGATAAATCCTAATGCTCTTGGTGATCCCACAATTTTTCCTGTGGCTCTATCAGCAGCACATTTTTTAAAAAAATTATTCAGTACTTTTAGCTTATGATCAAACACCTGCAAAACCACTGGCATTCCCATCAGATGGCCTTTGTGATTAGTGCTTATTATTTAATGTTAGCGTGCTAAGCTGAGATGATGAACATGGTAAACATTAGTTAGCATTTTAGGGCTGTGAGTATAATCCACATTTATTTTCAATTGCGATTTTGGATTCCAATGATTATGAAAAACAAGATAATCGAGATCAAACGATTATTGTGCTGAATTCTGTTTTTGCAGTTATGTTCTTATTTTGTTGTGTTTATAAATCCAGTGCACCACTTTACAGTGACCTTATTTAAAAAAAATAAAAAAATAAAAAGTTCAATAAATGCACGATGTTTCCAAAGTCAATGAGTTATAGTGTTAAATAATCGTGATCTCAATGTTGACCAAAATGATCATGATTATGATTTTTTGCCATACTTGAGCAGCCCTACATTTGGCTCAAAGCACCAAATAGCAGCCTCACACTTTCACTAAAACACTGACAACATTTGTAAAAAAAACTCAGGTTCCCATCAAATCATTGATGACTTGTCTGTGTGGGCATTTCAATTGATTAGAGAAACAACCTGTGTTCCTCAAACACAGATAACCCTCTGTTCCACACACATTCATCAAATAGATATGAAATGAATAAAAAATCTACCCAATGCTAATGTAATTCCCTGAACTTCTCCAGCATGAAGGACAACATTGTTTTTGCTCTGAGATCATAAAAAGTAAACAAAGCCAGTCTTTTCATGGCCTAAATAGGTATACTAAATTTGCCTTATCATGAGGCCAGACTCACCAAAGTATGGTTACTTTATCCCATGAATCATTGAAATCACATGGTACCACAGTGTCATGTTCATTATCAATGGTAGCTGGGGCGTGCAGAATCGAGAGTGGGGCGGGGGGGGAGGGAAGATCAACATGAAATAAAACACAGAAGTCAAGATTTTGGCCAAATGACACGGTCAGGAGATTAAAATATGTCGACAATTTATAAGGTAAAGAAATGTAGGATATAGTTACAGCCAAGAGAATATATGCTCTATGTATGCATCATAGAGAGACACAGATATGAGGGATTATGCCCAGGCTTATAAGCATTATATGAAACTATTATTGTTTGCTGAATAACTAATTGATAAACCATTTCTACTACCACTATTTTACAAGCAAGAATAAAACTAATCGGGAAGGTTTGGAGGGGTTTTAAATGTATATTGCTATGGCAGATCTAGCTATGGCCTTTATTAAAAGTACCTTGTGTTTAATCTATGAAGAACTCTCTGACCTCTGTAACTTTACTCCTTAGTTATTTGTGTGCTTTGGTTTAACCTGTTCTTAACTTGACATAGAAGGCACTGTGTAGTACTTATAAGGCCTATAATGAATCATCTTAAAATCAGTAATGATCTTCTTCCAAGAGTTGAAACAAGGGACTGCAGCTCCCACAGTCAATAATTCAGCCTTTGAAAGAGTTCACTGTAATTTTAATTCACTACCTTAAGCATTGAATTGTTATCACAGCTGTAGTTCTAGATAGGTTCACTTATCTGTAATACACTATGGCATTCATGTTGCTATTGCATATGCAGATTTGCTATAAATCTCGCACACTTTACATTACTACTGGCCATTTTCCAAAGCATAGCATAGTAAAATATTTGGACTATGATAACTCATCATTAGTCATCATTACATCTTGTTTAATCATTATTAAAGCAGGTGAAGGTGTGGATTGATTTGAACAGTCTAGTGGGAAAATATTGTTTTAAAGCATACTGTATCTTAATGACATCGGGGTCACCTTATGAGAGGTGTGATAAGAGGAGGTCTGCTTGTCTTGGATGATATTAACTAAATAAATAAATAAAATGATAATAAAAAGCTTCTATTCGCTTTGGTTTCAGGAGTAAATCCTCTAAAGGATTTCACAGTGTTACAGTATATGTCCTCTTGTCAATATCTCAAGCCAACGTTCTATTTAAAAAAATCTATATATATTTGGACATGTTTTAACCATAGACTGTATAAAGTATTGACGAAGTGTCCGTGATGTCATCTAATCCAAAAATGGGCATCGTCTGTGGACTCGAGGCAGAGCAGACAGACAGCTGTTAGCGACCTGAGACGGCCCCCGCGTGTCACTCAAAGCGACCACGTCCCTAGTGCAGTAACGTTAAGCCTTAATATAATTAAAATGGGTGAGTTATAAATAAAAAAATTCAGTTGTACAGTTGTCATGATTAGGGAATTAAGCCATAGAGCCCGTAACCATTTTTTTGTACCAAGCTGTAAATACGTTTATTTCTGTTACGTTTATTAACATTGGGTCTATGGAGATTGACTACCTTTTGGAGGCAGCCTCAAGTAGCCATTTAATAAAATACAGTTTTTGACACTTCTGCATAGGTTTCACTGCTCAGCCCTGGACGTTGCCGCTTTGTTTTAACTCAAAAAGAAAGCACATTTTCATTGAAGCTCCAGCAGTTGCAGGCTTTTACTTTTGCATTGTATTCTGGAAATAGCCATTGTGTTGTAATGTGGTTTTATATTAAAATTCTGTCAATTCACTACTCTGCCAGATAAAGAATCAAATTAGACTATTATCCTGAGTTTTTGGTTGGCACGCTTAAGTATGTGAGATAGGATCTTAATGTTCAAAGAAAACTATTTATGCTGGCAATGTAGTGCAATTTCCACTGACTGTGGAAGCATAGACATGAATCTAAAATAAGTTTTTGTTTTTAGGTAATCTACCCTTGGGCAACATATTTTCCCCTTATGAGAAGTGGGAGGAGGTCCATGAAAAACCAGAATGCAGGAGATATTATGAGGTAAGATATAATATTAAACCATTATTATATAATATTAAACCATTAAACCATCCACATGGTGGATTATATAGTGAATTTGACGTCAATGTGTATTACAACAGTTAAAAATGAACATCCCTGCTACCGAAACCTTATTAACTTAACTAGATTATTTTATTCGCGTAAATGCAAAGCACCCTTGTAACTGGTCACTTGAATACATTTTATCAGGATTTAACTGCCTGTGTACAACAATTTGTATTTATCAAATGTACATCTGTGTTAACACAGCAAGTTCAATTATTCTCTGTCTCATCGGAGTCATTTTTTACTTTCTCAATCAAATGTGCTGACAACACAGACATTGAACGATAGGATTAGTGTCCTTTTCAAGCTATTACAGTACTGGTATTAATGCTCTGCGCTTATGAACACGTTTGAAAAGTGAGTTTTTCTTATTCTACTATATTTAGTCTCTGGGCACATGGGACTACTGTTTTTTTCTATAAATTTCATTACATTTTGGGAAAGAACTTGAATTTTTATTCTATTGTTTCTCTTTGTTGCACTTACTTAGGTTTGGCTGATTTGAAGCTATAGCACTTGTATGACGACACCTATTTGAAGCTTATGTACTTGCAAGATTCTCACTGTTTTACAGTCGTATCCTCATGATTGTTTGCACTTATTGTAAGTCGCTTTGGACAAAAGCCTCTGCTAAATGAACTGTAATGTAATACATGCTGCAAAAACTGCCATTACACAGTTGATAAATGAGGCCTCTTGTGTAACGCTTTAAAATGTTATCATATTTTCGTATTTAAAAATACCATTAAAGCTTTATGTCAATCACATTAATTCATGATCGACATAAACTTATGCTTAGCTGTTGCGGTGCAGCTCACATTACCACAGCCCTCTCCATCCTGAAATCCTGCTCTACTGCAGATCCGGCAGAGCTTAGATATTTAGGCAGATGGTGTTCAGCGGGGACATCTTGTTAAGGTGAGGCTGCCAGATCGTGTCCATCTGTTTTCATACAGTATAGTCATCATAGTGCTCTCGACTACACCTTAATCTGCAGGGTTAATGGAATTGGACAGGTGTGCAAGGAAAAGGTGTAGAGCAGAAACAGAAGCCCCAGCATATACTTTTCTTAACATGTGTCCAGTGAATGAAGTTGAAAAAAACAAGTTTCCTCTCCTCAGTTGGTTCAAGGTCAAGACATGTTGTAGAATCGGCAATGAAGTATTAAGATAAAAACTGAGTTGTCTTAAAACAACAGTCAGATGCCCATATGGAGATTGTAAAAGGTTGTTCTTGCTGTAATCATTACTCTTGTTCATACTGGCCAATAAACGATCCCTTCCAAATAGTTTTGCTTACTAAGTTGTATTGGTAAGTAATGGAGGACAAAATCTACAGGCCTCCTTCTGTGAAAAAACACATTCCATCGTTGATCCGAATCTAATTTGGCTTCCGAAGTCTAAATTAGACATATGAAGTCTTCTCTTGTCAAGTTAAAATTGATTTAGTCCAAATATTCCTCTCTGTTTTTCTATCTCTCCACTGCAAGGAAATACAAAAACACTGTCTTGGGAAACACAAAGTAAGACCGTAACTTTGGGAGATATCCACTTGATTTGACTGGTCAGACTGGTGAAGCCTAATATTAGCCTTAGATAAAGTTTTGAATACATTTTTGCACATAATGAGGATGGTGAATTTGGCACCCTATCGGTTACATTGAAAGCACATTAGGGGGAGTTCTTAATCGCTGGCATGAACCTGAACTTTTTTTGGTATTTAACAGATAACCAGAACACAATAAAACAAATCCCTACCCAACCCACAACCAACCTTTCCCCACATCCTCTTGGGGTTACTTAATAAAATAATTTTATTTTGAAAAAAGTATCTAAATCGATAACATTTATTTTTAAATAATTAAACAAATACACAAACATAATACAGTACACCTTATTCAAAGAGAGCTATACATACGGTATTAATCCTATTACAGACAAGGAAGACTATTTTAGTATAGAGTAGTAACCTTTTTTTATAAGATTGGACACCCCAGTCATTTACATCGTTTTAAGTTTTTTTTAATGAATCGAAAAGGTCCCCATACGTTGTTGAATTTGGACTTACTTTCCTGCAGTGTGTAGTTTATTGCAAATAACTTTTAGCCATCTGGCTTGACGAGGCGGTCTCGGCCCCTTCCAGTTTAACAGAATGAGGCGACCTGCCAGAAGTGTTAAATGCAATATCATTAAGCATATTAGGTGACCAATTCGCATTGGCACCAAACATGGCAGTGCTTGGTTCCACATTAATATTTCTACCATATGCTTTGCTTAGAGATCCAAACACTGACTCCCAGAAAGCACAGTTAGGGAAAGGCCCAGAACATATACAATTGAGTAGCTGGAGTGGGGTCAATATTAGGATATATTTATGCCAGTTTAGTTCTATAAAGGTGGGAGTGATGGCATATTTTAAATTGGATGAGCCTGTGTCTACAGCATGGGGTTGATTTATGCACTTCTTTTAGTATTGCCTCGCACATATCCTCAAAAAAAGGGCTGTCAAAGTCTTGATCCCAAACACTTCTTAAATTATAAGAATAATTATAATCATTTTTTAACAGAACAGACACATTTGAGGCATCTCTGTGTTGCCTTTAACTCTCAGGTGTGGTGGTTTTTAGCTTGGTCCAACCTTTTGATGTGTGGCCTTTTGAATACACTAAATATTTTTTACCTTTTTTTATTCTGATTTTTTTTTTTTAAATTTGAATTGCAATGAAATGAATTGTGTACATAAATTGATTTGCCTACTGACTTAAGTGATCCCCTGACTTTTGCTCGTGCGCAACCATGAGGTTGACAGTTTTTTAGTGAAATGCCTTGACAATGTCTAGATAAATTGCCCTGACAGGCTGGATTTATAGTTGTGTGTTAAGGTCTTATGATATAGCTATGGCAGCTACCTGCATAGGCCTACAAAGGTAATGCTGTAGCTCATGTGTGCTTCCTCGAAAATGTAACTACACGTCAGGGCTACGGTGGCCTGACGGAGATAACGCATTGGGACTGAAAGAACTGCAAACTTTCTGCTCACTGTGTCACTTGTGGCTCTTCAACATTGTAGCTGCACAAGCATATCGTCGTGATCTACTATTAAACTATTAAAACAATTGAAGAAAGGGAACACAAAAGTATTGATATTCTCATTCATGGAATCCTGAATTATATTTATTTACCATTCCATTTTAACCCAGAGCAAATGATTTGCCCTTGGATATTGAACACTTTTCATACAATCCTCAATATTTTAAAAACAAAATATGTAAACATTTTTCACAATGCATCTGAAACTTCACTGACAACAATATTAATTTAAATAATATAATGTTATAATATTTCAAAATCTATATATATCAACTTTTTCAATATTTCATCAAACATATATTCACAACACATCACATTCAGCCTTGTTTGTGTCTTAGAAACTGATGGGCTGCAAAACCTCTGACATGTATGTATTTGCATTTATATATGCCAGTGTAATGCGATGCAGTCTAAAATTGCAAATCTCCTAAAGACGAAGTGTTTACATTTCAGAAGACAAAGGGAAAATAGGGATTCATACAAAGACTTTGATCTCCAGCTGCAGTTAGACAATTCATATTGTAGTGTGATCCTCCTGATCACAGTTAACTTAATCTACAGCGGATTAGCACAGACGTATAGAGAGTACGTATAGGATTTATTACATAATTCAGACCCAGTGAAGGCTTGGAAAATTCAGAAAGTGCATTAAGAACCATTATAAATACTGCCTATGAAATATTTCTGCTGAAGTTGTCTCATGTCCTAAATGGGATTAACAAAGTCTGTGGTCATCTTTCCAGGATGCTTCTTGAAGAGCTCAGATAAACACGTTTAACAAAAGTGTGACGCCTTACGCTGTACTGATGACAACAAGGATTTCTTTGTGCTAGGGCAAATTATAATTGCATTCAGCACCTAGCAGATTCATGCACAGTTCTGACATATCAGCGCTATCATTTCTCTGTAATTATGCTCGCTTGCAGTAAACTCCTTATCCATGTAGCTATAATCACATCAAACACTTCTGCTACTTGGATTTCTTAATATTAAGTGCTGCATATTAAGTTCTGCATATCTCCAATTCAAATTCAGACAATAAGAGCCACAAATACATTCTATGATTAATTGGGAGGTAGAAACAGTCACCTTCATAGAAGCTGCATTTACAATAACATATAACGGATTATATTTCCCACTTGGATCATTGTGTTCCCAACAACACCATGGTGGGAAATAGAGCTTCACTGATGGTGTTGAACTGTCATGGCCATTATATTATGGCTGTGTATAATCAGTGATCTTGCTATGAATTCAGCTAAACCTATCCTTTACTCTCATACCTATTTAAAGGAAAATGGATTACAGCTGCAGTGAGGGGAGCCACAGACCTGGAAGCTGTTTTGCCCTAAAACCCTATAATAAGAACACATTATGGAAACACTTTCAAAGCCACCAGTCAGAAGCTAAAATAACACAGAAAAATAGCCCCCCGGGGCCCTCTAAAGGATAAGCGAGTATAGCTGATGGAAGGGCCGATAGGCCCCCATTTCAAACCCCTGCAAGGGGTTTCTCCATCCCCTATTTAAACATTGAGGCTTATATTCATGATCATATATGAATTCAATTTGGCATCTGTACATACACATATTATATACATACATGCAAACCAATGTCTACATGAAATCCCTGACATCTGATATGCACATTGTTTTGAATGAATAAAACCAGTGGAGATGACCCAGGTAGGAATGGCTAGTGGCCCAGAATATACACCCAGGTACTTGCAATGTTTGTTCCTTGAGTAGAACAGAATAGAAAAAAGAGACATCAGAATCTGATTTTCACAGTTATGTTTCCTGGTTAGTACGTCCATCTTTGCCCAAGAGTGTGGGCCGAACAAGGCCCGTTCAGCACAGTTTTTGATATGTATGTACTTTAAATGGTAACCTGCATATTGATAGAAAAATACCAGCGATCAAAACAACATTTTGGCTTTGACAGTAAGTGTAGAGGTGACTGTAACTTTTGGTTTCACTGGTCCTTCAACTTTTACACCCCTTTCTCCTAAATCTTATAAAGCCAACATGAAACCGGCAACGTCTTTCACAGATCAGAGAAGTAGGTACATTCAGTTTTTCCTGGGAAACAATTGTACCATATACAGTTAATGGGCTACTTATCACCTATGTGTTCACCCTGGATGTTCTAGAGCAAGAACTCTTAATGAGCTGCGACCCTGTACAGCCATGCATTTGCATACAATCGTTGTTAGTTACATAGATGAAACTTGTATTGTCTCTAACATCCTGATTAGAATCTCTATAGCCTACGTCAGTAAAATGGCCTGTTCTTTTTTGCAAATGGCACTTCCTTTTTACAGAAGACTTTAACAGCCAGATGTGTCGACTGAGGGTTGAAATGAACTGAAGCATGGGGCTTCCTTAACCTCATCTCATAGTTAGCCTTAGGTTAAGGATTTGCACTTGAACATCACATCTCTGGGTTAATGTTATAAGAATGTTCACAGCATAAAATTTGTTTGATTTTGATTGGACAGTGAATAACAATACATGTTCTATTGCTTTTATTAAGACCTTGCTTCACGCTAATGTTTTTTTGGAATATCTATGAAAAGTCGTGAATAACTATGGTTCAGATAGTGGTTTAGTGACACCTGCGTTAAAGTTTTGGAGGGGATATCCCACATTTAGAGTGTGAAACAACTGCCACCGGGCATTCACTGCAGTTTAAAACCTGCAATGGCATGCATAGGTGGTGGTGTGTTGCTTCAGGTAGTGCTGAGATGAAGAAATACCAGGCCATTGTCACATTGAACAAATCTGCAGCTCATGATTTATGTCCAGTGCCAATGCAGTAGTATGTAGTGTGCATGTTAGTTATTGTTATTTACCCATACCTTAACCAAGTGTTTATGTTGCTTAACTCTAACTATACCTTAACCATAGTTTATTTGCCATAACCACTATTATCCCATAACATTACTCATACGATTATACCAGATATTGCAGAAAGCAAGAATTTTGAGTCGTCTTTTTTGAAAGAATGACTTGTGCTAGAGCCTTTTGCGTCAATGCAGTGTCCTCTATGAAATGAGTGAGGGGGGCTTCATTTTTTTCATGCAGTGCTAGTGTCAATCTTAACATAGCCTAAACCCACAGCTAACTTTGGTGTAAGCTGAACTAACAAGGATTTCACCCCAGGGCTAAGTATTGTGTGAAAAGCCTAAGTGGCCTATAGTGGCTCTCTACCAGCGTTCCTTGACCCAGTTCCAATAGGTCCCCAGAAAGAAGGGGAAAAAGTTTATTTTCACTATAGAAGTGAGCCCAATGTGAGTAAGAGTCGTAAGAGTGACTATTCTGATCATAGATTTCACTTCCTCCACGGTTGTCTCGTCAACTGTGGTTGACAAATATAGAATTCTGGTCTTAATGATATCTAACAACCAAAATATTTTTAGATGGAGGTCTTTGAAACAAAATCTTTATCAAATGAGGTTCTGTGACATAATGTATATCAAGTTAGGGGTCCTTGCCACAAAAAAAGGGTTCAGGTTTAGGTGGCGATGGTGGTTTAGTGTCAAGTTCTTCAAACAGCAGTTACTGCCACTGTCAGAGCAATAATTTTGGTTGTTTTGCATTACTTAAAGCAAATTATTTAATGACAAAGCTACAGTGAGAGAACAGAATAGGAACCACTTTTATACCTAGTCAGGTATTCTGTAAAGAACTGTACAGAACAGACACTTTAGTGAAGACAGACATCACATGAAAGTCACGGTAGTCAACCACAACGAGCGCTCCCGGAATGAATCTTGTCCATGGCAGGTGTTTTTGTACTTTTCATTTGGTGACTTATGCTGCCAGGGGAAAAGTACAAAACTGCTCGTTGGACAAACACTGTGGTTAAGCTCAACTATGCTCGCTGAGCATTTTTTCGGAATAATGTTGGCAGGTGCTGCAGCAAAGCCTTGTGCCTCCATGTTACGAATCCTTTTATAGAAAAACAGACCCTCTCTTTTCCAGAAAGGCAAAAAAGAGCACTAAAGGCAAGCGGCCTATATCTATGCATAGACCTAAAGTTAATGTATCTTGTTAATGGCTTGTGGAACATGTTTAGTATTCCCATTTCACTGTTCTTTTATGTTGTTTGTGCATCAGACCCAAAATAATTTGCTGATACACTGTTAGGTTCTCTCAGGAGCTGCCCATGAAGGCACACAAGCTCACAGAAGCACATTATTAAGACACACACGCACACACATTTCACTTTCGCATTCATAGTTTGTTTCAGTTTTGGGTCTTTTTTTATAGGTTTGGATATCATTCCTGTTGGTAGTAATAACACGCTGAGATTAATGATGAAATGTGAAAACGTGACAATATTGCTAAAGAGTATTCTGATGAAGGATGCAAGCTTGACCTCCATACCAGTTTTTCAAACAAAGCCCCAGGTTGACATACCGTATTTTCAGTGATTGTGCACACGCGCAATTTTATTTTGCTATTAAGGATTTTTACTTGCTTTTCTACTGTAGG
This sequence comes from Bovichtus variegatus, assembly GCA_943593645.1. Taxonomy (NCBI): domain Eukaryota; kingdom Metazoa; phylum Chordata; class Actinopteri; order Perciformes; family Bovichtidae; genus Bovichtus; species Bovichtus variegatus. The sequence continues at coordinate 3,584,558 of CALSCE010009645.1, read as the reverse complement.
TGAACTTTCAGTTTTACAATAAAGTGATTTTGGAGTGGTTTGGAGAATCTGTCTAAATTGTTGGCTTGTTCACAATCTGTCTGATCATCTGACCGCTTGTTTGTTGCCCTGTCTGACTTTGTTGTAGACATCTGTCAAAATATTTCTAGATCTCAGAAATTACTTTGTTGAGGACATTGTTATGTAATTTGTGAACACAACTCCCTTTTCTTCTCATCACCCTTATCCACTGTATCTATAAGAGGCAGTTAACTATTTTATTATGAACACTTATATTTTTTCATAGCATGGCCAAAGACAGCCACATAACTACAACTATATTGTTGTAAATAAGTATAATATTTCTGTTAGACCAAAATTAACATGACCTTCATTGACATCAGATATTTACTCTTATATTTTGTCTGGATTTCATGCCAGAAAAGCTAAGTTTTGAACAAAACACTGACATTTTAATATTTTCAAGCACAATTTGCCCATTTTTTTATTTCTAGCTTATTTCTGATGAGGGTGCTCTGACACTACATTTTGGACCATTGTATAATGGATCCTGTAGAAGGTTTTGCGTCGCTTTCGTTTGTTTAGATGTCTCCACGGTATATTGAGAGACAATAAAGCTTATTGAGTGTTTATAGATTTAGTTATAAGTCCTGCCCCCAATACTTCTGCTTTTATAATTCAGTCATGCCTTCTGGCCTGGACACAGTTAATTAGACCAAATTGACATTGGCAACCCCTCCTTGCAGAGGAATCAATACAACACCCTGGGTAAATTATAGGATGTTAATTTTTTACACATGTTAAAGTGGGCCTTTGAGACTATAACGTATTCTCAGCAACAAGGATAACTATGTTCCTATTAGATAACACCATCAACCCTGTTTTCTTTTTCAATTTTAGGCATGCATTGGTTAATACCTATCAAATCAAACACATTATCAAATACAGTACTCTTAATATATACATAAAAGGTAATTTAGGCTGTAGAACGTTTTAATATCCTCCCACTAAATCCAGCTTGAATTGTTTGCATCATGAGTCCATAGATTATCAGTCTTGTTTGCTTAATGTTGATCAGTCAAAGTGATCAGATAGTTGGCATATGTTAATTTGACCTGATGAAATATTGATGTACACATCTGTGGTTGCATGTTGGCTGTTCGGCTCGCTTATCCTCCCATATTGGCTTCTAACTTCGTGTTCATTTTTCTTTTTTTTTTTTGGCAGTATCACATATTTGAGGCACGAGACAAGTTCTTGGTTTTTAAACTTTAACCTTAAAAGCCATACCACTTTTCCTTCAATCAATCCTCATGTTTTTGTTTTTCATTATGTTTTCCGTTACTTGCAATTAGTATCTTTCAACCTTAATTTTTGCCGTATTTTTTTCTTTTTGCCTTCTCACTGTCTGGCTTTGTTTGTTTTTCTAAAGGAAGTCACTCTGCAATTCATTGGACAGCTGACTAACCGCCACCTCACTATGTGTTGATCCTTTAAGTATCCTGAAAGTCTGCAGGGGGCTGTATTCTGTAAAGTTTTCTCTGGTACCAGAGACTGCTTCAGGGCTAGGACAGTGTCTGCATGTCCTGTGGTTCTCCGGTAGTCCATTTGACAACCTTGTGGAGTTGCATTCTTCTTTGTGAAGGGATTGACTACAAGTTCCCTTCTGTGCGGAGCTGTGCTGACATCCACTGAGTGTCCTTCTGCACTGGGCCACATCTCGACACAGGGACCTGCGAAAGTTGGGCTTGAAGACCAGATAAACAATAGGGTTGTAAAGGGTTGAGGACTTGGCAAAGATAGCTGCCAAAGCAAAAGCTATGGGTGGTACAGCTGTTGGGTTACCAAATGCTGCCCACATGGCCACAATGGCATATGGACTCCATGCTGTCAGGAAACCGATGCAAACTGCCACTGAAAGCTGAAAAAAACATACAAAATACTTAGTCATGTGAACCTGTATTTATTTGGGTCTATATAGTGTGGTGGAAAGTGAAACTATGCATTTACCTTAATGATAAGTACATGTGCATTGGTGATCTTGTTCTGCGGGGACATGTGCTGCTGCACAGCCTGGCGGGAGCCCCGGACGGTCACCAGGATGAATGTGTAGGACAGAAAGATGATGGTGCAGGGCACAATGTAGCAGAAGAAGAAGAGGCAGAGGATGTAGCTCATAGCTGCAGAGTTTTGGCTTGGAGAATCCCAGTTGATGCAGCACGCTGTACCGTAAGGCTCGGCCCCGTATTCTCCCCAGCCCGACAGGGGACCTACAGCAAAAACTCCAGAGTAGCACCAGACCCCAGCAACCAGCAGGTAGGCATGGCTGTAGGAGAACTTGTTACCTGAGGGAGAACATAGAAGGGTAGAGACAGAGGAGGGAGAGTGAGGGAGTGATTACTGACAGATGAGGACATAGAGGAAGGACACAGAAACAACAGCATAGCAACAATATGCTATTAAGCATATTAAGTCTGGTTACCTGATGCTGATAACAGGCCGTGAGTGAGGAGGAAAAAAAAGGAGGACAGGAGGAGGAGAAAGTGGGATGATATTGTACAATAAGTGATGGTCAACTTGATAGGAAATTTCTTTAGGATGCATAGGTACTTTTTTTACAAAAAGAATGAACTGCTGTTCTATCAACAATAGGGATAACGATCAAGATAAATTCTAGTTGTTCCTGTTTTCCAGCCAATGCATATTTAATGTTGTTCAAATAAGAGATAACATGGCCCACAGTGAATGCACATGTGAAGTTAGCAATTTTTATAATGCCAGGGGGGGACCCAAACATAAACATTACCCTGTGTGTATGGGGAATTGCAGCACAGCACGTTTTTTTTGTTTTTTTTAGAGGCCAAAGAAAAGATATTTGAGTCAAAACAAACATTTCCCTGTGCACACACGATCTCATATTAGCAAACAGTCACCATTATTTGTCAGTACTGGCTGTTTATTTCCTGCATCTGAATGGAAAATGTATGTGGATTATAATGTTTCTTCTTTAAAGTAATCATGCATCTGAAACCTTTAACAGAAAGGGTGGAATTAGACACAATTACAGCATTTTCAGTTCGCTAGTTATGTAAATATTTCATAATTTTACTCCCTAGAAATGAATACACTGCAGTTCTTATAAAAGTAAAAATTCACAAGAACCCAGGAAGTAAGGTTGCTATTTCACATACTTCTCTAATATTTATAGTAAACTCTTTTTTTCTTACTGACTCTACTTAGTGAGGATGTGGCACATACAATCTATAGTATTCTTTATACATGAGGCCATTGTTTCAATACATTGTGTTTGTACAGTATTATTTATTTTACAGGTTTTTGATTTTATTCAGAACTTAAGTGAACTGAGTATATGTAAGTAAACTGTATTTTTGATGAAATTTTGGTTTATAGCAGCTGGATTAGTGGTGGAGCACCTGATTGTCTTTACACTCATGCTCAGAGTGGTAAGAAGGAGATCCATGGGAAACACTGAACGGTCTACTGTAATTGATCTAGACAAGGGCTTCTTCAGTGTGGAATCAGTGAGGAGGAGAACACAGGGTGGCTTATCTATGGTACCACACAGCCTCTTTAGTTTAATGTCATCCCATCTTACCCTTCAAGCTGAGGGTGAGGGGTGGTGATTAAGTCTTGTGGCCCTCGCTGAACTGTGGATGCTTGGAAAGGGGCCTGTTTAGCCATGACAGAAGGCTTTTTATCTTATGTGAAGCATCCTTTCACTGATCAAATTCTCCAGTTCCGAGTGGCACATGAAGGATTCAACTTGAGTTTTGTTTATTACACAAATAGCTGAACTCAATTTCTAACAAACGCCTTCAAACATGCGATATTACTTTTTAAATAAGGATGTATGAAACTTTTTTTCACCTGATACTGATTCCGATACATCAACTCAGGGTATGTGATGATACGACTACCGATCCAATAACAGCTCTCCCTTTGTTCCCAAATTTAAAATCTATATATATTGCACTGCATGGGACTCGATTATGCATACTATTTTTTAGGTATAAGGTAACATGAGGCCAGGGATTGCTTGGGGGTAATGAATACCAAAACAATTTAAAAAAAAAATTTTTTTTATAACATTTACAAAAGTTATAATTCTTAATATGTTTTATGAAATCCTATTTTTGAAATTATTATTATTGCCATTATTTAAGCAATAGACATTTTGATGTATTTACATTATATAAACACCCCTCTATTAAGTAGTTTTCATGGTTAGTGCCAACGTACGCCAGTCTCACGCTGGATCCAAGACTCACAGGAAATGATACATGTATGTAATCCATCGTATTTTATCTCATTGATAACTGCTGCTGTTTACAGCTCGCTCTGTGTACACTGTATTAGGGCTGCATTAAGTTACTGCTAATGCAAATGGAAAAATGTAGTGCTGTTGCTTCACAAAAGAAGTGTTCAACTGACAAAACACAGAGCCACAGAAAATGCAATGTATTTTGTCCTCCTACTTAGTTTTATCCGGGATTGTTTATCCAAAATCTTTATTAGACAACAGTCGGTGTCTGCTCTTCTCAGTCAGCTGATTGAGTCTTATTTTTGCAAAAAAATTATTGGAACAAGACAGAGCAGCCACAGTGATCTGTTGGATGAAAAACTGTAGCCGACAAGCTGCTCACATCCAACTCCTCAAAGGCCCACTCTTCCAAACAACATGAGTTTGTTTGGCTGCACTGCAAACAGTTGCTCTACTGTTGTATTTCTGAAAAGGTATCTGTTTGTTTGTACTAGCAAATTTCACTTGCTGGAAATTTGCTTGTGGATGTAACCTAAACATCCAGGACTGAAATGTTAAAAATGACAACTTTACAGTAATAACATCAATATCAGCCCAGATACCGATCCAGTGTATAGGACTGATGCATCCCTGAAGATGTAATCGTAGATATATTATGTTAATCCCGTATAGCTCATTTGCCACCTTTTTTTTTTTTTTTTTTTTTTTTTTTTTTGGCTGTATTGAGTATTTTGTGATAAATGTGGTTTCTATCGTGCAAGGAGAAACCCATGAATTCCAGTCCATGAATTAGTAATAAATGGAAATGCTGGGACCGGCTTATTACCTTAATTGCATCATGCTCCCTTTCGCTGTACGTACCATTTCATATACTGCCATATATTGTGAGAGATGTCAGTTTTGACTGTGATTTTAAGATCGCGTTAAGCTCAATGGTGCCTGAAAGGTTTCAATTTTTACAGGCATCACTTAAAATCAGGTCAGATGGCACACATTGATTATTTTGGCAGTTAACTGTATGTCAGTCCTCTTTAACTGTATGTCAGTCCTCTTTAACTGCATAAGCATTTCCCCAGCTCCTCTTATTTTGAAAACGAGAATGAGTCATCCACCCTCAGCCTTCTCTTTAATGGACTTCGATCCAGTGCTCACAAGTTCATCAGCAGTCATCGTGGCTGTAGTTTAAACCTACTAGGAAGCACCAGATCTCTGTGCTGCTGTTATTTCACCAAGTGGGGGCTAATTTGTCTCTAGGGGTTCATTAGGACCAGCAATACCCATGTGAGGTACTCCAGCTGTGACAAGAAAATAATAAAAGACATGAAGGAAGAAGCACTCTCCATCACCCACACCCAGCTCCCTAATGCTCCAGCTCCAGCTTCTGCTACCTGTTTGTTTTCATCAGTTGCACCTTGGAGCACGTTCTTTAGTTCTTTGCGCAAAGATATTTCAGCAAGGATATGACATAAGGTGTCAGTTACACGACTATTTCATATTTAAAAAAATCTGAGGGTTTCTAATGAAAAATTCACACACATATCCCCCCCCCCCCCCCCCGTAACCCAATCCTTTAACATTGTTGGTGTTACTCCATAAACATAGCTCCTACACCATGTGTTTCTTTTTCTCATGGTAATGCAAAGAACTCCATTGAATTAGTTCAATTCATGTTTTGACAGATGGAAGATACTTCACAAGGGGAAAGTGTTTGCTCATTGACAGAACCTGTTATTCATTAGACAAGGAGCTCCACGTACAGAAAGAAATTAGTAGTTGGCCTTAAGCGGTAGACATTTTGATGTCCCCTGCTACAGAAAGTAATAGAGGAGTTGCTGCAATTTTAACATGTATGCCACCTGCAGGCAGTGACAGTTTATGCTTTTAGTTTATTTGCCGTTTTCTTTTGTGCTAGTTTTTGTTTGTTCAAGGTTTTATATTTAACAAATATGATTCAGCTTTTGCTGTAAAACACCAAATGTTACTTTATCCTAGCTTTCGCTAGAGTGTGTACGCTAGTTTAGAAACGAGAGGACAGAATGTTTTAACAGTGTGTCTGTAAGGTGGGTACATTTGTGCAAGGTTCCTTGCAGGGAAGTCGCATAAAGGCGTAATTATGTATGTTCATTTGCATTTCAAACACTTTATTTGTGAGGCTTGTAGTCTCTTGGGTTTTAGGCTCTGCGTTATAGACTGTGTTGCTCTGGAAAATAGATAAGAGGAGCTCTTTAAAAACACAGCCTTAACTTCAATTATATTGGGCCTATTTGCAGCCTTCGTTGAAACCACTGTAGTCTGGAATAAACCTCAGATTTATTCAATCTCAAGTTTGATATCTTATCCATGCTGCCAATATCACATTTATTATGCCTTCAGCGACATGATGCTGTTACTATTGCATTTGGTGGACTAAATTAAACAGAAAATGTAATCTCATAATAGTATTGTCATTTCTCACTTGCATATGCATGCAAAATTCAATAATGCAATTTCCCCAGACAGGTAAACAATGTTACTTTCTCTTCGATGAGTACAACAAGCATACGTAGTTCCGCCTTCTGAGAATGACTTACAGGTTATTACAACAAAATGCATTTTGCATTGGCCAAATTGTCATTTAATCAGGGAAATGGCATGAAAAACATTGAAATGTAATTGTAGTTGGGTGCAATGCTTGTCTATTTTCACATTTGAATTAGCATTTGAATATTTTTAGCCATAAAGCAGGGTTAGTCTTTTTCTAAATAAATGTCAGATGGCTTTTAATGTTGTCAGAGAAGGCCAATGCTAGTAGCAGAAAAAAATTAATGTATATGTAAGTATGAAATGAAAATGTTATTGTGCGATTACATTTTAATCTAGTTTGCCAAACGCTTCCATACATTACTAGTTGTGCTCATATTTCTTCCTCGACCAAATATGGCATCTTCTGTTATCTGTTTTTTAATTTAATTTTATTATTGTAATTATTAGGGGTGTCACGATCGAAATGAGCTTCCAATTTCCAAAATCTAGTTGGGCTTTTTTTTTTTTTTTGTGTGTGTAACCTACAGTTGGTTCCCTGGTGAAATAAGTTATTGTTATTACATTTTAAATAAATTATTTCAATTTGTCCATATGAGTGGAGCTGCAGCTTTGGGTGATTATTCTCAGGAGGTTCATCATTACAAGTGACCCCTTGCTCATTGTCAGATTTTTATTATTTTTTTATATTGTCATTTGATACATTGCTATAATAAAAATATTGATTATACTCTCTTTCGTTGAGTCTGCTGCACTCTTATTTGCAACAGGTTACTCAGTAGTAAGTGTTGTTGCAGAAGGAAAGACATTGAATCCAAGTCTTTGTGGGTTTTTTTTTATGTCCTCCTGTTTATGTGGGTTTGCTCTATCTGCTAATTGGCTGTAATAAAGAGGCCTGGCAACCAGTGCTGTGATTTTGTCAAAGCAACACAAGACCGCTAACACAACTCCAAAGAGTCGATGTGCCCTAAATGCAAATGCAGTAGTTAAAAAAATAAATAAAAATGGTACAATTATTGAGGAGCAAAAAGAACATATATGAGCAATCACATTCAGTGACGATTTCAATGGGACTGTGCAAATGAATTCTGAATTCTAATTATTGCTTTTTATTTTAGATTACATTTTGTATGCATGCAATGCTCTGCTGAGATTTAGCTCCCCCTCTTTTCAACAAGTTTTACTCCCACATATTTTCCAACACTGTTGCCTCTTAAATACTGCTACTGCATGGCTCTAAAATACGGTTTTAAATAAAAGACTCTGGGAGAATGGGTGATTGGTTAACATTTACGTGTGACTTACTGCCAATTGTGATTTACAACATATTGATAAAACAGGCAGAGAATTAGTGGTTAGCTCAATGGTGCATACTGTACTTGGTTATGGCCACA
>CALSCE010009645.1:3541613-3561362 GCA_943593645.1 Bovichtus variegatus | reverse complement strand
GGTGTGTGTGTGTGTGTGTGTGTGTGTGTGTGTGTGTGTGTGTGTGTTTTTCTTTTTTCTTTTTAGCATAAAATGATAAAGTAGAATGAATTTAGAAACATCGAATATGCAATACAAACACATTGGTATCAGTTGCCATAAATTGTATATAATTGAATTCCACTCAGAAACACTGTCATTAATTCTCTTCACGTCCATATTCTGTAAATGGATGCACAACTGCAGTACAGATTCACGGCTACACAGAACAGAGCCAATCTGACACATGCTGTATTAATGGGATTTATAAGGTCTGGCATGCAAGGTAAAAGATGCCTTGGGGTTACTCGGGGTGTCACAATTCTCCAAATCCGCAATTCGATTTGACTTTCAATTTTAAGGTCACGATTAAATTTTCATTTGGATTAACACATTTTTTCCCAGCACTGACGGCTATGTCATTGTTCGAGTCTGGATTCATAAAGATCAACAGATCATTGTTTTTTTGTCCTGACAACTGTCATTTACATATAAAAAGACAGGCTACATGGTATCAAGCTGAAATGATTCACCATATGTTTTTGGGTCATGTGACCTAAATCACTCAAAAGTTGTTAAAGTTACAGTCTTACAGTGTATTCGTGGCTATCACAAGATTTTCTAAAACAAGACTAATTTTACTCTGCTCCTGATGGTGAACTACACAAATTGATATCATTAATAAACACTGACAGCATGTACTGTATGTGGACAAAACTTGCAGCTAGGGAATCATGCAATTCCAATAATTGGATGGTTTTTGAATTTTTTTAAACCTAAGACCCTTCAGGGCAATACATTAATAGGCCTTGTAAACATCTCCTTATTTATTCTGCTGTTTGAAGAGGTTAAGGCATGGCCTTGAACATTAACATTATTGCAGCATGGCCACTTTTACTTTGTAAGAAGCCCTTAAATTGGCCTCACTACATTAATATTTCTCTCCTCAGATTCAAGGTTTTTAGCTTCAGGGGAGAATGAAACATTGATTTACAAGTTATTCAATATGCGTAAAATCGGTCTTCTAATTGACAAACAACAATAAATTAATGTCAAAAACACTTTGAGTACATTCTTCTACTTTTTATAATAGTATTACTGTGTATGTTTAAAAATAAATAAATAAATAAAAATGTAAGTAAAATGTATTACATAAAATAATGAATTAAAGCAAAAAGAGTGGTCGTCTTACCATAGTTTGGGCAGCAGACCTTGAGCCAGCAGACGCTGGAGAGCACTGTGAGGTTGGTCAGACTGCACAGGCCAAACAACACGCCACAGAAGGCATAGCCAGTGCAGACCGTCTCATTGAACAGCCACCTGGAGGGAGAGACAAACGGAAGAGAACATCTGTGACTGACTGATTTCTCTGTAAAATCCTTCGGGCGAATTTTCACCCAGTAGATGAAACAGGTGATACATTTTCCGACCTTCCCTTGGGTCATATACAACTGCAGTGAGCAGTGATGCATTTTGACCCAATCATGGCACGTATGACAGCTATCAGCCGCACATGCTCGGGGGATCAGAGCAAGCCGGGAAGAGCATTGGAAGAAGCAGGAGACATACAAGAGACACTGTGCCTTGTATTTCAACATTTCATTAACCATTTTTGAATGTTTTTCTTGCATTGTATTGTATTTTTTTTATTTTTTTTTTTTTACATGTGATGAAGACATGATGCCCCGCTACAGGACTGAGATCAACCCCACGCTAGAATAATTGTTTTGGACTATGCACTCGAATTTTCATTTTCAGTTTTTCATTTCTTTTCATCCTCTTTATTTAAATGGAGAATCAATGATGTGATTCAAAGTGAAGGGAACACAATGGAATTAGCGGTGAAGAAGTGAATGCTTTTTCCTCCATTATTATTATATTAACATTTGTCAATCTAGAAAATACCTAATTATGATGACATTTGTTACTGTGCTTTTACTAATAATGGTAGTGCAACAAATTGAAAAGTCTACCTCTGTAATGTTATTGCACTAACCCTACTTAAAACAGTATTCAGTTTGACTTTAGTAGAGAAAGTTGGATTTGCATCTTTACTACAAAGAGCACTATCCTTTGCTGTCTTCTTTCATTGATGTTCAGTCAATAGTGTCTCGTTAGGAAAATATTAAATGTGAAGTCATTACTGTAAGCACTTTTTTACAGACCTGACAAGACGGCTGCAGATGGTCTCAACAGTCTTTTTAACTACAAAGTAGGGCGCACTTTATGAAGCCTGAGAGGGGAAACGCAGGAAAAAAAAGTCCACAAATCCTTTGCTGCTGCTTGTAAAGCTTGACGCGGCTATAATTGATAACTTTATAATAACAATGTATCAAATGGCTATGTGACAACAACGTAACCATGTATAAGGGTTGTTCAAATTGAGGAACCAGAGAATTCTCATCCAAATCTGCAACTGCCCTCGGCTTTTACGGAGCTTTATGGTGAGTTTCTATGGTGGCTATGTTATCTGTTTTCATTGAAAAAGCTCTCAGCATCCAATGTACGCACCAGATGACAGGCATATACAATTAGCAACTAGCTGGGAGATAGGATTTTGAAAAATGAGGGGGACATGTCATCCTACCACTTTTACAAATGTTTGTGTAATTATGTATTTTGTCTCCATAAGTAACAGTGTAAAGGCTTTTGCAAAGAAGTCCTCCTGCTCCCCACATTTCTATTTTAATTCCGGAGAAACATACAATATTTTTAAATGTACTTTATTATTTGCTTTTTATCTTAGTCAAATTTTAGATGGACTTGTAGTCGGTCTGAAAGCTATCAGCCTTAAGATACCTGCCATTTGTACGTGTAATGTTTATGGTAAACGTAAGTTCACCCCCAATTCTCCAGAAACAATGAGGACATTACATAGGTGTCCTCAACGGTAGCTACAGCCCTGCTTATTTACTTTTTTTTACTTGTCCCTTCAGGAAAATATTGATTGTAAAAAAAAAAAATTTTTAAAAAATAAATAAATAAAAAAATGACGTAGTTACATGATATATGAAAGGAGAAAGAGTGGAGGAAACTTGAATGGCCACTCACATGTGAGTGAAGGCTGAGGGGATAGCCAGTGGGAACAGGCTAATGGTCATGCCCAGGTCACTGATGGCCAGGTTAACCACAAAGAACTCCGCAGGCTTCAGGGAGGACTTCTTTCTATAGGCCACAAACAGCAGGATCCCATTTCCCAGAATCGACAGCACACCTAGGAGACAGAGTGGCAGGATATATTGGGGCTGTTGTATTAAAACACACATTTACACAGATAAAGGCTATAAACCTAGGAAATCGCATCACTTACCAAAAATTACGTAGATGGTTCCCATGAGAAAGTCACTGTCTTTCGATATTTTGGACACGAGCAGAAATGTTTCGGAGGCATTTCCCATCTAACAAAACAGACAAATAGACAGAGACAAAGAGAGGGAGAAAAAAAAAGTTAAATGTATGTTTTTCGCCTTCAGGCAATTTAAAAAAAGCGAAACAACTTCCTTTTTATTTTACCAATACCTCAGGACAGAACGCAGAGTGACTTGTGGATCATCAGACCACAGCTACTGTTATAATGCCCCAAAAACCAATTTGCAATAATTAACACAATTCAGAAAAAATAAATGAGTATTGTTTTGATTAAGACAAATGAAAGAGTATGCATTGGTTGTGTGCTGCTCCATCTCTGTCTTCATGATTCTGTACTTCTACAATGATATGTTTCTTACTACCAGTTAAAACGTGATAAAATGCTTAGTGCATATCATTCATTGTTTGTTATGTCACTCATTCAGCATTTATTCTGTAAGTGATGATGCAACAAACCATGAACAATATGTCTCCACCTCCTTCTCTTTTTATGATTTGGAAGCTACACAGTCTCAAAGAGCAGATGCTGCTTCCATGTACAAATTAAATACCATCTCACACTTTAAAATCAGTCATTTGCATACACAGCATGACCTGCAACACACACATACACCATGGCCGAAGGAAGTGCCGGAGGACTTAACGAGAAAATGTATTTATAGCCTTTCCATTTACTCAATGACTTCACCTGTACATACACATTAAAGGGAACCAACAAAGGGAAGAGGCATGTTTAATCTCCTGGGGCTAAGAGTGAAGCTGCTTGTAGATGAATTCTTTATTACCATAAACTCAGGAGATTATTTTCAAAGAGAACCACATGGACTTTCTATTAGCATTCTATGTGGCCTCGGTGCATGTAGCGCAGCTTGTCAGCGGATACAAACTTCCACAGGTTTGTGTGCAAATGCAAGCACTTCCTTGTATGTGCATATGTTTGTACAGTATAAGCACTTGTGTAAGCATGTGTTTTGTTTAAGGGCGGGGGGGGGAGTTACAAATGTACTACAATCATCTGTTACAGTTGAGTCGAAAAGTCTCCAAGAGAGTGTGTGTGGTTTTGTGATGTTACAGTATGCTCAGCCTTTCCCCTTTTTCGAACACTCACATTCAGTGGGGTTGAGGTTGGATGGGCTAGGGCGATGCTTTATGAAGCCCCGAGGGCGAGCTTAAGATGTCCCACCACCAGATGAGTACACAATTGCAAGTAGTGATGAAAGTGTGAATATTCCGAAGAATGCAGACATCTTGTTCGAGAATAACATGAATAGACGAGTGTACCACTAAATGAAATGAAAGGCTCACAGTGTGCAGGGTTAGTCAATACACATGTGTAATGAAAGATCTTTATAAAAAAATGATATACATATGTAAGAAATGAATACAGGCAATATGTGCGTTTGTGTGTGTAGAGCATATAAAGTACTTCTCCCTAATCCTGCATTTCCTATGCTAAATTCTCATAGATGGGGATAATGGCACATTAACAAAGTTGATTATCGTGAGGGTGCTGGGAGTTATGTTTTTCACCGGTGATGGAAGAAGTATTTACACAATTTGCTTGAGTAAAAAGTAGCAATACCACACTTTGAAAATACTCAATTGCATTAAACATTTTACTCGTAAAAGTACAAAATAATTGTCAGCAAAATATACTGAAAGTATCAAGTAAAAGTATTCATTACGCAGAACGGCCTCTGTCATTGTTATATTATTAGATTCTAAGAGTTATTACATTGCATGCATTGATGCATTAACACGCAAGCAGTACTTTAATGTTGTAGTTGGTTGAGCTTACGGCTTCATATACTTTTGGGTTGTTTAATCTATAATACCGTATCACATTAAAGTAACTAGTAGCTATATCTGTAAAATAAATGTAGTACAGGAAAATGTACAATTGGATGTATAAATTAGCATAAAATGGAAACACTCTAGTAAAGTACAAGTACTTCAAGATTGTACTTTCCAGCACTGCTGTGACCATAGCTATACCACCAAAATATTACACAAGAATTATCAAGGTACATTGTTTTTTTTTTTGTTTTTTTTTAAAGGATCTCCATTAGCTGAACAACAGTAATTAACAAGTTCACCTGATGGCGTATGTAACACAATTACCACTCTAAACGTATACAACAAGTCCCCAATAAATGTCAAGCATAAATAAGTATTATACATATTTCAAGAATGAACGATGCATAAACTACAGCATTAAACTTAGAGCCGGCTGCTCTGTGTGAATGCCTCCTGTCTTTGCCTTCCTAACTCTCTTGTGGCTACACAAACAGTGTAGCAAAAGTATGCTGCACTTCCAATACTCCCAATGTCTTGTGTAGGCTGCAAGTTCATCCACCTTTTTTGGCCTGAAATCTCACATTCACCGTGATAAACCGTGGGATGGTTAGGCTAAGTCTCGCTTTTCTCCTCTCACTTAACTTCACACAAGATTGTTTTGCCCTTTCAGTAGCTCAGTAGCTTCACAGGAATATTTTTTTTTTTACTCTTTTATCCAACCTGTTTCTGAAAGTATGCATCCAAAATATACAAAGATTGAAAACGAGTATTAATGATGGGAAAAATCAGTGCATTTTGTATGCAGTTCGGAGCAAGTACAGTATAATATTGATCCAAGCTGAATTACGCTGAAGGTGTTTTTTATACGCCTTAATGACCCTTAACATTTGTATTCATACTTCACATCACAGTTGGACTATCTGCTCATCTTTCTCTCTTTTCTAAACTTTTATAAATGCTTCAACCTCACCTACAACAGTTCTCAGCCCTGCAGCAGCCAATGCCAGTTTGATGGGTGTTTGGACATAAATATGTGGAAATATATCTCCATGCAGATGTTGCTGTAAGTTTCCTTGATCTACAATAGCATATTTATGTATTCCATGCTGAGACTCTTCTAACCTTTAGCATCATGTTATTACACCTGTTTTCCCTTCGTACCGCAGTTCTTAACTTGAAACACAAGCTTAATCCAGCGTATTTTACACTCTGTTTGATTCTCCAAACACAGTACTTACTGGGCTTATGAAACCATTCGACATCAATTGCAGTGACTTAAAATTGCTTGGTGGTAAATTGTGAAAACACGACTGTTCTTTCCTAAAAAGAGCTCTCCACTGATTTTAGTTCATAATGATTGACAGTTTATTGATGCAAACTGATGCAGCAGAACCAGTCATATTGTTTTTGTTTTTTTCTGTGCATTCTTCTTCCTTGTAAAAACGTATCGCTTTTTTATTACCTATTGCTTGGATGTGTCATGCTAGTTGTGGATAATGTAGCCCCGGGCTGCTGCCTTTTTTCATATCGAAACTTCACCTCCAACCGATGTTGACATCACTTAAGGTAATCTACCAGACTTTGTGTAGCTTCCTCTGGAGCCACAAAAAGCTTTATAAAACTTTGTTTTTACATTTGCAGTAGTACTCTCCAACACTTGGGAAAGACTATGATGTAAATTCAGTGCAATTCCCCTTTTTAATTAAATTAAAGTTGAAAATGATCTGTAAAAAGCTGAGAGATTTGAATAGCACCTTCGGATGATACTATGTCAGGGGTACAAGGAGCATGACTGGATTAACAGTCTGCCTGAGAGGATAAAGTCAAGAGAGACACTGAGTGAGAGTGAGGCAGAGGAGGGAGGAACCCTTGCTCACCCCAGTCAGACTGAGAGGGGAACAAACTGTACAGAGTGAGGGAAAGTCATAAAGTGGCTCTCAGGCTGTAGCTGAATGTCAGCATTGGGGCTAATCATTGTAGAGGACGTCTTTGACAATTTGAGCCTTGCTGTCATTCAAATTGAATTTACAGTCTACACACACATTCAGTACAAACGGAAAGAGAGGGCGAAATTGTCGAGGAGAGCGAAGGAGACTGAGAATATTGTAAAAGAATGGGAGGCTGTAACGAATAAGCGAGGACATGTATAGAATTAGGAAACTCCTACAACTGAAACTGTCAAAGATGGGATTGGAAGCAGAATGGAGATTACTCATCGACTGGGACAAAGGGACAATGTCAAAATTCA
The DNA here is from genome assembly GCA_943593645.1 of Bovichtus variegatus. NCBI lineage: Eukaryota > Metazoa > Chordata > Actinopteri > Perciformes > Bovichtidae > Bovichtus > Bovichtus variegatus. The sequence continues at coordinate 3,553,930 of CALSCE010009645.1, read as the reverse complement.
GTGACACTGAAAATATCCACCCTGAACACACTAATCATTGAATAACCTTGTTAAATACAAAGTGATAGAGAGAGTGGGATACAACTAAGAGTGTATTTTCTTTTTATCATATTTGGGAAACCGTTTACTGTAGTGATATTTACACATGCGCTCTTCCCTTGAGTCTCCAATACTACTATAGATGTGTTTAAATATTCCAACAACACACCAACTTAACTATCAGACTAATCTTCTTCTATCACAACATAAGCAGTTTTCTCCTCCTCTCCTTCTCTGTGTTTACCGAGTGTTTTTAAAATGAAAAAGAGTAGCAATGGAATAAAAAAATTTAAAAAAGCAAACACCCACATTTTAATTTACAAGACTCCAGGTTTGGAGTTGTAGTGTTTAGCACAGTTTGCTCACAGAACTAACTGGAGTTAATAAAAATTATGATTTGTGTAGCTTGTTTTTGTAACATAAGTTACTACTATCATGAACCACATAACATTATACCAGATCACTGGAGTTTTGCATACCATTGAGATCCAGATTAAAGAAATCACATTTTTATGAGCAGACTTTGACGTGTACAAAGAATGGAGGGAAACACCAACATTGTCCTAAAAATAAGAGATTTACTTGTATGCAGTAATTAGTTTTTTTTAAAGTGGCTTATTTAGCTCATTCAATTATACTCATACATCATATGAACTTTTTTGCAGAAAATCACATTTCCTGTTGTAAAGATATAGTGAAAAATGAAGCCTTTTAGTAGTATATTCATAGCACACGCGCAACATGCATCCCTGTCTCCTACAAAATACATTTACAGTAAAAAGCCCAGGGTTTTGAGGCTGGACACCAGGGTTCATGACCTCATTCCATGTTTAGTTGGGTTTAGGCTACTAAAATGTGGTTAACAAAAAGGTGATTGGTTAAATAATAAAAAAGCCAAAATTGGCCCATACTTTTAGTCAGAGTTGACTTTCTAAATATTAGAAATACCAAGGAACACAACCATTAATCAGGTTAATTATGTCTTAGTTTAGATGAGCAGATATTGTAATGGGAAAATAAGATATGTTGACATGAATTTGAAGATACTGTATGTATAATGAAGTGTCGGGACCCCACTTAGAATTTATGAATTTAAATCTGGTGCTAACTGAAGGTTATTTCAACACATGGCGAGGACGGGTTTGATCAGGACAACACTGATCAAACATGGTAAATCCCAGCTTCAGAACAACTTTATTTTACTGGCACACATTTTGACAAAGAAATCTTATTTATGAAGTCATTCATATGTCATGTATCATTAAATGTTGAAATGCTGATCGTCCCATTCATTTCCACAAGTCATCACTCACCCACCTAGCATCAATCCTCCTCAATCAAAAGCCATAATTGATCAGTCCTTTCACAAGTAACTGTCATTATTCAGAAGCACTTTCTCCAGTATGCAGTAAGCACACATTAGTAAGCATAATGTTACCAGATGAATAGCATATAATTGAGTGCAGTCAGGAGGAACAATAAATTATAATTTCCATTATAATGTGGAATTTAGTACAGTGGAAACCCCTTTACAGTCCGTTTATCCACCCATCTGTAGAATAGTGTTTGCTCTTATGTATTAAGAAGGAAAAAAAAAACAAATCAAATCAATTCATATCAATACACTTATTTTTTTTTTGGACTATGATGGAAAATGGTAGAGACCCAGACAGCAAAGACCTATTTATGAGCTTATAATGTGTGTTTTAGGAACAACCAGTATGTCCCGACCAGAGGCTCTATGGTTTAGTAAGAACTAAGAAATCCCAAATGTAACCATACCCCTAACTATTTGAAATCTTCAAATCAATTCTAAGCGTCACAGGAAAGGATAACATAATATGACTGTCGGATATATGATAAAAAAAAAAAAAAATTTTTTTTAAAAAAAGAGCAGCCGCATATTGTATTGGAATGGTTTTCTGAGCCCTGAGTAAATGTGGTACAATATTCCAGCTGTGATGAAATAAAGATGTGGATTCACTTTTCAAGGTCGACAAAAAATTGAAAAGACAGAATTTTGGCGTACGAGCCTCAACTGAACAAAACACGGCCGCAAAATGTGTGGAGATTAAGCACACACATACTGTACACCCCAATGTAGCCATGTGAGAACAAGTCACCCTATTTACTGAACCATTAAGGGCCTAGTTAGACTCATGAATAATGAGTCAAATCTCGCTACAGTGACCTAAACTATGCATGAAATAAGATCCAGCAATCTAGAGGGCTAATCACATATTACCCTCCAAATCACCCGGTCCACAGTTTATTTAGAAGGTGCATCTGAGCCTGGTTTTCTCTCTGGTTTATAATCATGATGTGCACTAGGGGGAACATTTTTCATCCACAGTGCTAGAAAGGCAAATGGGCCAAACAAGCAAACTGAAACGAGCAGAAAAGGATGCATCTTCAAGAGCTGAGATTATACCCAGTGAGCCAATTATAATCAATAAGCATCATTATGTATTAGTGACATGAGTGATTATCTTGTTTCCCCCCAGATGTCACTGATGAGAGCGATACGGAAAACAGAGAATCCCTCTTTCTATCATGTTTTTTTTTTTTTTTAATTCTTCTCCTTCTCCTCAGTCTTGTGTCTCTCAGCCTTCCACAGTCTGAACTCATCCTTTACTCTGTAACCCAGAAAGAAATGTGTTGCCTTGAGATGTACACATATGTAGTACCCTTCCCAGGAAGCCACCCCCTTTTTGAAAGGAGACCTGAGCTCACTGTGGACAGACCCTACATTTTTGAAATTGCGAGACTCGTTGCCCGACAACTTATCCAAACCGTAACCATTGAAAGTCAATGTCAAACCCTTTACCATTTGAGGTCAATGCCGAAATGTAACCTTCTCGAGACAGTTTTGTATATCTTGGGTTATCTTCTAGACACGACCGGACAACAGATCACTGGAAGAATTGAATAATGCAGAGGAGTCAGAAACTCTGATATATGATGGAGTGCAAGACACTTCTCCTAATGGCCTCCATTATGGCTCGCTCATTTCATTCTCAACTCCGGTCCTCCTGTCACTTCCTGTGAGTTGTTACTTGATGAGAGAGGGGATAAAAGGAGGAAAAGTGAAAAAGCTTTTAGATCCACCCAATCTCTCTTCTTCTCTTCCACCATCTCCTGTCCTCATATTTCATCATTTTCTCCCTGAGGGTATTCATCCATCTAGCCCCCCCCCATTTTAATCTTTCTCCTAAAAACTTTGCCTTTCTCTGTTTTCATTTCGTTTCCTGGAATCATTTGTTTTTGCTGTGAAAGCAGAGTATACTCTTTGCTTTTTTCGCGGAGAGTTATGTACATCTCGATCTATTTGCAGTCTCCTGGAGGAGGCCAACTGTTAACATTCAGGCACAGATGGTAGAACCAAACAAAGACAGTCGTTAGGGGTTCAGTAGTTAAGCATCTGTGTATGTATGAACAAGTATCTTAGGGACTGAATCTGTTCAAAGGCCACTCAAAAGCATCAGTGATTTGTAGCCATGTGTTTAATATGTGCTTTTATAAAGCAATGAAAATCCCACTTCTACCCACATGTACAACCTTGGTTGCATGAGCATTTTAATTAATATATAATAGATATGTCCTGGCATATTTGAAAGGCACGGCATCGGCCGATGAAATTCGATCGTTACTGGTTTATACTGTGTTTTGTCCACCTCAGCCTGCCATTGCTGCTATGCTGCTCTCCTTTACAGCCGACGAGCTCTGAAGTGCAGCACAATGTGACTCTAAATGTCTCTTACTCATTAGTACAAAGTGGTGTACAAAATATTTCGGTAGCAGCCTCTCATTTTTTCTTTAACTCTGTGAGGAATTTGATGACCGGCCAAAATTGCACTTATGTACTCATTAACAATTTGAGGGGTCGAATTTGGACCTTCAGTATTTGGATGAGGTTGCTCTTGAAAAAAGGGTCAAATTTAGTAATCTACAGCTGTCTAAAACAACAGTAAAACACACATTCTCACTTAAGTAGCACCAGTCTATCTGCTGTATTTCTTCATTTGAAATATTTTGGTATGATTAACTGCGCTAGTGTCATTTAATTTCATATATTCTCCATAAAATATCCAACATGTAGGATTACTTACTAAGGGAAAAAAAACAGTTTTGAAGTGAAGAGTGGTAGATGTTCAGTAATTCAGAACAAAGCAACATTTTACAGGGACAGCGTAAAATGAATACGACAGATTTTTTCTGATGCATATATGATGGGATTTAATATGTGCATTAGCAACCTTTTTCATGTTGAAACCAATCAACATGTCTCTGGAATCACTTAAAAGCTCTTGACAATCACCTATTTCCATTTCGACATGCCTTCTAATTTACCTCAAGAAAATAAAAGGGGGCGATACTCTGCTTATCAATCTCATGAATACTAACGTAAGAAGCACAATCCTTGCCTCGGATGTTGAACAAGTAGAAAATTACGGGAAAAAAAGGGGCCTTTAATTACTAAAGAACATGATGTCACTGCAGTTCTCTCTCTCAGTCGACATGAAGTCAGATGGAGATGATAGTGGTTATATAACGTGCTTTAAACTGTGTGTGCGACTTCAGTATCATGCAATGCTGAATTATGCGGTTTCTTGACATGCATTCCATTGTAAGTCTTAAATTACTTTGCTACAACGTTAAACATATTTACATACTTTTTTCAAAATACAAAATCATTTTCTTTTTTTTGTTGCACAAGAAGCATCCCATGACATATAAAGTGACACTAACCGCCCAAAGGTGTGGTTTTGTGCTTTGCATGCCACCAAACCTACATTTGGCAACATGCACATCATTTGTGCATTAAAACGTGTGCGACTGTATGTGACTTCAACTCCCTTTCAGCCAAATAGAAAGTTGGGATTTCTCTTACTCGTATACTGTATATCTTCCCTTCCAGTCATCCATCCATTTAGCCAACATCTATCTCCCCTTTTAATCCAAACATTTACCCGAGTTCATGAAAATTACATGAGTTGAAGTCGTCTCTTGCATTCCTGACATGCCCCTGTCCCTTATTCATTTATACTTCCATCTGTTCACAACCGCCTGACAAACAGCGCAATGCTCAAACGTTGACTTTCTCTTTTCATTCGTCTTTGATATTTACAGTGACTCCAGTCACTCATCCCTCATTCTCCCATCTTTTCACCTCAGGTCGAGCCACTGCCCTCTGCAAACACAATACGTGGATGCACCCTAATCACTTGGCTATTGCCCTCAGCAAAAGTTTTTGGATTGTTTACTTTAAGAAGTTTTGCAGGGTTCAAGCTACATCATTCAGGATTTACAAGCTCTGCCATGAGTGCTAAAGAATTTGGGGTTAAAGGACAACAAACGTTCCTCCTCTTCCATGTATCACCTTCTACATCGCCATGTCTCGGCCTTATCTTTCCCATTTGCTCTTTCACGCTCTCTCCTTTGTCAACCAGCTTCTCTCTTAATGGGAGCTTTTAGAAGTGCCATGCACATAAACATGTGGATCATTTCCTGTGTTAACATTTAAATACGGTTATCTTAATAGGGTAAATGCAGGGTTAACGAGAAGGGAAAACATTTCACTTTTGATTGGCAGTTTTCCAACTAGCCAACACAGCAGCATGTCACAAACAACAAACAGGTGTTTGATAAATAGCAAACCTCAAACCTGAATCTCATTACATGCAGATATAAATGCGTTTGAGAAGACAGATGCGAGACAAATGCATCTTTCACACTTAAAGAGAAGTCTCGGTCAACAAGACATATGTCTCAAAAATATGTTGACTGTGTTACTGTTATCACAAATATCAAAGCAAAAATGTATTCTGAATAAAAAATCTATAAAGTGATTGGTAATAACCTTATTTTATATACTGAATTGTGGGTAGTGCACTGGGCTCAATGTACCACGCATCATTTAAACTGGTCGAGAGTAATTGCTTGCTCTTCAAAGCAAGGTTCAGTTTTTTCTTGTATCTTTTTGCATCTTAGTCTCCTAATTAAAGTGCAGAAGTTGTCGTGTTTGTTGCTAATCCTCAAATCTTGCCTGAAATCATCACCGTTCAGCTTGTGTGCATGTTGCACACTCCAGCTCTGCAAAGCTGTAGTTGCAAACCCTAAACAGCGTCTTGGGTTTATCTGATTATGTACTGAAGATAAGCATTACAATCAACATCAAACTGATTTTCCCTTTTTTTCTAACAACAAATAAGAAATCTGAAAATACAGCTTTAATAGGCTGCATATTAAGTACTATGTTGTTCCTCCTATAGGGACTCCTGTAACTCTGTCTTCTAGCAACGGAATTTCTTTATAACTAATTTGTTATGCCAAATATGTTTTGAGGCAAATGTAAATGTTGCTTTAATTATGTTCCGTGAAACAGTGCTTCTGTGTGAAGGAAGTGCTACTTTTTAACTGCATGCAAGGCTTAGGGAGGTTAGTCGATGGTGAATGGTGGCAGTAGAGATCATAGGACATTGATTCTGGAGACTGCGTTAACGGCGCCCCGATGAGTCCACTGTGTAGTTAGTTTTAGCAACAGAAACACATTGGTGAATATTAGCGGGAAAATCGCACTTATCCTTTTATAAGCCTCAGTGTGACAAGTGAAGGTGGAGAGATATGAACGTGTAAAGAGCTGATCTTAAGAGTTTCTACACTCCTGGTTGGATATTAAAATATATAAACACACTACAGTACAATAATTAACTCCTGTTTTATGGTGTCTGTTCACGCCCTCCACTGACTTTACATTGACATTGTCAAAATATTTTCCGTAAAACATTTTTAATAATGAAAAAAACCCCAAATTATTATTTTTTTTAAGTTCCAAGGTTCTATCATCTATTATACAATTACTTTTCCTGATGCTATAGGTTTCAGCCCTAGTGGTATATCAATATCGGTGTCGAGTTTAGGCAGTTATCTTCGATCGTATCGAAGTCATCTAGTTTGGCTCTAGCTTCTAGTATACACTTCTGTGTTCAACCTTTAGTGGAGGTGTGTTTAGCTTGCTGCATAGCCTTGCACATACTTCACACTCACATACTGGAGACAGAAGACCTCTATTTCAAACTAATGTATCAAATAGTAAAATCTTCCAACAAGAACATGAAAAAAAACAAAATGCATCAAATATATCAGCTGTTAATACAATCTATGGGCATACACCTTAACTTATTAGACTCTTAACAGAAGAAAACATTTGAAATGAAACATTTGGAAATTGGACCTCAAGTGTTGAGCACCGTGCAGGTCCACGTGACTCATCCATGCCCTGCTGCTGCCCTGCCTGAGGATTCCCATAGGGCTGAAGGAGGTTTCGCTGTGGGAAACAGAGATCAAGGAGCTAATCCAGACATTAACTATTCTTCGCGGGACCTGCCGGTTGCAGACTGCAGGATACCAGAGACGGATGTGTTGGCACTAGTGTGTCACAATACCAAAAATTATGACTTTGCTACTGATACTGAAACGATACCACGGCAAAAACCTAAAACATCAGAGAAAGTAATGGAATAATAGATGACAGAACATGGAACTAATACAATACTTTTTAAATTTTTTTATAAATGCGGCTCTTATTAAAACACTATCATTCCTAAAATACTGGTATAGCACTGTTTTTAACAGCAGGGTATTGCGACACCTGTCTAGTATTGGTATATTTTGCACAAAACAAGCCCCAATGCATTGTGTGTGTGTATATACTATGTCAGTGTGATATATTAAGTAATGACTGCATCATGTTTCTGAAGTATTTTAATCTCGTCGTTGCCCATTGCTGAAAATGTAACCTGCCAAACGGGTCACTTGGGTGTTCAACTTTCACTGTGCAGAAAGATGCATGTGCAGAATCTGAGTTTAAAAGTCGGAAATCTGAGTTTAAAACCTGATCTTTAAATTGTGAAACCTCCAGTGCTCGTATCCCCGGAGAGAAATTAAGGGCATTTGGTGTCCAGTAGTTAAACTTTTTAAAAGAACAATATTTACATATTCATAGACTAAATGTGATTTCAATAATTTGTAACTAATCAACCTTTTTTTTTTTTTTTTTTTGATAAACTCATAACGGACATTATTATTCCAAGCAGAATATTTTTTTAATGAATTAAAACATATCTGAAGTTAGATGGCATTTGCATGAGGAAAGATGCAACTCGACAAACCAGATATATTATATACAGTAGCCCAAACATCTGTCCACACATTTGTCTCAGAGGGCTTTACAATCTGAACAACATGCAACACCATCTAAGCTGTAGACCAGTGATCCTGATTGGAAAAAGTGGAGAAACCTCATTTTTAGCAACAGACCTCTGTTCTTCCAGGACGCGGAGACATACAACAGCTGCCTTATGTACAGAACAGACCGAAATAGCAGAATTAAAACACTTACTCGGGGCATAATGAACAATTTAAAGTTAAGTAAATATGGCTCACTGCTCCATCTCTTTGTCCCCCAGACTTCAGCTGCAAATCCTTCTTGCCTCCCATTCTCATCTCATGGCCACCTCCTATCCTTGCCTGCCAGAAGGGCTATCATTCATCAAATTGTAATTTTAAAAGCTTTTCGCACCGCACAGAATTCTCCAACTAGTCATCCTTTCACATCGAATGTCAAGTTTGGAGTGGAGAAACTGCAGTTGAGGTGAAGAAAGGAGAAGAGAACTGATTCGGAAATGAAGCACCCTCTGCCGGCTTATTTTCTTTTCCACTTAGACATGGCGCATCATTGGCGCTGTCCTTCCGCCATCGTAGGCCAAAGCCACTGTAGGAAACCTGTGTTTGTTTGGGGTTCAATGATTTTCATACACTAATCCATCACTTATCATAATCCAAGTAGCCCTATATAGAGAGGAAAAGAGGGAGATCAAAAGACTAAGAAAGGAAAAACAGACCAGGAGGTTATGACAGCTTGTCCTTGCTCCCGTTTCTGGCATGTGGCTACCAGCATGAGCCCAGCCAGGCCTCATGAGACCTCAGAGAAAACAAAGCTTTCTGGAACTGGGTTCGAATAGCTTCGGGCTATAGCTTGGCAAGTTCAACAAGTCAAGAGACGGGTGCAGGATCTCGTAGGTCAAGCAGACACAAGGACAGACACACACTCGCATATACACTGTCAGACATTACAGGTCGTTTATCAGATGTGCTTATCCAGAGCGACTTACATTGAACTAACTACAGGGACAGTCCCCTGGAGCAACTCAGGGTTAACTGCCTTGCTCAGGAGCACAATGATGGCAGCCTGGTATTGAACTCACAACCTTCTGGTGTTCTATTTGAAACCCTGAGTACTAGACCACTAGACTACCACCATCCCAGACAGGAGACATGTGCTTGCAATATTGTTAAAAAGTCAAAAGTCCCCAGTCAATCTATGTAGTCTTCTCCACTTGTCATGAACCAGCTCACTCTTGGTTTAACGGGGATTTTTACTACTTGTTTTGATCTTTTTGCTGCTAAATGTGAATAAAACATTTTTTTTACTTTGAGTATTTGGATGATGTTTGCTATTGTCTGCTCACATACTGCTAGCCTCAATACTTTTCATAATTAATATGTAATTGCGATTAAATAGATTTACGTAATAACCGTGTGTCTATATAAAAAATGTCACCACCCAATGACAATTTATACACTCTATACGTACTGTCATCCTTTCTTCTTGCTTTAAGGTACTTTCAGGTTTCTTTGAGCCCTCCATATGCTGCTGATAAATTAACTATGGTAAACTGCACTAACATTATTAGATTTAATGCCATGCTCATTAACATAGATGAACCACTTGCGTAACAGAAAGTAAAAGCATATTACATTTCTCAATGCAAGTCATTAATCTCCTGAAGATGATTAGTCACAGTAGAATAGTTTCAAATAAAGATTAAAAAAAACAATATAAAATCCCCGGGTCATCACAGCTCAGATCTTTACAAAGACTTCAAGGGCGTACTATTTCCCACAAAGCAATTGTGAAGCTGGTTGGTAGTAGGAATAAATTAATTAATGTAAAGGGTCCCTTCATCTTTATCAAATAGTAATACAGAGATCAGCAGAATGATATTGATCAATTTGATAAATTGTAGGAGAAACTGTCAATCCAACGTTGTGTCCTTTCTCTAAATGCGTGCGCACACACACACACTCACACTCACACACACACACACACCCTGTTTTGTAGGATGACAGTGAGCCTAAACCTTGACCCTCCACTTTTTGGCGTGTGTGCTGGTCTGCTGTATGTTCTTTGAAACTGAATCTCTGCTAGATTATTATTCAGTGAGTTTTCATTTCAGGAAGTGGCCATAACAATTTCTGCACATATAATCACATGTACACAGACAGACAAGCACATTGATTAACCAGGCCCTGAAACTGTAACTGACAGCTTAATTTGAAATCTTTAGACGTGGAACAAGAGACTTAAATGTCATGTCATTTAAAACAAGTGTCTTGTTTAGAGGAGAACCTATACGTCTTGTCTCGCTAAAGACTTGGCTGTCCTTCACTGACATAATAACTTTGCCGACGTTGTAATACAAGAGTGTTCTTTGTTTAAACTTACTTATAAAAGCAAGTTTTAAAGGCTTATAAAACCTATATATAAAGCAATAGGATGTTGCCACATTGACACTATTGCTATAATGCACATGGTAAGTCTCTCACCCAGTCACTTACACTGGGACAGTAATAATGTTGGCTTGTGCCTCTTAATTTGTAGCCCCCAACCCCCACACCCATCTTGTGTGTAGCTAATTAATTAATTAATTAATTAATTGTCAATTAACCAAGACAGATATTTATCCTCAGTTTTTATCCTGTGTTTTTTTTTTCTATTAGTTCTACTACTAATTCATTGGGGTGCTTGCTTGCCTAAGATGTGCTCCAATTGAGAAAATATGCACAACAGCCTGAAATGTAAGCATTTGACTATTTAAATGTTGACATTCAAATCTTATCTCTATCAAATGCAGTAATACACAAGAAGTAAAGCAGTACTGATAGTAAATAACAGTTGTTTCATTGTCAGATTAATTTCACATGATTTCATCAAAGCGTACAGTATAACAGTGTTCATTTTGTTTTCTATTGCCCTCAGCTGTATTCTGTTTCAAACTGTATGGTCTTGTACAGCTTATTAACAAAATAATATAAAGTAAACATGTTTTTGCAGAGGCAAATCAATTAATTAGTTAAAACTTGTAATCATACTTAATAAGAGCTAATCCCAAAAAGATAAGGGTAAGACTCGCACACATGCAAAATGGAACACTTTTTTTTTTTTTAGCCATGCTAACACCGTAAAGCTCAAGGTATGGCGATGTCTGTCTGTTGGTCAGTACCCCACTTTGGTCCAGAATGAAATATCTCAACAACTATTTGATGGATTGTCATTGTCAAATGTTTTATTCACTTAAAGACCAAAACCGTGAGCTAAAAGAGCTTAAAGTTCAAAAGTTGCTGAGTTTGGTGTTGATTCTCTGCAGGTTAAACAAAACGAGTCAGCCTTTTCACATTACATGGTGATTTTTGATTGTCAATATCAGAATTAATATCTAATGCAGGTTTAAGACTGCATTTCAGTTTGCACCCCCTGCCACCCTCCCCCCGCTCCGAGCACGGGTATCAATTTGCTGGGTCACTGAGATGACGCTGTGCCGAAGGGGAAACCCAAGCTTCAGCACTGCACTAAGCTTGTCAGCTTTAACTAGTGGAGGGTTATTTAAGTTACTGTTCATATGTGCCATTCTCCATTTACATTTAGTCTCTCTATTCTTATTCTCTGAAATTGTTCCTGCTTTGTGGCACACACAAATGCTAGATTGTGTGTTATGTGTGTGTTTTGTATTGTTTCCTGATGTACAGTAAATGGTAATGAAAAGAGGGTCAAAGAGGTTATTTTTTTATAAATGCTCTGTACACATTAGAGACCTGTCTGCACTCATTTTAGCTCCATTGTGTTAAAAAAAAAAAAAAAAAGTTTTCCCTTTTTATTCTTCCTGTGATATCATATATCACCTCCTGAAAGGGGATCATTTACATTGTAGAAGTTGTGAAAACAGAGACGAACAAATTATATCTTTGACAGGGTGTGCGTCTTCTATTTACGCAGAAATATCTTACCATTGAAGGGCATTACTCTCGACACTCCCGTTACCATAGTAACACACTGACGTTGGACACTGTTAGTGTGAAGGTAAAACAGCACAGAACGCACGCACATACGTTATTTGCTTGTGTTGAACCACAGATTAGGATGACTAATGTCATTAGAG
>CALSCE010009645.1:3431799-3452699 GCA_943593645.1 Bovichtus variegatus | reverse complement strand
ATATACACACACACGTTATCCATGCTTCAGCTGTTCCTGAGGGAGACATGAATGTTACAATCCATCAAGTAGATGTTGAGATATTTCACTGGATAAGTGAAAACTTTGATGTGTGCTGGTGGGGCTACAGGAAAAGTGAGGGAATACGTGATGGGATACTTCCTCTGGGGAAAAGGAACATCAGAGAATGTCATGACAATCAAGCGAGGAGTGGTCGAGATATTTCAGCCTGAGCTTTCACAGTCGTGGCAGTGAGGAGTTTTGATTGTCAGTTTGAGTCAAATCCCACAGAAGCAGTTTATCTGCTCAGCCGACTGAAACCAAGAGATTAGTGGCTAATTGAGTTTTACAACTTAACAAAGCGACAACCTTGGGCTGCGGTAAATAAGCAGTGCAACAAAAACAAACAAAAAAGACCTTTGCCTCTGGTTGGAACAAACAAATACACTCACAAACAACAATTCAATGCAGTAGTACATGCAGTACATGAGCCTGCACCACACATACTACATAGAGGGTCTGTAGGGTGGCCTATCACACATATAGCTCTCTTTGCGTTTTTAATCATCTTCTTATAATTGTCCTTCACACACATGTACACTCTGCTCGATGCTCACACATACAGTATGTCTTGCTTGGCTGTATGTATGTGTATGTGTTGGATGTATGTGCTCTGATGGACAATCCCATAAAGTTGTCTCGTGACACATAAATTCCGTCATCCATGCGAGCCCCAGGGCCATATTGAGTTTGTACACATCAAGCACATTCCCTGTATCATCTTACAGCTTTAAACACTGAACAGTGCTTTGTTGCACTTTATTAATTTGGTTCATTCAAATAACATGTACAAATTACTGTAGGCTGAAGTTTATAAAATGTAAAATTGCAAAGGAACAACACTCGTTTTGAGATTTTATTGAGGGTTGCCGCTTGCAAGTCAAATGTAATGGCTTATGGAGCGGCTTTTTGCAATGAGGTCAATATGTTAACTTGTCAATGTATAGATATAGCTGCAAATGACAAAATAATGGCTTGTGAGAGCAGAGCACATGAGTCAAGTTTCTATCCAAATGTAGCACTCATTTTTTTTATCTAAAGAAAATCAGAACAAAACAAAGAAATGTAAATTAATGCATACTACACTCCACTACTGCTATGCGAATATATTAGAATTTTGGAGAGTTGAGACAAACCGTTGGTGACGCTAATGCTCGAGTCAGGTGACATTAACAGCGTCTTCTACTCTGAGTTTCACAAGTCATGCACTCAGCCACACATTCAATCACCCAGCCGGTCAACAAGACAGGTCAACTCCCAGTTGATTTGTCACCCTGTTTTCTCATTATGTAGCCTCTCTGCTCCTCAATCCCTCTTTCTCTTTTTCTCTGCCTCACAGCCTATCTGCGCTAGTCTCTTTTTTTTTTTTTTTTTTTTAGGTCTCACTCTGCTACTTCTCAGTCACATACCTCTTCCAAAGCTTCTCGGCCTAATTTGATGACTCTTTCCAACACTTTTTCCATCACCTATCTCATCTTTAGTCTCTGACCCCCACGTAGCTCTCATCCAATACCTTTGTCCAGCTCGTCAGACTGTTCCTCTCCTTTTTAAAGAGCCAGAAAGCTTCACGTTTTGCCTCTCAATTCAACAAACTCTTTTCCCGACAACTTGTTAGCTTTCCTCCAGTTTTCAAACAGTCTAGCTTTCCCAGGATATGGAAAGGTTTCCCGATCACCTAGGCGATGCTGTGCATCTGTATTTGTTTCTGTGGGCCAATATGAGCAAGTCCTGGATTGCACTTCTCTCATCTTGCTGCCTCCAGACCTCCAACATCAACCGTCAGTCTCTGGTCGCCAGCTTGCCTTTCCCGAATCTCTGCTCATGTCTGGACAGTTTGGTTGCTGCCTGTATTTTTTCGTACAGTCTAATAATTCCATAACATTGCTGTTGTCAGTTTGTACAGCAAGCCACAGTCCCACTTACAAAGTCCCCGACTCTACAGAAGTACTTGTCATCGCCATCATCCTCTCCAGGGGACTTAGCTCTGTCACTATGAAGCAGACTGTGTGTTCAGAATTATGGGCCATAGCCTACAATCAACAGACAAGGCTGCGCTAACCATCATTTCCTTCAGTTTGACCTAATTCAGTCCTTATTTCGCTGTTAAAATGTATTAATATGCTCAACTTGTTAGCAATGCTTAAAACTTAAGATAATGCTAAGTCTTGTTTTGCCACTGTGTATCTCTGTAGTAAAATAAAATGCATCTTTCAGTATTCACTTTGAACAGAAACTATGCAATATAAACTTGATCAGACACTCGAAGAAGTGTCTAACCAAAAGGAATTTATTTATCTTATATATCCTAGCATAACTGCTAAACATGCGTTGTGATTTCAGTCACCCTTAGATACGAGAACGTATAGATGAGCAATAAAGGATTCCATACATTCCCGCTTTATTACTTTCCACATTTTTGAAGATCGTCTTGGCTCTGAACCTCTCTCCACTCTTTATCTTTCCATTACTTCCTTGTCTGTGGTCTTTGTGACATGGATTAGCTGTATTACGGGCCAATTCATCATTTCCAAACAGTATGGCGCTCCTTCACACCACAACTCTGCTGCTCCTCTGTCTACCCTATGTTCTATATATCGCTCTCTAAACCTTCACAATTTAATCAGTGACCCAGCCCTTTGATATCATACACTTAATTTGCATACATTTATGTCTTCCCCACATCTGTCTGACACACGTTAGCAGCAAAGAATTCTGAACCCGGGAACCCAGCGGACACATGTCACTTGCGAATGGGAAACACACAAGACAGGAGACACCGTCAACAAGTATGATATTATGAAACTATGACAAGATAAGGCTACGGTGGTGGGGGTCAGGTGATCATGATGGTAAGTCACCGAAAGATTATTGCGTTATAAGACTGCCTCGTATTCTTAAACCAACGTTATAATTTTAAAGACTGACAGGACAAGCTGTTGCTCAGCCCTGAAGGTGGGGAGATCAGAAGGTGATTAAGAAATGATTGTGATGTGCTTGAAAGTCAGTGTCCGCACATTACTTTACAAGTTTTATAAATGTTTCGACCTTTCAACCAACTTTCTATTTCAGCGCCTCTATCTTTCTCACTTTGAACCTGAATATTAAGGGGAAAATATAGTTTTGCCCTGTGATAAATGAGCGATATATAACCCTGGAAAAGTTCAAAACACAGCAAGTGAAACGGAGAAAGAAGGAACATAGAAGCAGTAATAATCTTCTATGACTGAGCTGGCATTACTTCAAGTCATCCCTCATCTTCATCCATCTGACATTCCATTAAGACCCTCACTGTCCCATACTACAGTGAACCCATAGAAATGTACAGAATTCTAAAATGGGGCTCAGAGTGAACATTGCTTTGCTTAACCAATCTCAATCGTGTCCACACAAGCAAGCGCTATCAATGTTGTTCAATTGGTGTCTCCCATGTTTACCAGAAATAGAAAGGTGTTGTTGAGATAATGCGGTTAAAAAAAAAAAAATAAAAAAAAAAAAGCAATGACACTATTGTAATGGATTCATAAGCCATGATACATGAACCAGCCTGCCCTTCACTTCTATCTAAAACACTGCACCTCTGTGTGTGTACAACACCTCTGCTGCAGCAAAGTTTGTGTTTGTATAGAAACTGGAAGTTCAGTGTCATCCACTCATTTCCCCTGCAGGGTATGTTTTCAATTGTTAAGTTTTCCCGTTTCCCATTATTTATGTTTCTTGATTTACGCAGTATTTTCTTCTATCTTAATTTTTTTTTTTTGGAGAAAAAAAAAATGTGGAAACTCACTTGGAAATAAACCTGATTTGGACATAGATTCTCTTTATATATAATCTAGATAGATTATATATACAGGGACCGTGTCATTGTGCTCTTTCTAGAAAGTCCAAGGAAGTGGATATTGTCATATATATTTTATCATTTGGCAAAGACATGAAAAGTCTCTTTTTGTTTGTCCTTTATCCCGCTCTCGTAGCGTAGCATTGGTTAAATAGCTCCTGGCGACACAGAATTACCTGTATTGAAACACCTCTATTTGTGGTGTAATAGCTCTGTGCTATCATGAGAGTCCTTCAGCTTTCAAATACCTCCCACCAGTTCCACCTGTATACATGTCCCACTGTCGGGGGGATTCTGTGCTCATCCCGATCGACTCTGATGCAACAAACTCAGCAATTCTATTCCACCAAAATCAATTCCACTGTCGTAACCATTATAAACATTTTGACTCGTCTAGACAAAAATGGATTGACACTTCAATACAGACACAAAAATAAGTGTTGCTTTTACTGTTATCCACTTTTTGAATATCTTCCTTTAGCAACATTTTTCAGCCTCATACAAATAGAAAAAATCCCTCAGGAAAACTACAGTATGAGTCAGATGAGGTTGAGATTGAATGCTTACTGGATGCCCTTCAGAGAGGTGAGTAGACTTGTATTTAAATAGCAAGTATGCAAGGGGTGGCCTATAAACTATTCTCTACTAAGATTAATTCTCAAAAAAGGACTCCATATTTGTAAATGTATTTTTGCTTGTAAATGTTGTTTTCCCTATTACTTGCTGTTGTTTTGATTTTTGACATTGGTGTCCTCCTGATGACAGGAGATTAGTTAACCCTGATTAAATGTATAAATTATAAATCAACTCACACTAAACCAAGTGTTTTGGCACTGTCATTATCCATCACCCTAATCATTATTTAGTTTATAATACATGAGAAAACAGTGACAAATGGCCAACACAATATCCAAGAGCACAAGGTGATGATAATTCTGTAATTTCAGAACATGGAACCATCAAATGTTTGTCATTTTTGCTTCGAAAATGACTCAAGATAGTTACTGATTAATGTTCTTTGGATTGATAAACTGATAAACTGACTGAGCGTTGCAGCTCCTAATAATAATAATAATAATAATAATAATAATAATGGAGACAACATCTTACACATATTTGTAATGCTGACATTGAATTGCTTCTTTAGCCAGAATGACATAACGTAGAGTGCCTACTCACTACGTCACTCAAAGGCTTCAATGTTTAAACTGTTGTTGTAAAAGGGGTTGCTAGAATGAACAGATAACACACTCTGCTGCTTTTGTGTGCCTGTTCCTATCCCTGTATATAGTGCATATAGATATTTACATGCTATATCGACAGTATCCCTTCTTCCCACCCCTGCAGTGCAAAGGTTGCCTGAGCCCCTTGAGCGCCACACCTCCAGAGCGGGGAGAAATTGGATCGCATGGTTAATGTGCAAAAGAGAGATTATCTGGGATTACGGCATCAGATAAATAGTCAGTACACTACTACAGTGCTGTGCAGCGTGCACATGCTAGGGTGGAGTTAAAACATGGGAAAGAACGACTTCAAACCCCAAATGCTTAGGAAGTGTTGCAGACTTGGAGAGGGAGAGGCAAGCATGAAATGTGTTATGACATACAGGGGAGAGGAAAATAAACATTTGCTGTGCAGGGAAATCAATATGACACCAAAGAAGTGGACATGTTGTTGATCCTACAACCTCATCTTGGCTTCTTCTATCTTACTGCAGAAAGACAGAACCTCCTCCTCGCTTGCTATAGATTCACAGTCAATTATTCAAACGCATTTGTGGTTTCTTGAGTGTTTTGTATGTTTGTGTACACTATTGCACACATGGAAAACATGTCTTTACCTGCTGAGCTCTGTTGGCTTGGGTCCTTATCTTTGTATGTACAGTATGTACCCTGCAAATCAGCCAAGAGTACATCTATTCAGCCCAATGAAGGGCAGACCCTACATAAGAGAAATTCTGATATTGTGTACCAAATCCACTTTTCTTTAGTGACATCAGATGACAGCATAGCCAAAGATTGGCTGTTATGAAGACAATTTTTTTTTTCTCCATTATTGACATTCCACAAAGAGAGCTTTGCTGTGACGAAAAAAGCTACCCTTCCACTCCCTTAGTCCCACGTTATTCCTGTAATGTGCTTCTCCACTGAGGTAGTGACTATGGCCACTGGCTTTATTCACAGATGGTGGGACAGTCCCACTGGCCATATGCCGTGAAGCTGTACCACCTCTTGTCTCCACATTCTGTGGTCACCGCTGTATGGCGGACATGTTTCAGGACAAGCTGCCCCACTTTTAGCAATGATAATATGTCCTGTAAACAGTTCACTTTTAGCGAAGAAGATGGGTCCACTAAATATAAACCATAACATGAGAGACCGCAGTTCGTTTCCAAACAACAGGTAGCATGAAGCGAAGATATATTTTGCCGTTTCATTTGGAGGACTTGGATCAGAGAGAGCCAAGGCAATGTATGAGTGGCTTTTTCATTCTCGCAGCCTTATGAGCTGGAATGGAGGGCAGATTGACAATCAACAACAAGCTGCTCTAAGAAACAGTCAAAGGACTAAACTGTTAATTCAGCTGAATAATAATATACTTGCCTCTTCCAAAAAAGCAAAATCCCTTCTCTAATATCTTTGTACCAGAGCACTGTTCCCTCTCATGGCTCATGTCCTCTCAGCCTTTTCTATCAGAGAGGCGAGAGTGTTATGGCCACTGCATGCAGTCTGTAAACTTTGCCTGACTGGTGGCAAAGTTCCTGTCCTAGATGTCAATAGATCAGTGGGCTGTGGTGCTGTCTTCCTTGTTTAATGACAAGCACCACCTCAGTTTAGCAATCCAACCTATTTGAGGAAAGGTTAATACATTCTTCCTCTTCCACTGCCTTATTCGTCATATCTGAGTAGAGTTAGAGGTTGGTTTACTGAATCAGCATACACTAAATACAGTACAATCATGGTCATTTCAATTCCAGGAAAGATACATAGGCCTATGTGGGACCTTCACACAAAACCCACAATGCACCAGGGTCATTTCAAGCCAATAATAATATATATATAATATAATATAATATAATTAATTAATTAATTAATTTAATATAATTTAAATATAAAAAAAATACTCAAAGGAGACATTTTAACAGCAATGTGTTAATGATTTGTCAGTTGGTTGTTGAAGATGGGGAGTATGTTTGTGAACTTTTTTGTTGCGGTATTCTTTTTTTTAAGTCTTGACGTACGAAGCAGCTCCTCGCTGGTTTTGATTGTTTTGGGTTTTGCGTTACCAGTGGGAATGAAAAGATTTAAAAATCCTTTCCCACTTAGCCGATCTTTCCTCTGTGCATGTTATTGGATCATGGTGAGAGCTACATTACCACTGTTCACATCTTAATATTGGTCACTTGTTACTTGATGAGTCCCATAGGCGTTATAGCAGAACAAGAGACCATATCTTTATCACAGTCGCACTGAATGCGTTTTCAGACAGGGTTTAGCGATTGTTTGAACACGGTGCTCATGCCTGATGTTCAGTCCAACAATAGCCCTGCATTAAGAAATAGATCTATAGGATGTCCAGTTTGAGTAATACGTCCATGAGTGTCAAGGCATAATCAAAAGCTCAAACACTGCACAATAGTTTATAATATACAGAATAATTTTACAACTTTAGGCAACAGTAATTATATCCTTTACCACCATGATTGCAATGTTAACTACAGGACTGCAGGAATGTGGGTTAGCACATGTTTGGTTGTTAAGCGCAGTGCATTGTTGAATACTATTGCCTTACAGCAAAAGTGCTGGGGGGTCTGTTCTTTTTCTTTATGACTTCTTTTCTTTATGGCTGTTCTTTTTCTTTATGATACAGACTCCAGCTGTAATGCCCTCAGTAGAGACTAAAAGACTATTAAAAAATGTAAAATAATAAACAGCTCAATCGGGGCAACAAAAACGAGTACATCACCAATGGTTGGTCATGGTATTTTCAGCCTGTCTCTCTTTTCACTCGTTAGCCCTTCCTCCTCCTCTCTAAAGGGCTCACTGATGGATTGTTACCTATTCCAGATGTGCTTGACTGGCGAATCTGTACAATTATGTAGGTTGCGTGCATGCGCGTGCATGCGTGCGTGAGAGACATAGAGAGAGACAGAAACGTATATATAAGAGGTACAGAGCAATGCAGTGGTGAGCCAGCTGACAGTGGGTCATGGGAAGGCGTATGATGAATGTGTTCCTCAAACTCTAAGGCCTTCTAGGTCCACGAAAGGTCACAAGACCAGCCTGACCTGCCCTTGAGAGTTTCTGACTGTATACCACTCAAATGTAGAGTATGCAACCCACACACATTCACTGCAAGAATCAAGTATTGAGCTGTTTGGATTTCCATGTTGTTCTGTGTGTGGCTCGTCAAATAAAATGAGCAACGGCTCAAAGAAAATCGACAGTAATTTGGCAAAAGTAGTTGACATTATTTTGTATGCACTTCGCTAAAGGTACTAAATAGTAAACAATGTAAACTTGAATATAAAGCTCTCTTTAGAGCCATACGGAAACAGCATCATTTCAGAAATTCAGCAAAGAAATTGTATTCAAAGGTGAGATCACACCAATAATTGTGTTTTTGGCCTAAACCTGCAGGCCAGACCTACATCCATTACAGGCAGGGTCTTTCTTCCCTGTTAGAAAGAAAATGGTCCTTTGAGGTAACTTGCACGTTAAAAGGGCTTTCAGTAGAACCAACTTGGACTGTATTTTCCCAGAGGGACACACATTATGGATTGGCATTAAAAGTAATCACATATTTTCTGACATTTGTATTTAATTTTGTTTTATTAAGGGCTTGTAACTGAACATGATAGTGTAGTAAGGGAAAAAGTCTGAAGCGGGGTTAAAAACTCCAGCAACACTTTGTAGTATAAAGAACAATTTTATTGTGTGACCAACACCTTTCGCTTAACGAGTGTTGCTGGAGTTTTGCCCTCAAATTAGCAGGAAAGCTCTTACTCATGAAAGCCAAAATGTGTTCATTATGCAGGCATGCCTCAGGTGCTGCCGCGTCAAAGCATGGGGATGATATGTGGGATTTTTATATTTAATGAGTTACTGGTGGTGCAAGAAATGCATCTAGCAAGCTATAGATACATTGTTTGTAAATTGATGAACCAAACAAGCCATAAAGGGAAGTAAATATTGGATTTACTCATCTGTGCATCACTGGACACCATTCTAACAGCTGTCAATGTGAAGAAGAATCAGCTGACAGTATTAAGTCATTATTCACCATCACTTTGATTATATTCTTTGTCAGTCACACGGAAACTGGAAAAGACTATGCAATGCCGCAGAGTCTCGCATCATCCTGCTTGTCATCTTGTATGTAATGCCATCATTAGTTGGGATGATCCATGTGTCAGTGGCAGATAAATCAATGATGTGTTCCGATCCCAGCATGTTCTTAACTGCAAATGGTCTGTGCCTAGGTATTTATAGTTTATGCTGTCGTTATAATATACAATATCATATGTTGTCAATACAGTCGGTTGCATAGAAAAAGTAACATTGAGATGGAGCATCATTATCTCACAAATCAATGTGACGGATGCAGTGATCCATTCTCTTGTGCTTTCGCTGTTGGATGTTTAATAATTGGTGATTTAAATTTAATTATTAAACCTCTCCGACTGGCAAGAGAGAGGCTTGAGGCAGGAATTAGGTGACAAATTCCGCAGACCATTCCTCAAGAATTCTTCAACCCTCAATACTAGATGGAGAATATTGTATGTTGATAACAAGCCATGCCGATAAGGAAAATGTGCTATATCATTGACCACATAGCCATTACGGTATGTTCATTTCGTATAAATCATTTTAGTGTCATTATTTTTCTATCACATGCATACATGCATACATACATACATGCATACATGCATACATACATACATGCATACATACATACATACATACATACATACACTATATATAGTATTTTAAATCTTAATGGAATGCAAATCATTCCATTTAAAGGGGAACTCTATGGATTTTACACACCAAAGTCTGAAATATGATAAATTGTCTCAAGTGGCATAACTTGAGGCAGCGTCGGGCTACATTAGCAACTACTAGGATCACACCACCCAAATTTCCAGGGGTTTAGGAGCATAATGAGTAATGTAGGCGCAAGGTTTTGACAGGGAAGAACAATTCTTGGAATGAAAAAAGACCATACATCTGGTTCTGCTGCAATAACTTTTACACATTTTGGTTTTTAACTGTCCATTGTGAGTCCGACAATGTCGTAGGAGTGGAAAGAGAAATTGGTGGAGTAATCTTTTAAGTGACACTAATACTTCAGTGTTCATGGGTATGTTGAGTGAGCTGTTGAGCTCAACAAGTGAAGTAGTAATTAAAATTGTGTATATGATTCAGCCCAAGGTTTCTGCTCTGGCCAGTTTAATGAAATATGGTAATTTGATTACATAAAAAAAACCACAGCATTATTTTTAAGGTTAACTTCAAACCTGGGGTTATTCATTTCCACCCAGCCTTCCTCGTGTGATGAGCTACAGATTTAATTTCAGAAGTGAAGGTAAAGCGACATCTGTAGTAATTGTGCTTGTGTTGGACTTAAAGGTGTGATGCATTTTTAGCAGTCTTTGAAAGGTCTTTTTTGAGTGGATAAATTGAATCAATCGAGCAATATACCATGTAGTCTGTGAAATGCATGTGTGTGACACGGACATATTTCATAGCCTTTTTATTTTTTCCATTCCCATTACTCTAAACATGCATACAAATACAGTTTGCATGTTTATCACATGCATCTAAAAATGAATTATGTAAAGAAGGCCTTGCTTGGTGGCTTATCACTGTCAGGCACTAGCTGCTGAAAGTAAAACATAAAAAAAAACATGCATGAATTGTGCCACAACCCTCTTGCTGATCACAAAAAAAATTCAGAGGACTCAATTTAATTAGCACTTTTTCCATTATAATCCAACCAGCTACATTAAAGGAAACGCGCCTAAACCACTACACCAACTCTGTGACTGTCTACGTTAAGATGTGTGTGCATGTGCACTACGGTATATTATTTTACATGTATATGTATTGAGCCTGAGGATGTGATCACCTCTAATGCTAATACAGCAGCCACGCTATAACCCATAGATGGATTGTGGGACTTTAATTAACATTAACTGCTCTGGAGAATAAGGTGCGATTCTTATTTTATTTTTTTTAAAGCTTTCGGTTTATTTAAAAAAAAAATTTAAAAAAATTTATTCATATAAAAACAAGAGAAACGCAATATGATTTTTGGTTTATTTTGAAAAAGCACATCCATCTATTCTACAGTCTCTTTAGGGTTTATTATTCTCATTTCATTTGAATTTTATACCATCTGCAATGGAACCACTCCATGTTTTACCCCTTTTTTTATTTACTTAGCCGTTTCTTTTCCTAGAAGATTTTCTGAGCTGTGCTCATCACAACAGGACATTGTTACTTTAAACTATGGTGGCCAGCATCTTCTTTAAAGAAGAAAACGCAACTCCTTGTCAAAGGGACAGAAAATGAAGATACAAATCTGCTCCTTTCAAAACATCTGGGTATTTTTCCGTGAAAATCAGGAACAAATCTGCCTGAAGTTTATTGTACAAGTGCATATGTGTGCATCCTCGCATAATTCCAGCATGTGACCCATCATGCCTACAGGACGCTAGTTCTGCTCTGCCCGGTGAAGGCCTTGAGGCATTATATACAGGCAACTGCTGGCTATCACCACTGTGACAGCCTTTTTGTCTGCTGTGGGGGCCCTAGGAAAGGCCATATCCTGTCCAAGCAGAGACTTTCCAGGTGGATTGTTGAGGTTATTGGTGAGGTATACAGGTCAAGAGGATTGCTTTTGCCTCTTAATATCAGGGGCCACTTGACAAGAAGCTTCTTCACTTCTTGGGCAGCACTACGGGGGGTTCCTCTCAGCGAGCCTGTTTTTACAGGGTCAATGTTGCTGCTCCCCACACCGTCTTTCAGAAACCCCTTAGCCTGTTCCCGGTGAAGGTACTGGTGAATATCAAATACTCGATCTGTGCGTGCAGGACATGGATAACATCCATTGTAAAGCAATGCCTCTGGTGGTCGTCCAGAACCATGGTAACATAAGTAAATCTCATTTACAGGCCTTGGGCAGTACTCCTTCATCTGCGCTACCAGACCTGTGTAGCCCAATCCTCATTTACTACTGGAGGCTAGCAGTCCAAGGTTACTAAAACTACTGAAACAGCAGAGTCTCCGACTGAACTGTGGGCAGTTGAGTTGCATTGTGGGTAATGTAGGTGCCAAGTTTTGAAAATTTTGAAGAATGCGTGGAATATATGTAATATCTATGGTTGTGGTGCATTGACTTTTTATTTTATTGTTTTATGTCCAATGTGAGTTTGACAATAGGAGTGTTATAGGTATGCAATGCAAAATCCATGGAGTATTATTTAAACGGAGTTTTTGTAGGAACAGACAAATATTGATTTCTAATTTATAACTCCGGTCTAACAAACTGATGTAATTGTACAATTGCATCATTCAGGTAATAACATGATAAACTGTATGTGAGAATTAATGTAAAAAAAAACATATGCCAGATTAGGCAACTAATGGTTTAATTTCTCAAACAGAAGAAACAAATGATGACTTCTCTATTCATGGCAGTGATGTGCATGTGGCCTAATGACTTCAGTGTGCAAATGATGAGTGAAGATTCTGAGCCATCCAATTGACCTTGTGTCTGGTCTTGCTGGTGACATATACTATCCTCTTCACCACTTAATTATGGCTGTATTCTGTTGGGTGGTTATTTGTGTGTCTGTAAAATGATTGAGCTGAACTTTTCAGGTACTCTTGACTTTTCTCTAGGGTATGTTACTACCCCAGCCTTATCAAACTTTCTGCAAAGTTTTATAACTCCACCAAATGTGCCTCCTCTCTGGGTTTGGAGACAGCTGAGGTGCAGAATTATTTGGCTTTTGAGAAATCTCCCCACGTCGCTAAATATCTATCCTGGAGGCAGGATATGTGACTCAGCCCCTGACTGATAACTCAAATCGAAAAAAACAACATGGCACAATTCCTATTGACTAAATTTCACCTCTAAAATACGCACTGACCCATCCATCTATCCAAGACAGCCATGTGCTATTGTGTGCCAGTGCAGGGGGGCCTCATTTGTCTAAAAAAAAAAATTGTTTCATTCCACACTCATACACATTTTATTAAAGCAGTCCAAAACAACATTTTAACATTTACAGTGCCATGTGTACAATATATCAGCACACAACTGTATTGGCATGCTGATTCCCTTGCAGCCCCAAATGCAGATCCACAGTACTTCGGTCTGTATTCTGCTCCAAACACACCCAAAACAATGCATATTAAATTAAGCCAAGACTTAGGAAACATGCTGTACTGTAAATATGTCCAACAAGCTTCACAGAGTCTGTTTTTTTTAAATTTCAAACTCAGAAGGTGATTAAAATGTAAGCCAATAATCTGTCCAATCAACACGCTGACCTTTGGGCTTCATTAGGTTTCTATATTTTAAAGCATTCAGTGGCTGACAAGATGGAGCGACATTTGCTTTGTTATTTCCACCAGTTGTGGAACAAAGCTAAGCACATTTAATTATTTACTGCACATAAGTACAATTTGGAGGCATTTTCATTTCCTTTTATTGCCACTTTATACTTCTACTCCGCTACATTTTAGAGGAATTAATGGACAATTTACTCCACTGCACTGACTTGACACTAATAACTTATACAATATGAATGACTGTTATAGTTTAAACTACCCAACAAAAATATGAAGTTAAATTAGCTTTGCATCGACCATTAGTTTTGATTATTAGTAATATTAATAATAATAGTAATTATATCCAATAATAATCCAGTGATAATAATTGAATAAGTTAACACTCTCACAAGGGACTAACTTTCTGTCCAATGTCTTTTTTATTTTATCGCACACATTGTTGATTTTGAATGCAGGACTTTTACTTGCAGGGGAGTATTTTTGTATTGTATTGGTACTTAAGTATGGTAAAAGATCTCAGTACTACTTCCATCTCTGGTAACCGCCGAAGGCTCTGTGTTTAAATGTGCATGTGTATTATTCTGTGTAGGTGTGTGTATGCTTACTGTTTAGTGTGTGTGTGTGTGTGTGTGTGTGTGTGTGTGTGTGTGTGTGTGTTTCTGTGGGAATAGTTATGTCCTCAGCAGGGTGTCTGCTGTGAACCTCCAGAGGCTCTACACTTCGACAGTGTGAAAGATCAAAAGAAGAGCTATTAGGATTCTATCAGCCTGAAAAGATGACGAAGATTGAAATAAAGAGCTCGCAAAGGGCGTATGTTCTCTTCTGGTAAGCGTCAATAGCAATAGCAACCATTGATAATTCATCCACTGTAAGCCTACTTTCAAATTGCAGAGAGTGCATGGCATTTACAATACCCATTAAATATATTGAAAGATTAGGGAGAACATGAAGGGCAGCACAAGCAGGCATGATTTCTTTTTGAACAAGAAGGGAAATTAAATCATTCCTTTTGAAGCCAGACAGACATAAAAATAAAATTTTGAGTTATTATTTTCCCTTTGATTACCCCAGGGCTATAAATGAATGAGTTGGCATGTTCTTGGAATTGTATATGATACAGCTCCACTGAAGCACACACTTGCAAACAAATACACAAGGCAGAAAGACATTTGAGTCATTTATTGATCTGTTGATCTAGCAATTATACATGGGCATGTCACCATGCTACCTTTGCCATTTATTTTATCTATTTATATTTTAGAATATACATGTGTATATATATATATATACATATATTTTTTTCTTTTTTTTTTTCTCTGTGAACTCTTTGAATGTAGCCTCTCGAGGCTCCCATTAGTCCACCATGTGAAAGGAGAGATGAGGGGAATAGAGCATCAAGGTCTTATTAAAATCGTTTCATTCATTTTCCCAGATGCAAGAAAAATATCTTGAAAAGATAAATGATGAAAAAAGTAGTTAAGATTGAATCTGTACAAAAAGTAAGGCAAAGTGTTGATGCAGGGATACAAATAAGTTTAAAGGAAAAATCCCCCCCCTCAAAATTTACAAATCTTTACTCTTAGATACTCTTGTTATTACTTTTCCCAAAGAAATCGTCCCAATGAGAACTGTTGACATTGAGATCTGTGGATTATCCAGTCGGGATCTTGAGTCGCTCTGCGGGATCAGTATCACGGCACATCCTGGGATATTTTAACGGATCGGTATTGGTTGAAATAAACGCAAACAAATTCCAAACCTTTCTTTACTGAACTGTGTTTTGTCCAACTCAGCTGCGCTCCTGACAGCCAGGCTCTACAGAGCGTACACTTTGCTGCATGTGCTGGAGAAAATGAGCGTGCAAATATAAAAAAAATGACATGGGCACTGCAGCAAAAAGGTTTCTTTTAAAGACGTCATCTCGTTGCACGTGCACTCTTCTTCTTCAATGGTTTATTATCTCTTTTTCAGGTTGTAGCTTGAGTATTTGCTGGGCAGCTGTGTCTTTTAGATACTATAATATAACCTTTAGAGATAAGCATCGGCTCGGGCTTGGTATCGGCAGATAAGGGTTATTAAAGGACTGAGAAATAACATCTCTATAATCCAGTGTAATAATAATAATAGTAATTGGATTTCTTGAAAAAGACTATGCTTTTGAGTTGTATTGGGTTTTTACTGCTGCATACCAATGATGAAATATCTTCACTTGCCAGGTTGGAAAAGACTTGTAAAGTTTATCAAAGTGCTGGCTGTAGAGGCAGATGATGATTGACAGATGAATGGTACTCTGGCTTTCTGATATACATCTGTTATAGATCCTAAAATCCACTGCTTTTCTTTTTCAGCTTTTCTTGGCTAAAAAGGTAAAAATTGCACTTGAACAGGAATCCTATAGTGTTTGAAGTCCGTAGTTCTAAACTGAATATGAGATCAGGGTCACAATGTGTGTAATGTGACACTGTTCTATGCAGAAAAATGTCATGTGTTTCATTTTGGAGAAAAAACTTCGGAGACTTTGTCAGGTGAGGAGGAGTGTGTTCTGTTTGGGGAGGTGACCTCTTTGGATAATAACCCATGACCAGATGTAGGTTTGCATCTAAGGCTTGCTTATCAGAGCATGAACTTCTCAATTCTTCCTTGTTCTCTCTCGATCTCTCCTTGCATCACTTCCCCCTAAACCATCCTGTTTTTTTAAACCTTATTCAAGTCTTCTTATTCTTATTTTTATAGCCATTTCATCTATAATAATTTGACTCTAATCCCAGACTAACTGTGTGGTGCTCAATCTGCACTTGAGCACATTAGATAAGGCTGCAACTTGGTTTAACGCTGTCTTTTAACATTTTATACTTTTTTTTAACATATTACTGCAATGTTGTTATTCAAAGTCATAATTACATATTGATAAGATTAGCATGCGCCACAGAGAGAGCAATTTAATTATAAATCCATCCTACCAGATTTTCTTTTTCAGCTAAAGTCAAATACATATAACTCTTATGCAATTAATGCAGCATTAGATAGATAATAATATATATTAGATAGCATTTGTTTGAATGTGTCCAAGCTGAGGAAGTTATTTAGAGGACATCTGCATCTTAAAAGTAAACAAGACAGCAACTCTTGTGTGAGAATTTGTTTATGTCGACGAGCACTGTATGTGTATACAGTGTGTGCACACTTGTTAGTATGCCTGCATGTGACCGAGTATGTGTGTGCTTTCTTGCACATGTGTGTATGTCACTATAAGTCACATCTCTGTCTGTGTTCCTGTGAACAGAGTTACATAATCACAACCCCAACGGAGGGAAATAAAAAGAGGAGAAAAACATAACAGAAGTCATTATGAGATGGCTCGTTCTCCTCCTGGCTTAGACCGCTGACAAGGCTGTGAGTTACTTAAAATAGCCCTCTGTGTTGTTATCCACATTAGAGAGTCAACGGCATCCCACATTGACACCAAATAGGGAGAGAAAAAGAAATCAGTAGCCTGATGTGGAACATTCAGATTAGTTGTAGGCAAGATGCCAGGCTGTAGAACTGTGTGTGTGTCTACGCATGTGAAAGCATAATTATGGACAGGGCACGGTATCAAACCCTAATGCTTTTTTGGTGTAATCCCAAATGCGTCTGTAGCACCACATAGCAGTATCAACCCAATGTTGCTATCACTATATGTGATAGTTTAAAAAAACAATATAAATGAATTTACGTGACCACAACATGAACAAAACATTTTAAATGAACATCAGCATTTATATGTGGTTATTAAAGAATTGTGACGCTTTTGAGATGTGTGCAGGTTTTATTTTACATTTGAACAATAAACCTGTCAGTGCTCTCTGGTGGATAAAGTTTGTAATGTGTTAAATATCTTTGGCATTTCTCTACCGCAGTTTATGTTGCTTATCGGCCGACATAAACACTGTAGCTTCACGATGTATCGTTTAGAGGCTAATATCAGCCCAGCAGAGTCATCGGTCGGCCTCTGTTAACAACACCTCTAAAGCTAAAATAGAAATTAAAATGTCACATAAGCGTACCAGGTTTGTACCATGATGTCCAGAGACCAAGAACTGTGCTTGTCGACTGAATTAGGTGACCCACACTGTCGCCATTGCAAAGCCTGCAAGCCAATTGCACAGGAGTTCTGGTTAGATGGATAAACTGATGTTTAAATAAAATAGAATTCCCTCTAAAATCACAAATTGTTGATTTTACATTTCTGTTCTACAAACAAAAGGACAGTGTTGTTAGTAGGCTTTCCCATCTCACTCTATAAATGAATGGGAATAAGCCTTTTCAATAAAATGTTTCACCATTGCTTTAACATTTGACTTTTATTAAATGACCAAAGGGGCTTTAAACAAGACTAAGAAGCTACAGTCGTACTAGCATCTCTTTACTAGCATCTTATATTAACGCTAATATGAATCCGAATCAGATCAGAATCAGAAATCCTTTATTAGTCCCACAGCGGGGAAATTTACATGGTTACAGCAGAAAGGTAAATGCTGATGCTGATGCTAAGTACATCCTGATTTTACTAAGTGGTCGTTGTCCTTGGACCAACATTTTGTATGATAGCCCAGGGACAACAACTGCCTCAGCCAATCAATGTTTGTCATGTCATCCCAGAGAGCCCTGCCGTAATGTTTACCCTGATCACTATCTTAGTTTAGCATGTGAGCATGCTAATATTTGCTATTTAGCACAAAACACAAAGTACAGGCTTATGGGAATTTATTTAGTTGTTCAAGTACTTGGTATTAACCCAAAGACAAATGGACAAATTAAAATGTTGACCTCAGAATGGCACTAAATAGTGAAGGGATTAGCAGTTAGTGCCAAATTATATGGCAATCTATCCAATAGTTGTTGAAACATTTGACTTAAAACCATGAATGTCAACCTCATGGTGGCACTCGAGGGAAATTCCGGCAAAAGATTTTAAACATGTTGATGCTTCTTAAAGTAAGGTATTGAAAAAAACTATAATGTTGGTATTACATTACATTCAGCTGAGGCTTTTGTCCAAAGCGACATAAATGCAAACAATCATGAGGACACAACTCCGAACAGTAAGAATCTTGAAAGTACATTAGCTTGAAATAGGTTAAATAATTTTAAGTGTAGTACAATAGCATTAAATTAGCCAAGCCAATATATATATTTTTTATTATTGGCCAAGGTGCTGTTGGTATTGTATTAGAACTGGTATTGAAGAATGTCAAACATTACTCAGCCCTAAATATAAATGGGATGAAAAATACTGCCACTCGATGCAATGAATGTATATTGCCAGCACTGGGGTATGGGAATAAAACCAGAGGGGGGTGAAGCCATAGTGAGGAGAGAGGAATCACAGAGCAGAGCAGTCCTTGTTCTGCCTGATATCCTCTTCGGTGACACCTTCTCCCTCAGGGTAGTGTGACATCCAGAGGACATGTCTAAGCAACTCTTATCAGCCTTTGCAACACACACACACACACACACACACACACACACACACACACACACACACACACACACACACACAGGTCCCACTTTGAGGAGAGTGTGCACTGTGGTGACAAAACTGTTCTGGGTGATTTATTTGACATCTTATCCCTTTTAGTACTGATCCATAGAAAGATAATCACTCTCATTTGAACCCTTTACACTCCTTGCAGACATGCATATGTGCGCTGCATCATTAGGAGGCCTCTCTATCTTCAGACCTTCAGTAAACCAGGCACTGTTTATCATGGGTAATTTATAGAGGTGCTATATCCGTCCCGCACATAATGCGCAAAGCCCCTCAGATACGTATATGAGTAGACACTTCTCACGTGTGGCCATCATGTGCTCTATACGTATGACAGTAAATGGCACTATGAGTCCTATGAGTGGCTGAAGCGTAGATAAATGTACAGTTTTAGGCAGCCTGCCACGTGGGCATGTAAGAGGTGAGGACAAGGTGATAAGTAAAAGAGGTGGGGTATTTGCTGCTGTTGTTGTTGTATTTGTAATGTGTTTGTGGTGAGGGAGTGATTGTGGACTGTAAATAGCAAGAGGTGGAGTCATTTGTAGCACCCCGTAGATTCAGCTGTTGTAGAAGATGCAGAAGTGGCCACTAAACAGTTTTCATTCTTGCATGCCCCAGGGTTGTATTCCGACGTTGTGACCCAACTCTGAGCACAACTCGATTTTTTTTCTTCGGACAAAGAAGTCACTGTCTGCTGTGGTTTTCTGTGAAGTCCTAAGTAAAATATACTTCTGCGTTCAGCCATATTGTACACACGCATGCATGCACACAGCTGCATTTCCCAATCCAACCAGATTGTCTAGTACTGTGTGTGTGTGTGTGTGTGTGTGTGTTAGATCGACTACAACAGCTGGAGGGAGCAGATGTTACATGGTGTCCCAGGGGAAGCACAAGGCCACGCACCATCTCGCCCTGTCCCAGTGCTAACACAGACAGGCTCGATTAGGGTGAGGACTTGACAGGCTGGGTGCTGCAGGGTGCCAGGGCAGAGGAACCTGCTCATCACTGACGCTAATTAATACTGAGAGAAGTACGAGCTACACTAGCTACTTAATACTGAGGAAAGTACTGCTGCATAGTGTATCTTCAGTTAACCTCTTTACAAATGCTCCGGATCTTATGTCCTGTCTTGCTTCCTTCTGCTTGGTCTTTTTGATTTCCCATCTGATCTGTAATTATCCACCTTTCTTTTCTTCTTTTATACATATTGGTCCAAAATGATCATTCCCTTTTCACAGATGAATTTTTCTCACCGTTTATTAGATAATTCTATCTTTTTCATAGCTTCGTGTGTGTCCCTCCAGTTCCAGGGCATCTGCTAAGAATTTCTTGTGAACATAATTCTAAATTAATTAAATGGGTAATGAGAAGCAATGAGCTGAACAATGAGGCCGTTGCTGAGTTATTATTTATTATTCTGAAACCCGTCCCAGGGACGATTAAAAATGTGTTTGGGACGTAGTAAACTCACTATCGACTTGTCCAGGGGACGAACCCTGTTTTTGGTAGTGTGACATCCCTACTGTGAACACACTACATATTCAGCAAGATATATGACCTCCTGAAATCCATTAGGTGCAGCCCAAACCATCCTAAGCAGACTTATTAAAACAATTTGTTAGTAAAAACACATTGCAGCCATGAATCTCAGCAGCCAGTTCAAATATGTATAAGGGGAAAGTGTTTAACATGCACGATGCCTACGTGTCTAAATACATTTTCATTACTTGGTGACTAGCACACAGCCCACCCTTGAAATGTTCTGAGCAATGTGGCATGACCCCCTGATGTCTTGCACCTGGGCAGCTGGCTTCAGTCTGTCTGTGTCTCTGTCTGTCTCTTACTCTCTGTCTCTGTCTCTCTCTCTCTGTCTCTCTCTCTCTGTCTTTCT
>CALSCE010009645.1:3414741-3428187 GCA_943593645.1 Bovichtus variegatus | reverse complement strand
GATGCAGACATCACATTATAACAAAATACTTTCCAATAAGAGAAATATGTTGTATACTCCTGTTAAATTAAAGAACACCTTTAGGCTGCAACATAAATTGCGTTAAATGTCAACATATGTATCACCAAAGCAGACAAACACAGAGACAATATGTATAAACTCCACAGCGGATGAAGCCACAAAAAAAAGTGCTTTTTTTGGTAAAAATGATTACTTGTCCAGCATTGGTGGGCGTGTTCCATGTGTCCTTGTATAACTCTTAGGGACATTATAAAAGTCAAAGGGTCATGTCCTCATTTAGTCTCTGAAATGGCTGTTTTTTAATTGCAGGATTATAATTTCTTGCCAATGTGCCATTCAGTGTACGACCACATGACAATAACAGAATCCACTAGCAGCAGAGGTAGATCTGAAAAAGAACAGCTTCATCTCTAATGTCAGTTGTGACCATGAGGGCATGTGACACTGTGGCCTTCAGAGGGATAACAAATCTCTCTCACACTCTCTTCCTCTCTTTCAGTCTCATTTGGTTTTTCTTTGTTCCTCATTCTGTCACTCTTCATATTCCTCTCTTCACCACCTCTGCCTCCTACTGACTCAAATAGCTCGGCTGCGATGCACACCATAGCACTTTATCATTGTGTTAGGTAAGGGCAATTTGTTGACGATGAAATTTTCAAGGTTACTTTACCTCTCTGGATGCTTGTCAGAGGACATTTTAAAAATTCCGCTGCGACACTGTTCTGGGAGAAAGCCAAAAATGCACATTTCTCATTATTCATTTACCTTCCAGTAGTGCTACATACTGTATGTGTGCTCTGAAAGTGAAGGTTGACAAGCAATAAACATATTGTGATGTCGGGGGTAATAAAAGTTTAACATGTACTGTAAAGGTTTTTGTATGCACAATTACAGGTCTGTGC
Source organism: Bovichtus variegatus (assembly GCA_943593645.1). Taxonomy (NCBI): domain Eukaryota; kingdom Metazoa; phylum Chordata; class Actinopteri; order Perciformes; family Bovichtidae; genus Bovichtus; species Bovichtus variegatus. Next base: position 3,427,264 of record CALSCE010009645.1, on the reverse strand, counting down.
TCCACCACACATGGGGAGTTGCTCAAATGGTGCTGCTTTATTTATGTGCAACCATGTAAGCTTTGCAGTTTATAGCCATAGATAGGGGCCACTGACCTTGGTAACGACTATTCATGCCAACCACGGATAAAATTGCTGCCCAATCAATGTCATGCTCTATGCTCATGGAAGGATACAATAAGGAATTATTACTGCAGGCTGGAGATTAGGACAAAGGTTTGTTGTCAATCAGAGCCGGTGCACTGGAATTGACACAGTTCACACTGTTTTGAAACATTTGTTTCTTTTGCTGTATTATTTCTTGTAAATACCAAATATTAAAGTTAATGGATTTCTAACTGCCAAAATAGTGTACTGTCACCATATGTACATAGTATAAGACCGAGTGTAAATGTGCTACAGTATATAGTATTTGTTAGTATATAGTGACAGACTGGCAAAGCTGGCTAGTAGTGCGGTAGACGTTTTTGGGAAGCTTGAGATGTCGTAGTAGTAGTCATAGTTGTAGTGGATAGCTCAGCTCTCTATACTGACACATACATGGGGAATTGTGTGCTGTGTTGTGTGTTTCTTCAATTTCAGAAGTTAGAGTTTGTTAGTGTTTATACTCGCATTGTTGCAAACAATGTGCAGAAGAACAGTCATCACACCATCCACCTTATACTTTAATTCCCATCTTGTCTCATATGAACATGCAATATACTATGTATTGATTAGATTTATTCATGATCAGCATGCATAGGTTTTCCTGTAGTCTGTGACCCGCTTCCTGTGTATATGGTGATGGACGTCACATATCCTTTGGGAAGGACGTTCATTCATCATTCATACATATCCAATATCTCAGCCATTTCATTTGATAAATCCACTATCCAGGCACCTTCTATCAACCAATCAGTTGGTGGATGCCGGTCCTTGTCCTGTAAGGTAGAAAGGGGCCATACTGTATATTCACCACTAACTGCACTGTACACTCATTCTGTGAGTGAAGAGTGTGTTTATCTGTAGCTAAACGATTATAAGAATTTTTATAAATTTCTAGTTGATCTCGTCTTTTTGAAGTTATATTTGACTAAAGTGGGTATTCAATGCCTGTGCCTCTCCAGTAGGCCTATACCTACACATGCACATAATGTACATAGGAAGAAAATACCAGCAAATGTCTACTTCAAGAGTTGGCATAGAAAACACAAAAGCACAGCAAATAATGTGATACCGGTAAGCTAATTAACAGCATGGAAGATGTCAATGTTAGACTTTGAAATCAGACTGCTTGAACAGAACTCTTCACACTAGTATAACAGCTGTTACATGGCATGATACATGTACGGAGTCAGATTAGAATCAATCAATCCCATCAATTGATGGAAAGTGTATGTTCATAAGGGTCTAGAGCCTGCAGTACCTAGATGTTTCTGTTTTAGTTTTCTCTCTGTCCAAACTAATAATCCTCAATGTATTCGGAGTCAGGTTTCATGAAAAAATTAATAACAAGTGAGGGATGGAGAAGTTGTAATTACACAACTTGAAAAAGTAAAAAATCTCTTATCTGAAAAAAGAAAAAAGAAGAAATTTCAAACTTGCCAACCTAAGCTATAATCCTTATTACTTATGTTACTCGTATATCTAAATGGATGGACAACATTCTCGAAACTCCTTTTAATATAATGCAATAATATTTGTAACCACACCCCTCACTAAAAAACTACAGCTCTCTAATGCCAAGTGTAAACAAAGAAAATAGTTTGTTGCAAAGATGTGCCCACTAACACGAACTATAACTGTACATGTATTTCCAACCTAAAGCTGTCCTTGCAACTAATCGGCCATGCTGCCTATTGAGCATTTTGAATTGTTTATGGATGGAAGCAAAAGCTGTTTGTTAAGACACAAGATTCAGCGAGTTAACCCAATTTAGTACAGATGTCGCTACTCCTTTCCGCTGCTCACTGAGCAAGCAGTGCAAAGCAAAGCAAATTGCTTTGAGTGGTTTGTGGTTTAACCGACCACAACAGACAAAGATGTCTTTTGTGCATTTCTTATGCTTAATTAATTATGCAGAGAGGCGCACTGGAGCCTGTTCATATGTTCTCCTGACATTCAAAGTGAATACATTATCCATAAATGCTGCTGCCTGCTGATCTGTCGCTGCCAGGGAAGGAATAAGTAGCGACCTGCCAGACAAGACGCACCTAGTTAGCTTGTTAGAGCTGTGGCTGTGGCTGCATGTTCTCACCAGGCTGGAAGGTCTCCAACTACAATATCCGCGTATCACTATCACTATTCTCACCACCTTATGCAAAGAAATCTGAAAATGTTTAACCATGCTTGCAGAAACAGAAACTACTTGGTTTGGATTGATATAGATAGCCATGGTGCTCAGAGGATAAGTCGTAATGGCTGTGGTGCTCCCGTTTTTTGGTCACGCGCCACTGCACATTTGTAGTTTTAAGTCATTGGATGGATTGACACCAGATTGGTTTATGACCAAATCCCTGCAAAACTAATGACATTCCCATCAACCTCAGTTGAAATGTGTGCTTAATGCTACTTCACACGTGTAAGCATTATGACACGCTAAGCTGGTTGTAATTTTACGCATTATACCTGCTTTGCATCAGCATGTTATCATTGTCATCCTCAGCATGTTAGCGTAATGATGTTGGCATTTAGATCAAATAACTGCTGTGCGTGCAGCTTTACAGAACCACCAGTGGGGCTACAGACTCTTAGCCTTGTTATTGCGCCATCAAGAAAATATAGCCTGTACCTAATACCTCCAATGATCGGGCCACAAAAACAATGTCTCGCCCCAGGAAAACAGAGTTTATGGATAATGTTAGTGATTCGGGGGGAGGTGGCGAAGATATTTGTGTTTCAATCCGTTACACAATACACCGGGGGCTGCTATTGATGTTCCATATGGATGGATGTCCAATAAAATGTCAATGTGGTTAGCCACCATAAGCCTCTTAATCCTATCATCTTATTACCACCAAAATGTTAATCGTCAGTCTGTTAGCTAAATAACGTTAGTCAGGTTGGCACAGCAGGTATAACCCTGTAGCATCATCAATATGGAGACACAAATGAGAAGCAAGGTCTGAAGAAACCTCCCTTTGACCAGGTCGTGTACAGAATCCAACACCAGGCTTCATTTGGGGGAAAGATAATGACTTACAATATTAACAAAATACCTAAAGGGTGATATGCTCCAGGATATTACAATTATAATAATATTAATATGTCTTATACGGCGCCTTTCAAAGCAAAGTAGACTGGGCCTTTAGTACCAGACACACTTTCCAACATCAACCACTTGAAAGACTTCATCTCAGACCTGCATGTGAACCAAACTGAGAAACTGTAAAGTAGAATAATTTAAACGTGGGTCTTAGACCTCTAGATCGGCGGCCCCCGACCTTCTTGAACCACGGACTGGTTTCATGCAGGACAATTTTCTACGGACATAACAAAACACACAATAAAGTGCAAAAAATATAATTTACTTATTACATATATAATGTAAATATAATTATTCCATTTTATATTATGTTATTTATTTATTTATATTATTACGTTGTAATATATATATAAAATACATACAAATGTTTACAATAAATATTACCAACACAAAAAAAATAAAGTTTTATTCTTTATTCTTATTCTTTCCGGTGCCAAATGATCTACGGCCCGGCACTGGTCCGCGGCCCGGTGGTTGGGGCCCCCGGCTCTAGATCATGTGGCCCAAAAGTTGAATATGGAGTTTCTGAAAACATTTATACATAGATAATGATTCGGTATTTCTGCTACATTATTTGATGTTTTTAATTACATTCTATAAGCAATGTGTGCCCCTTGCTTCTGTCGGTCAGCACATTATTTATTTTTTCAAGCTAGAATCAGTACCCTGAGGCTACTGTAAGGCTGGGTCTTTGTTTGAATCCAAATATCTCACTCTAAATATGCAGGAGCTTCTTTGCCAATAAATCAACACAGGGGTTCTGCTTTGGACCTCCCAGCTCTCTGACTGCTGCAAGCCCCCTGCAGATCCTTTCAGGGCATTCACTCAGTACTCCGCTCCACCAAACACTCAGACTCCATAGCTGTGCTTACTGGGTACATACACGTGTATGCTTTTACTATTACTAGAACAGCACTAGAAGAGCACAGACCTCCACAAAGGCCAAATACCCTATCTCGAAATGTTCGAAAGATTCTTTATACAACATTCAGGGGACATGGGTGGTGGTAATCTAGTGGTCTAGTAGGCAGGCTTTCAAATAGAACACCAGAAGGTCGTGAGTTCAATATCAGGCTGTCACCATTGTGCTCCTGAGCAAGGCAGTTAACCCTGAGTTGCTCCAGGGGGACTGTCCCTGTAGTTAGTTCACTGTAAGTCGCTCTGGATAAGAGAGTCTGCTAAATGACCTGTAATGTAATTCAGAACATTTAAAGATATACTGGAATAATGGTGTCCTGAGCAGAGAATGAAGTCACACTCTCTGTGTGTGTTGTAATCTGAGCTTCTCTGTTCTTTGTTTTGGTAGTCGGGCTGTCCACACATGCATGTGAGTGAATGTGAGTCCCTCTCTTCATGTCCCACTGGCTCGTTAATTGCAACTGCTCTGCACCCAAGCCCCCAGGAACGGCTTGAAGTCAAATTGACATAGTGGCCAAATCATGTAATTACAACTTCTCAGTGCGTATTGTGATGCCATTAAGCCCAAAAATACTTTTTCCTATATACTTCAGCGGATAAAGCCACGGTGCTTGCTCTATAGGCCCATGGATTCCTATAATTCAGTCTGAACTCTACAGTTTTGCCACTTTTTGAGGCTGTAGTTCTCTAAAAAAATCTTCTGCTCTGAGGTTCACATCAGGTAGCTGGAAGTTGTGGGACAGCTTTGCCTGAATAAGTTGACTTTATTGTACCTCAGTGCTGAGGACTAAGTAATCCTTTAAAATGCACAGCATTAGTTTACTTTACTTTTGTGAAACACAGTGGCATAAGATGACATTTTTTCCTCCAAAGGTGAGCTGTGTTACTGGAAAGCAATGTCTCTGAATTTCTCCAAATAGGTGCTAGTCTTGTTTTTGTCATGTCTGAGACGGAGAACATTAATCGAGTGATTCAAGGGATCAATAGCTGAGCAAAGCCTTCAGAAGGAGCATGGAAGACAAATGAGCGAAAAAGTGGAATTTTGGTTTTTCTATTTACTTTTCTGGTAACCAGACTGGGGGTGCCAACAGAAAAACCATGACCCAATAAAAGAGAAGAGAAAACACACACTCTGATTGAATGTTTGCAGGTCCTCTTGCCACACTGTGATTCTCTGTGCTTGTTTTTGTAGCTGTAGGTAAAGTATATCATCGTGTTGTAGTGCTCTACTGAATGTTTCAGCCGGACACCCGCAGTGAACAGAGAATTGGAGAATTGCGCATTGTACAGTGTTTTCTCTCTTTCGTCTTGACACAGATTGTGTATGGTTGAGGTGCAGAACTAATGCAGTACATTCACGTTTTCAGTTCTCAGTTCAGTTTTATTCACAAACAGTTCAAATAGAGTACGATCAAGACATGATGGAGGTATGTGAAATGGGACACTCTGATAAGCTATCTGAAGCTTGAGAATAAGGGCACAGACACTAAACAGAAAGTAATTAAAATATATGTTTACTAACACGATTTGAAAATGTGCATGTATTATGCAGTAACATTTACAACCTACAAAGCACCTAAGACTAACCAAATGATCTAAAAACTAACTAACCTAACCCTAACTAACTACTAAATGGTCCCAAAACATTTATTACTATACCATGACTTGAAAAACATTCTTTAAATTTATATAATTTATTTATATAATTTTTACATGTTTTATTACATACTACATTATGGAATTTTTATGGATTTTTTTGGCATACTATACTATGTTTTTTGAAAGTTTTTTATATGTTTTTTTTACATACTATACTATAACATTTGAATAGCTTTTTAGACATATTATACTGAATGATTGTTTTTACACTTTTTATGGCATACTATACAATGACTTTCTTTTTTTACGACATTTAATTATGACATTGACATTTATGACATTTTAATGTTTTTTTAATAATGAAATACCATACTTTGACATTTTATGGATTTTTTCAATGTTTCTTTTTTTAATACTATACTTTGTTTTTTTTTAATATATTTTTATTTTTACACTTAACTGTATACTGTACCACATTTTTTTTAAACACTTTTTATTGCATACTATATAATGACTTTCTTTTTTTACAACATACTCTATGACATTTTTATGACTTTTATGACATGCTATAATATGACATTTTTAATGGCTTTTTTGTGACATACTTAACTATGAATTAAAAAAATTTCATTTTTGACATTCTCTACTATGACATTTATTTAAGGTTTTTATGATATACTATACTATGGCATACTCTACGATGAATTTTTTTTCCAACATTTTTTATGACATACTATGCTAACCAATTCATTCAAGGCTTTTTTATTTAATAGTGTATTTTGTTTTGTTATGTTGTGTGTAGAGCGACATTTGGCTTCCATGTATGCCGAGTGTGTAATATGTTAGTGACAAAAGAGAATCTTGACACATTTTTTTAAAACATTTTTTATGATATACTACACTGTGACATTCTAATGACATAATATACTGTGACATTTTTGTTGCCTTTTTGTGATATACTATACTATGCCATACTCTATGAGTAAAGAAAACATACCGAGATACATACATACAGAGAGTCCTTAGGTATTCATTTCAACAGATCGATAGTTTCTGATTTCAAAGAGGAGTTACTTATCTCTGATAAAAGTAGAGTTAATCAGTCAAATTCCCTGTTGTAGTCCACACTCCTGATGTTAACAATAAATTTCCATCACACATATACAAGTACACGTGTATAATCAGAAGCTCTCAACGTGCCAATGCGAGATATTAATTCAACACCTGTGTGAACCAGGATGGTAATTACGTTCTCTCATTTATTCAACCAACACATTTTTATTTGTTATTTGGCAGAGGGTCTGACTGGATTCACTCACTGTCTGCTTCTTAATCTACCATCTAATGTCTAAAAGAACATTGTAAATTGCAAAACAAGTAATGTCATCTTGAGTTATAATACTCGTTACGTCCATATTTAGAAGATTTGGCCCAGGTAAAGGAGAGTGGATAGATAGTAGTTTCAGATTTTGGGACTGGAACAATTATAAGAACAGCAAGTATCCCAAATACATAATGACACAACTATACTGTTCTATTGTCTATAGGTACAAAGGAAACCTTACCTGGAGGCTCGACACAAAAACGCTACAGCCAGCTGCATGCCAGTTAACCACAGATGTATTGTCTACCCCGTGCAACACAGTACAACATGCAGAAGGTTCCTACCCACGTATTTTACCTTGTACTACATACGTACATATACTGCTGAGGGCTCTTGGCACTCTTGTGTCTGTGTTTAAGCAGAGAAAGAACAATTACTTAAACTGTGTGTCTCTGAAGTACAAGGAGGACCCAGAGTATTAAAATGCAATTGCAATATGACAAATTAGAGGAAATTAAAATACGTTACACGTAATATGGAAATGCTGTTAAAGATGGCAATGTGTCTTATGTTTTGTTAAAAAAAAAAAACAACTAAAAAAACATGATTATGATACACCACATTGACAATATACTAATTATTGATGAATATTTGTATTAGTATTACCAGCTGTCTATCTTATTAGAAACTCCACAGAGGGAAACTGCACTTTCAGAAAAAGTGTTAATATTTGATTTAGGTGCAACATAGTATAAACTTAAAAAAAATAATGTGGCTTTGCTACAGTCAAGAGTGAATGTAGGCTGAGCTATAAATGCTCAGTGGCTTTATTAATTCCCTACACATTAAGTTGAGCTCTGTTAGTATTTCCTACATATTATCATTGCACATGCAGAAACTGACTGGAAACTCATTTCCCTCCTGTATACTATTACATGCATTTAAACCAGTGGGATTATATACCATGCACAGTGGAGGAGCTATTAGATATAACTGGGTAATAAAAAGTAAATACTGTAGCACTGTCATCAACTATTCTGTGGGATTATTAATTTTTCATAGACCAATGCTGTGGATTTAGACCCCCTCTACTGGTTGTATGTTTGTATTACAAACAGCTATTTTCCAGACCAACGCAAATAAGATAGTAATATCATTGCACATATTTAGCACATAGCACCAAGTGCTTTACAAAAACAAAAATAGTACTTTAAGTGCTGGCCTCTGGATGCAAGTCAGCTGTACCCTATGTTGTCAGAGCGGTGTCTATTCACTATAGGCTGGTTAGTGTTGGCCAATATGACACTTTCCATAGTTAACTCTCGATAAGTGTTTTTAAGCAGCAGCTCCACTAACTGAATTTTTTTTAATTATCTGATGTCTGAATCAGAAAATGTGTTTGCAAATGATCGAATTAGTCTCACCTTGCAGACTTGCTCTGCCCTGAGATACAGTGCGGAGCCACTGCCAACATTAATTACTCTACTGAGTTGGACACTGTGATATGATTTCTTCCACCAGTTTATCACTGTCACCTCCTCATCAATATGCCTAATAAGATCCCACGTGACGTTTCAAGGATACATCAGTCTGGTGTTCCCCAGGGTTTTGACTCAAGAGCTTTACCTTACAGGATATTGTCCCCAGCATGACCACACATTAACCTTTTACATTTTAATTACTCCAAGGACTGGTCTGGCTTTCTGTCTTAGTCATTACAATCTCACACTTTACAATTGCTTGACTAATTAACACATGCTGCTAATGAAATGAGTAGGAACTCGTGACCTTTTCACTGAAACTAATATTGAAATATGGAATAACACTTCTGAAGTCATGGATATTAAATATACGCCAGGTGGTAGGATGGCATGAAGGTGGCATTGAGTATTTATTTTTATTTTAACGTAGTATTTTATTGTATAAGAGGCCATTTAAGTTTTGGTATTTCTTATATTTCACCTTTTTCTGTACTTAAGTGCTTTTATTAACTACATCCAATTTTATTTAGGCCGTCTTGGATATATTTTATCTTTGCGCTTATGAATTGTAGACTTGTTCAGGTGATTTGCAGTTCCCATTTATTCAGGTTTGTGTTATAAATTAGCTAAGGTTTATTTATCCAAATGCATTACAGTGATGTATCTATTGGTTTAAAGTCCCCTTAAAACAGTTTTTATGTTTTAAAATACTTAATGTATCTAAAAAAGTAGTAACTGTTAGAATGCATTTAATTAAATTGTAAACTTTGGCAAAAGACAACTCATAGAACATATAGGATGTCAATATTTTTATTATAGATTTTTTTCTTATTAATTCTGCAACGCTCATAGAGCTTGTATAAAAGCTTTTATCCAACAAACAACACATAAATATTTGATAAATAAATAGAAAAAACATTCACAAGACATTATTCCCAGTTACCCGAACATTCATTGGTGCCTATCTTCATTAAGAATCCATAGTGAAAAATCACAAAAGCAACATTTCAAGTTCTATTTTATACACAAAGTAGTGGCATGAGCCTCGCCAGAGGTGGAAAATAAACACAGAAAAGTTAATTTAGGCAAACCAACCTGGATCCATGATTGTAAATGAAAGCAATTTCCAATTTTCTGGAGCATTCTCCTGTAAGCTAGGTGTTTAATGTTTTCAAAATGATTTGTTTCATTAGTTTTACCTCCCCTGCATTTCTTTATTTGCTTCCTTGCTGGAGGGTGTCACTTCTGGTATTTAATTTTATCTTCATTACATATGTATGAATGTATGTGTTAAGTCAGAATCATTAATGCAAACAAATGTAGAAGCCGGGAGAGAATGAAATCTAGTTTAACATGAAGTTATTCAAAGCAGCAAGCAGTGGCTTATTAAAAATCTCACACCTTCCAGAGACAAAAAAAAAAAAAAAAACTTCCAGTAGACCTTAAATTAACTATTGCCATATAGACGAGAGCAATACAAAAGTGGAGAGGAAAAGTGAGAAGGTGCTCTAGTATTGCTTTACATAGAAAATGTCCTTCTAGGCTTCCCTGCCGTCTTCCCTTCAGACCTAAACCGCTATGAAAGAAACATCTGGGAAAGGGTTATCGGGATCAACAAAACTTCCCATGTTTCTTTAGCAAGTAACAATATGGCATTTATATGAGAAATATAATTTCACAGATGTGTCTTTTCTTGCTTCCAGTGTTACAATTTTCAAATCCAGTTTAACTCCACTGTAATGTGACACATTCCAGAATCACTGTGCACAAAAAATGCACATCCATGTACGCACGCACAAATGGAAAATGTTTTTTCAGTTTACAGAAGTTCTGCTTCATCCTCGTCATCCTCAGAGCCTGAAGGTCCCTGCCGAACTTCTTCGTACCACTTGTTGGTCAAAGTCTTCATCTGGATCCGGCCGTGTAACAAGTCCTGTGAGACACACATTACACACATGCAACAATAAACACATTTACGGAAATATGGATTTTAGATATAGCTATGAAGAAGTTGAGTAGACAAAATACCACATCTTAGAATGAAGTAGGTCCTCAGCAAAATCTAATGTGCTGAAGCTCTTAATGTTCAGTTTTTGTTCATATTGTGAGAAGTTTTGATTTAAAATAAAATATCTTGTTGAGGCATTTTTGGCAGTTTACATTTTTTCCCCTTGCCAAATGACATCATTTTGCACTGTAACTTGTGCACTAGGAATTTGGGCAGAAATGACTGTAAATGTACTTACAATTATAACTTATAATTACAAGGGCTGCTACACAATGAAGAGATATTAAACTAACTACCAATGGTATCCAGTATGTACCCTTCAGCAGAGGCTTGGCAATCCTCAGTTTTTGAAGGCAATAGAAAATGAACAGAGGTGGGGCCAAGACATTTGCTAAAGTTGCAAAACGACAAACTAAAAGGTGCCTTTAAAATACATAGTGTGAGCCCAAACATGGCAGTTACAGCAAAGCGGCTTTTCTTCCACTTCACCTGCGCAAAACTTCCATGCAGTCATTCAGTCCTTCAGCGCCTAAAAAGGGCTACAAATACGCAAGTATCCCTGTATGGCTTCAAAAATGAGGGACCAAACTGAATCACCACCTGTGATGGTCTCAACAAAAACAATTACCAGCTTCACCAAATTGGTATTTGTGTGGTTGTTATATCGTGAAGCATTTCGGTTTATTGGATGTCAAACACAAGGACTGAGAGCAAACCAGTATGACTGGAAAATAATGACGTATGTGTAAGGGATCGTGAGCAATAATGTGCAGCCTCCCAGGTGACTTAGAGGATTTCCATCTCTCTCACTTACCTCTTGTGTGAGCCTGCGAGTGAAGAAGGGGTTAAGGTATTTAGCATCAAGCCACATAAAGCCCTTCAGATCTTGTCTCTGGTAGATGTGCGCCTCATACTCCTCCTCTGTCAGTTCTGATAGGTGCTCGGATTCAATAGTATTACCCTGGAGAGAAAGGAGGAAGTGAGGGGAGGTCAGATAAATAGAAATCGATAGAAAGAAATGACAGGAGGGTTGCCAACAAATGAGGCAGAGGTGAAAGAGATGGAGGATAGGAAGGCCACTGCAGGGAAAAGTCAAAAGGACAGGAGAGTGGTGAGGGTGATGGAGTCGAGATCACACACAGAAGGACCAGAGATGAGGGGGGGAAGAGCCGAGGGAGAGCGAATGACATCAAAGAGGGCTTGAGAGGCGCTACGAAAATCAGAGTGCTGATAGATCTAGTTGCTGGTAGCTTGGGAATAACACTAAGCTTTGGAAGACATCAAATACTGTACACAAAAGTCATGCAAACACAACACCACACGCCTTAATAGTAGGATGTACGTCAAAAAATGATCCATTATCTGCAGTTAGAGCTTACAGAGTCAACTGAAATATTACACACAATTGTATTCTGGTGTGTCTGCCAGTTGAGTTTTGTTGTTACTAAGTCTAATACTCTGTGATGGGAGTGGTTTGCTACCCGCTGATTCCTTGTCCTTCACACACACCACAATCAACCCTTTGATGTTTTCCCCTCAGAAGAGAGCAGTAAGGGTCTGATGGGAGAATGGCACAGCTAGTCTAAAGTCAGCCAACAAACGGTGTGCAGATTGAAGTGAAATGTAAGTCCTGCAGCCATTACCATCTTTTGTGTCTTGCTGAGATTGATGTCTTTCTTGCTTTTACGCCGCGACTGGCTTTCCTCGATGTCCATGATGCGAATGAGTGGCATGGTCCCGCCCCCCATGAGGAGTATGGTAAAGAGAACGATGATTATGGTGGTGGTGCCAATTAGCTGCCGTTTCTCAATTGGCTCCAGGCCCAGATGAAGGCTCAGCGCGTAAGGGATAGCACCTCGCAAACCTACCAGACAAAGAAAAAGACGAAGGATACATAAGACTATGAAATGGCTACATGAAAACATGTACTTGACAGTGTATATATATAT